>VZTG01010311.1:205570-295131 GCA_013397845.1 Melanocharis versteri
AGTAGTATCCTGATACAAAGTGAAAATAAGGAAAGTGGATGGGATGACATGAAATGGACTGAACCTTGCCCAATTGATCCTCATTGAATTCGCAAGATTTCATTCCCTTTCCTTAAATGAAATTCTTCTAAATGTATCTCTAATTATTTTTTGATAGTGGATTTTTTTACAAATTATTTTTAAGACACTCATGCTATCAGTTTCATGCTTATTAACCCAATAAAGCATATAAGGTAATTATTTTCTAGCAGCCTGAATTAGTTTATCATCTATGCATGTACTTTAAGAAAAAAGCAAGACACCACTATCAGGTGTATTTTTTTTTTTAAGCCTTGTTAAATGAGCAGGGAAGTGTGGTACTCTTAAATATTGCACATACTGAAGCAAACACTTGGAAATAAATGGTCATGTTAGACTTGGTCAGAAGAAAATGAATGGGCAGAAACAGGAACATGGGAGGTTTAGTTTAGGAGAAATTATTATTATGGTGAAGGAGCCTAAACACTGAAAGAGGTTGTTTGGGGATACTGTGAAATCTACATAACTAGGATTTTTAAGATTAGGCTAAGTAAACTTAGGTCAGGAGTGATTTAGGCAGAAATAATTGTGCCCTGGGACAGGATGTACTACATGACTTCCCATTGGGAATTATGTCATTATACATCTCTTTATTGATGACCTTTCAGGAGTCTAGGAATTATGTTAGTATGGAGAAAGCCTGCTCCTAGTGAGAGTCTTGCCAGTATAGTTGCAGTTTATTTTAATGGTGCCTTTCTTTGGAACATGTCTACAGAAGACTCTGACAGAATCTCTGGTTTTTATAAGCACTTTGGAAAGGGAACACTAATTTTTACAAGAGAGTAATCAGAATTTTTGGCAAAAAAATTAAAGAGCTTATGCTTTTTTATGTATGTTTATAAAAACTACAGTCATTCTCTTTGTGGAAGAATTCCAGTGATGAGGCTCATCAAGGACTTCAAAAGCACTTTAGGTGAGATCTGAAACTTGTTTATGACAGCAAAAATTTTCATATTACTTCTTAACAGGCTTCATGTCAGGTTTTTTGTGTGCTGTTCACGTAGTGACTGCTATTGTCTTACTAGGAACAAACACACAGTATGACAAATATTCCTTTTACCTTGGTCAAAGGAAGTTTTTTTCCATGTTCACAGTCAGCTGCATGTGTCCAACACCATGTTCCTGGGCTGTGCTGAGGAAAGCTGTGATAGATCTCTTGAATCAGATCTGCCTGCCTCAGCGACTGAAGGAGACTTTGACTATTTTCGCCTCTTAAAAGATCATGATACATCTTATGAAAATACAAGGTATGTTATCAAAATACTGCTAGCCACACAGAAGAGCATCAAACCCCGTTACCTTGTTTCTTTAAATGCATCTCAGACGTAATTTAATGGTGCTGCTATTTTTTCTCAGACATATTTCAGACTACACCCACTCTGCCTGATGTAGGCAACCTCCTTAAAAACACACAAAGATTTTTAAAAGTTGTCTGCAATTGAACACATTAACATCGTTATCTTAACATGTCAAGACTAGAAGTCTGAAAACATGTAAGTGCTGTTTAAGATTGCTACACTAATAAGTATTTTTCCCTCTCCCCTATGCCTTTAGGTGGGTCTTTCCCCCTACTTCCCTCTCCCTACCAAATGCAGTTATTTGCTGAATTTTTTTCAACTAGAAACATCTGTTTTCAATGCATTTTAAGAAAATAGTTATTTTCTTAAAAAACATAGAAGTAAGAATTACAGTAAGATGTAGCACCTGGAGTGTCCAGACTTAAAACCAGTATAACTTGAAGGTGTTTTAGGAGGAATATTAGAGAACTATGAGAATAGTTATTATGGACAAAGGTATAAACATTGTGAATTCGAAAGTAGATGAGTTCAGACTCTGTATAGCATTTTCAAAATTTCTCTGCAGTCTAGTAGAGTTACTGTTACCTCTTCAGATACCTTATTAGTATCTTTTCCATGAAAAGCAGGAAAATTTGGCAAAATACATACTTCTAAGTAGCAGTGTTGCCCAAAGCCGCATTTACCTTGTACTGTTTCTGATGGTGAACCAGTGAGTAAACATGCCTTGAAACTTGGATGGCTGTTCTTCAGAAAAATCCAGGGGTCTATGGAAAGGAACCCCAGGGTGAACAGCCAGCTGGTTGCTGAAGGCACAGCCTGTGACACTGGGGGTCAGAGCTTAAGGGTTTCAGAGTCCCTTTCCTCAGAGAGGCCTGGTGGTTTGTGTGGCCAGAGCTTTAAATGTCTGCCTGCCTCCCTGTGGCTTGCTCTTGAGTAACACCCAACACCTCTGGTTACTGTCAAATTACAGCTTCAATCAGGTGTCAGGAGCTGAGCAGGTGATGACAGAATGTTACCTATGGTTTTGAAGCAGTGACAGGGAGACACCTTTAATGTGTATCAGTGATGCAGGGAAGAGGTAAAAGCCAAAGACTGTGAGGGAGAGACTGCTTTGTTTAAAGGTTTTTTCTGACGAAAGAACTGGGGAGTGACTACCATGAGGAGTGGTGGGTTCTTAATTTTTTGGATATTGAGAGTTTGTATACTTTATTAAAGGTAAATAATGGGAAGCAGAATTATAGGAAGTGCTATAGAAAAGGTTGGAGTAGGTGATCATAAATCTTGTTCTGTCTTTACTTAATTCACATGTAACAAGTACTCATTTACTGCATGCCTCTCAAGTCTGCTTGTCATTTGCTTCTGATAAACAGCTAATGACTTTTTTTTAAACTGAAGTATTTTCTGCCAATACATCAAATACAGAGCCAGCCTCTTCTGCAATAGTACCAATAAGTGAGATAGGTTAGTAAATTGAGGTGTCTGGGCTTGAAACAGCCTTGAGTCTTCAGTGCATTTGCTGGAATCACAGAAAAACTACGATAGGCATTCTAAACCATATCAAATGTAATATAAGGACCAGGATTTTTTTCTTCATGGGGAGAAAGAGGGTTTTGATGCTTATATTTCAGTAAAAGCTACTCTGGTGGTTCCAATGTAGTCTTAATAGTCAAAGTTTCTTAGCTGCAGACTGGACATAGTGCATATAGATTTACACTTGACTGGTGATACTGTTATGCCATCTTCATGCAAACTGTTTATGGAGTTGCACTATAAACTGCTACCAGCTCACTGCATTTGTCTTTATTCTAGATATTCTAGACAGATTACACTTAGGTTGCCTTCCCCTCCGCCTTCTATATCCCATTTTTTAAGGTTTGTTGTCTTTCTTTTCCTAAAATTTTTGAAGTCTAAGAGCAAGAATAGCATTTGAACTTTTAAGTAATAAGGATCAAATAGTTTAATAATTTGTCATTGTTTCAGTCACACTGAAGGTCACAGTCTTTCAACAGTAATGCCAGTTAGAGTGGACTTAATCATTTGATTCTTATCAATAAATACTGAGGAAGCTGTAACTCAATAACTAGTAGAGTGTGTGTCAAACAAAATGGGCTGTTGGTTTGACAAAATTAGCTATAATGTTAAACCACAGCCGGTTATCTCTCCTTGTATGCTTCTCCTTAGATTTATAATCTCTTAGACATTTAGCTGCAAGTGATTTTTAAAATAATTTTTTCACTGAAGTCTACAATATGATGTAGGGTATTTTTAAAGCAAATATTCTTTGAATGATTTAGTCAGCTCCAGTTACTGATAAGGTATGTCTGAAACTCCTGCTTGTTTTGTAGAAAATATTTCTGAAGAAACTGAGAAACAGAAGGTGTTTTTGCCTACAAAGTAGTCTTGTTTATCTCTTATAAAATATACATATATAAAATATCCCTGTCACCTGCTCAGTGTTGAGGATTTAGTTTATTTTATTGGTGCTTTTTAAAAATTCTTTTCATTGTTTTGGGCAGCTCTCAAAGATTCACTAGAGCTGTTTAACAGCAAAATAATGCAGCCAGAGCAACTGGGCAACTACTGGACAGGGCCAGTCTGAATGTAAATGTGTATTCATTCCAAAGCCCTTTGCTAGGACATTTGCAGAAACAATGACATGTGGTTTCACTTGGGGGCAGAGGCAGGAGCAGCGTGCTGTTACCATGTCCTGCACATGGACCAAAAGGGGCTTCTGAAGCCCTGATTTGTTCTCTCAGGTGATGCTGGGCACGACAAGGAAAGACTTGGTCCTCACAGGTTTGTTTACAAATGAGAAAGTGTAATCCGCCGTACCTTAACCCACTTTGATTGTATGGCTTTATTATAACACCTCTTGTTTCTTTTTTCCTCGGAGATAAATCTACTCAACCTTCTTCGTGAATTTCTGGGACTTTCGATTTATTTGCTGTTCTTGTGTTTTGCCTCTCCTTACTTTTAGAAACCAAGAGACTGCAGCAGAACAGAGGTTTCTTTCTACCACACTGTTCACTGCCATATCCATATGGGAAGTGCATGCAGCGGCTTTTGAACTGATGCTTTTCCTTCTCTATTCTGCGACATAAAGAGATTTGGTTTTCTTCTGCATAAATCGGGCTGTGTGTCTTGGGGATGGTTTAATACCCCATCCCATTTTTGGGGTCTTTGATCTGTTTTGTTTTGTGCCCAGGGGTGGCGGCTGTCCCCACCTCACCCCCCATCCTCCCTAGCTCCTCCGGGGCTGTTGCGATGAATGGAAGCTGAGCTGGGGTTTTCGGGGGCAGCTGGGGGCAAGGCGAGAGGCAGCCTTCTCTCTTGCGGTGTGCAGTTGGACTGGACACACGCGGCCAGTATCTCTGACCAGGGATCCTGCTGTTTCTGTGGGTTTTGCCTGCTTCTTTTTGTTTTTCTTTTGCTTCGGCACTGTGGCTGAGCTTGCCGGCTGGCTTCTTTTGCTGCTCTGCTGTTGGGAAGCGCAGAGCCAGTGCGTGCCCCGCCAGGACCTGGGACAGATGATCTGACAAAGAACTTCAAGTAGCGACTGGACCACTGAAAAAACTCCATGATCTGCTAAGGGCTAGTTTGTGAGCTGAAAGTTTGTGGGGGGATACAGTATAAAATAAAGCAATCTCCATAACAGCCACAGCGTGTTTTCCTATTTGGTATGTGTTTTGTTACGTTGCTACGGTGAAACAGCCAAGCTAGAATAGCAGTAGCAGGAAATGTACAGATGCTTCTGTTTAGCATAGTTCTGCAGAGCTCACCAAATTGTGCATCAGCTACAGGCAGCAGGAGATCACTCAATTATTTTTTCAGTGTTTTTCCGAATGTCTCAGAAAGAGGCGGCTAATATTTTGCAAGTTCCTTAGAGAATTCGTCTCTGAGGTCTAGGTAGCTCCTCTGGTATCACAAAGGAAATACTATATTATTGGGTCCCAGCAGTGCACAGAGCAGTCAGCATCCCATCATTTCCTGTTGCTGTCACTTGCTGCAGAGAAGCGATGCTGACAGGTTACTGTAGAGAGCAGAGAGCTGTTGGTAAGCCTATTTGATTTTCAATTTTCTTATACTACATGCAGCGTGGCTGGGTATCCTGCACTCTCTTGTATATCGTGAATAATTCCAGTGAGTTTCATAGATGAATTAGAAAGTAAAGATCCATCTCAAAGGACGAGATGTAACTGAAGAAAGAATGATTGCATTTGAGAAAAGAGGTTTTAGTGCATATGACTTTGTGTGGGATGCTGTGACCTGGAGGTTTTTTTTTCACTGGCTGTTGATAAATATGTCTGCTGAGGTCACCAAAGGCACAAACAAGTATTAACACAAGGAGAGGGCTGGAGACCAAATCTCCCCTTTTTTCCTGCTGAAAACAAGGGCACATTCCACCTTTATTTCTGCAAAGGATTTGGTTTCTGAACTGCATACTGCTATAATTGCTGAGAGCATATGCATTCCGCTTGCTGCACTGTGTAAGCCCTCTGAGCTTCATGTTTGCACTAGAGGTATTTTTCTTCCTGATGGCTAAAACTCAGGTTACAGAGTCTGAGCACCAGCTTCACCACCTATGTCTACCATGCATCACTTGGTGACCTGGGCTTTTGGTGAACTCTCGTTCTCAGGGGCCTCTTGGTGACCTCCATTGTGCCAAAGGGGGCCTCTCTCTGTCCGTGCTTACTGTCTGGAAGATGCACAGCAGATGCCTCTCACGAGGTGCTGTTGTGATGGGCCACTGCTATTAGCGTTTGCTTCTCTGCCCCATCTTTGACCTACAGTACTGTGCATTTTTAAGACTATAATCATGTCAGAACGCTGATGTCATTGCAGGGCAAAACAGTGGAAAAAATGGGGTCAGAGTGAAAGCTTTTATTCCAGTATAAATATCTGAAATAACACAGGCAGTCCTAAGTCTTGACAATGCATTTCTCTTTCCACGTGTGTTTCCTTTTCTTTTTAATAAAACATGCTCTGTTCCCAAATTCCCACTTCTGCGATCGAAATGTTAGAATTGGATGAGTTACATGTTAACCTCCTGAAAGATTAGTGATCCTCTAACACAGATTTTAATGGCTCATTAGTGTAAAAGGAAGGGTTGCTGGACTGATGGGACATAAACATTATTCATACTCAAAAATAATATCTTGCTCTGAGTTCACTTGCTAACTCCCTCTTGGCAAAAAGGGCAAAGTGCAGCCATTAAAAGGTAGAAACCAAGAAAACACAGACAAGTGCTTCTGACCTGAGTGATATGCAGGCAAACTCATCACCGAAGGAGGTTAGATTGTTTTACAGGTCTGAATGGGTGCAACTCCCTGGGATTAAGTAGAACTTCTTGTCTTTACAGCAGCAGAGAATGTAACATCAAATGTTTAGTAGTTTGATACACCGTTCAGAGAATAGAAGTCTACATCCATCACGTAATTTTATTGGACGTTTGAACCATCCACATGTTTTCTGATGTCTCCAACTCACATTGCGACAACAAGGGAAAACACCTGGAATATAAACAATGAGGTCTAGTCTAAAAATGGAGTGTTGGAGATGGGTTTGAATTTGAACTGTTTGCTTTGTCTGTTTCTTCTGTGTGCATCCCCTGTGTACATCTGACTGCAGTCCCTTTGGCAGACATATGGGTGTAGCTGTTTTAAAGACTACATTGCCTGTAACCACTGATGAGCTAATCACCACTGGCTATAAACCAGGAGCTAGTGTAAAAGAGTTTGTTTGGCGTTGCTCTCTGCTGAGAGCTGCCTGAGTTAACCTGGTTACTTCTCTGATACCGCTGTTTGACTCTAGAGACACCCTAGTAACATTTTCTCTGGCACTTTGGGGGAGGTACTTAAATTCTTGACACCTCCTTTGACATTTTGAGGCAACTGGGGAAAAAAGATGCCCTGCAGAGCTGAGCTGTAAGTGCCTCTGAAGTGGGAACAGGGTCATGATATCACCGTGCTAGCAAGACGTACTTAAGAATGTTCATGTCTTGCAGGTACTCAGTAGCATTACTTTAATTTAAGTTGTAATTCATTCAGGAGTAATTAATTTTTTGGCTTACCAATATGCTTCAGTTTAGAAACTACTAATTTGGGTTTTGCCTGCATTTGGACCAGTGATCTTGATTAAATAGTTCTTCCCTGATTTCTAGTGCAGTGATTAATTCAGGAAGTGTTTTGCCAATATCAGTAAGTATCTTAAAATGCCATAATTCATTTTTAGTACAGTCAATAATGGCAGATCATGATGAAGGCTCAACAATTCTTTTTCTCTACCTCTCCCAGTGAATCTACATATATGTACTAATTCTCTTTAATAGCTGAGGCAGTATGCCTTAGTTGTGTGAATATTTACACTGAAAGGGTTTTTCGTTGAAAAATTACTTCTAATTGACTGTACTGCCCCTTTATATTACTTACATTATCTATTGTCTTTTTTTCGTTTCTGCTGGTCTTCCATTACAAATTTCAAATATTTGTAGCTCTGGCTCATGTTTCTCTCTCAAAGCAGATTATAGATGCTGACAATACGTTACGGTGGGTTAACATTTCATTAATCCCTAATGACTGATATAAGTGATGTGTCTGAAGCAGTTTCAAAATAAATACATTTAACTCATGCAAAAATTCTTCCTGAAATAATATTTTTTTCTATCCTGTTCATTTCAAGAGAAGTTAAGAACCAGTAATAGTGGAGGTTGCAGGTAAATAGCTGGTTCTTAAAAAAATATAAAGTGCATGATAGGGAAGAATGCTTTTTTGAGAAGTTGCAGTAGGATACAGGATGACACATGCAGAGCCAATGAAAGGAGGAGGCAGTGCATTTATCTGACAAAACTCATATTTCTTATAGTTTCTTACACCTAAGTTGGCTGTTCAACCTTGTTTTGTAGTCAGTGGAGAGAAACAGGAGCTTCTGAGATTTAGTTTTTAGACAGCTAAAATAGATCAGATGAACCAAACCTTAAAAAATACCCTTTTCTGTCTGTTTACAGGGAGAGGCTTGAGTGACTAGTTTCAGAGCAGACATCTACTGAGATGTCCCACCTCACAAGTCTTGATGTTACCTGTGTCAGTTTTAGAGCAGTGGCTGTGATAAAGGGAAGGTGTTCTGTTCCAAATTCACCCAAGTGGATGTGGCTCGAGCATGGGACTCTGTTGCACTGAGCTGATGCCTTGAGGTCGGATTTATGGCTGTGTGGAGAGGCAGTGCTGTGTCCCATGGTGGTATTGAAACCTCAGTGATACTCCTTGATCAGGTAGCTCAGGTAGCTGGCTGAAATAAGGTGGATAAATCTCAGTCCAACATGGTCAGTGCATCTGTTTGGCTACTCCTGTTTCATGAGGAAAACCAAGAAGTCTTGGTTCTGATAAGCAATAAGAAAAAAATGTTTGATCTATTCATGTGAGCAACTCATGGTAAAACTACAAGGGATCAGGAGAGAACTGACGAGGTCTGACTTTTTTAAAATGAGGGGTGAGTTTTCAACTACTTGACAGGATGCCCAGAAGTAAGAATGTTAGTCTTTGGAATATTCCTGTAATATCGAACAGTTACTCTTTTAGTATCATTGCATAGTGGTTTTTTAATCATTGCCATTTTGAATTTAATATGCATGCTGTATCTGTTCCTTAAAAAATATCCTGCTCTTGGAAGAACTTAATTATGTTTGCTCTCCTTTTCTCTTTTTTACTATTTACATACTTTGTGCCATGAATCCATGCTTTTTTTTTTTTTTTTTTTTTTTTTTTTTTTAAATAACACTGAATCTATTTGTGTCTCTTAAAGTCTAGTGATTGTTGTCTGGAGACCTGAAATATAAAGATGGCTTCCAAATGGAATTTCCACATATATTAACATAATGATGGTATTGTGTCTATATTTATTTTCCAAAGATTTGTATTCCCTCCAAAATACAAGCTGTGTAGATAAAGAGAGCTTATGGCAGATAGCTAAAACTAAATTTTTCTCTAAGAAGTTCAGAATCGGCTAAGGAAACGTAGTTCTTAACAGAATGGTGGAGACACTGCTGCAATTGATTGCTATGGTGTTAGCCTAGGAGATCAAGCTGACTGCACTGTGTAATTAATACATTGCGATGAATGTACTGGATGATATCACTTAATAGGAGGAACTTGTGCTAACCATCATTATCAATACTGCTTTTTCAATTTCAGATTGTGGTCAACTGATTTGACATTAAATTCCCCTTTACTTTTGTCCTGCACTACAGAGATTAATTATTTTGTGGCCAGAGATCACCAGAATATTGATCCACAAGTCAAATCTGTCTACCCACCTTTTACACGCTTTTTGCTTACTACATGGCGGAGTAAATTAAACTGATCTGCTACTGTAAGCTTCTATTTCAATATAAATCTCTCCTTTTATCTTAAGCTCTTTATCACAGTTTTAACAGTGAATTCTGCTCACTCAGTTACTCCTGTCTGTTCAGATTCGCCAGTCCTAGGATCCTTCATGCCAGACAGTATCTGCTTCAGTAGGATTGGAATAATTTAGCAGCTTTGAAAATGCTACTGTCATTTATTCTAGGAGTCAGCTGTCTAAGAAGGACCCAGGAAAGGCCAAAGTAGTTTGCATTTATTGGCAAACTATTGCTTGTGTTAGTACTGACTTTCAATTTAACTGCAAAGATGAGAAAATAAACATTATTTTGGAAACTTTAGTCAATAGAGATCGTTGAAGAATTTTTTTCCTTATTTAAAAAAGAACAAACCAAATGTTAATACTGGAATTCAAAATTAATCAAAGAAAGGCTAATGCTCTAAAAGGCTGGAATTCATAAGCTGGAACAATGAAAGGCTGTAAATAATATCCTCAAAATGCTTTGAAGACAAAGCTAGAAGCTGTATACACATATTTACCTAATTGAAATCGACTGTTTCATGAGCAGAGGACCAAGGTGCATTTAAAAAATGGCAGAAGAAAAGCTATCCAAAATTATCCATCTTGGGAAAAATACAAGATCTGTCTTTAAGTCAGAATAGTGACAATTCAAGAAAATTCAAACATGAATCCAGAAAGACCCAGTCTGTGTGTCTTATGTTTTGCCAAGGAGGTTTGTGAAACCAGCCTTGCCCCTGCTTAGAGAGGAACTTGTGAATAAATCCAAAGCATACTTTTGCCAATGACCTATGTCACGAGAAAGAATCAATATAATTCTGTGATTTGTGCACCTATATTCCTTTGAAATTTCTGCAAGAAAGGCTTGGAAATAAAAATGAGTATTTTGTTGAGAACTCTGAAGTCTTTGTACGTAAATTATGGGAAAGTCCAAATTTGGTCACTAAATAAACACCACCACCCATCTAGAAAGATGCAGGTGAAATGGAGACAGTTTCTGCTGTAGACTATATATGGTGTAGAGTGGAAGGGAACTAAACACCAGTGCCCACCGGTTTTAGTAGAAATGTATCTGACTTGCCCTTCCAGAAAAATGAGTTTCAGCCCCACCTGTTCATGTGATAAAATCAGTTATATGAAGGGGACTTGGTTCTTTAGAAGTGTATCAATTAAAGCTTAATTAAACTTCAGAAGTTTCTAAACTCTGAAGCCTGAGGTCTATTTTAAGAGCTTAACCTATAGTGATATATCAACATGAGCTGTAATATGGCAGATAACCTTCACTATTTATTCAGCTTTTGCTAAACATTCTATATATAAAAGTGTGATGGAGGGATAGTGGTATTGCTTTTCGGTGCTCAGTCTTAGCAAGACTTTGTAGATGTTACACCAATTAATTTGTATTAGAATTGTAAAAAATGGTTGTTCTGCCGATTCTGACTGCAGACATTATTAATAGAGCCTTTTAAAAATAGTCTAGCAGCCTAGATTAGAGATGAAAATCCTGGGTTTATAATGGTTTCTGGGTTCCATAATTCTCCATTAAGTTTTTTGCAAATATGCTTTCAGCCAGGTTGGTCAAAATATTCCAAGTATTCTGGAGTTAATATCAGAAAACAGCCAGGAAGCAAAAAAGATTTGACCTATGTTTGAATACAGTAACATTTTGAAATTTGTTAATGCTTTTAGAAATCTTGATGAATTATTATTTTATATTCTTTCTAGCAGTATCTGTGCCTTTATGAGTAGGAACAATGAGTAATTACTCTGCCTCATTTAGATCTCAAGCATTAGTAGCTGTCTCTCCCTTCACCCTGAATCAAAGTTTTCTTGCAGGTAGAAGAGAAAGAGTTTATTCCCCAGCAAAAATAAGAAAACTTTTAAAGCTCTTTAGTGCACTTCTATAATGGGCAAAAGTTTTAAATTTTTCAGTATTGTCAAGTCTTGTGATTTTTGTAAATTTTGGGGGGGGTTAATCATCATTAGCTTTAATATTCTCTTTGGATTCTGAGATCTGGGAATTTGGTACTTATATGAAAATTCTGGCTTGTACCAAAGAAATTTTTCAGTTTGTTTNTTTCTGGGGGTTTAAAGTGTGATCCCTAGCAGCTCCATGTTGCTCAAAAAGAAATTAAAAGCACTGTCTTCTCTTTTATTTCATGCTGTTTGGTCACAAGAGAGGAAGAACAGAAAGCAGAGCTAAGCTTGATCATTTAAGAACAAATGCTAACTTTCAACATGTTCAGTCAGAAAATAACTCTTTCGCTCACTCTGACTTCTCTGTGGGATCTGTCTGGTGGACAACACAGGTATCTTCTAGAAGAGGTAAAAATAACACCGTAGGAAAAGTCTAGTCTTGAGGTCTGAGATTCTCACCTGCATCAGGGAAGCTCACTGGGGAAGGATGTGGTTAACGTGAAATTGCTGAATACCAGAAAGGCCATCTCACTCTTCCTGAAGGATGAGTAAAGAGGGCACTGACCAGAGCACACAGATCTATGCTGACTATTAGCAGTAGTACTTTAGTATTGTGTCTCTTCTAAAAAGTCCGTTTACACATGTAAGATGGTTGCAGTAGTGTTGTACTTCCCCAGCATGAATGACTGCCACTTCCAGTAACTTTGTTTTCCTACAAAACTGTAGGCAGCAGAAAGGGGCACTATGTCATCTCAGTGACATTTTTATAATCATTAACGTTTCAACTTGAAATTCTCAGTAGCTGGAGAGAGGCTCAGTTGCTGAAATTACGGTGTCCACAACACTGATTAGAAGCTGAAAGGATTAGCTTGATGTCTCTGATGTTAGTGCTTGCTGAAATGAAAAGGAAAAAAATGTTCAAAGGCCCAGACGTAATGTACCTGACTTCCTCAGAGCTATCAAAGGGTTAGCATCAATAACCAAGTAATGGCTGCTTTGTAGTTTGAATTTTCTGACCCAATGTTTTCAAAAGGCTAATAAAAAGCCACACTGCTGAGACAAAATTTTAGGCTGGAATGACTGTAAAAATAAAATAGTAATGATAGAGCAATTTGTCTCCATCTAAGAGTGGAAGTTAAGCCTGTAACTGTTCCAATCTTGAAGAGCAAGCTGGAAAAAAATAAGTTGCATGTTTTCATGTGCATAACTAAACATGCTAAAAAGCAAGGATTGCATAGGAATGAAATGTTTTAAAATGCTGTTTTAAAATCTCATTCTCATGTAAAAAGTCCCTTTTTGCTCTATAAGAGGGTCTCAAACACTATCAAAATCTAGGTTGTTGAAAACAAGCATTTTAAAAATGTTGACTGCAATGTCATTTTGAATGTAATGTCAAACTTCATGTAGGCTACATCTTAGGCTTTAGTCACACAAATAATTGTTCAACCATTTAATTTTTATGTATGCATCAGCCTTCATGGAAATGGAAGTAGAATTCAGAAAATTTAAACTCTGTTTAAAAAGAGGAGAGTTTGGGCCTATAAGAATGTGATAACTCGCTCACTTGAGCCATAGAATCATTGTTAAAATCAACTTCATTTCTCTACCTGCCTCAGGTTTCTGTAGTATTGACAATAACTCTTTGGGAAGGGGAACAAATTATATTGACTATACTGCATCTTAAATAATTTGCATTTTCCCACTTCAATTTTTGGGCAATACATACATACAAGTATAAAGGTCATCTGGTTGAAAAGGGGTTTTTCTCTCTCAGATGTAATAAACACTTTTGTTGTCTTTTTGTCTGAAGCTTGAAAAATCTTCCATCTAGAAAACAGAGCGCAGGAAAATAGTTGGTTAAATTATGCACACTTTTTGGAAAATAAGCTTCTGCAGCTCATATGTCAGATAATGCCATGAGCACCTCTCGAGATTGCACATACCTTTCAGGTTATAAAATATCACAATGGGACTCCTTTGGACCTCACTGGGCCCAGAGAAGATGTACCAAGAGTTGAATTATCAGAAATCATATCTTCAGCTATAACAATGTGGGTTTTGAAGACTGGTGTCTCTGAGTTATTATTCCCCATTTTACACTCAGAAACCAGGTCACATACTGCCAGCTGTAGCTTCTTTTTTCCTTCTGTATTTGGGGTTACATCCAAAAGATTTATTTTCCCTTCATAAATGTAGCCCATGGAATACTCAAGTGCACTTCTTCACGCAGGATAAATAATGTGAAGTAATGGGAAGAGAAATCCTTTAACCCTTCCTTTCGCAAAGCAGATTATTTTCCATCTTGTTGAATAATTTTTTATATGTATAAACCACATTTATCCAGTTGTGTACGGTTGTGTTTATTATGGTGGAACTGAGAAGTGATATCTGTCTTTGCAAGGCCAGAATTTGTGGTGCAGCCAAGTTTCTTCTGCTAGTCCGATTTCCACACCATCTTTCTAGATGGCTTCTCTCAAATACCACCAAGAGTCACATTCTTCATTTTCCTAGCTTGTCTAGCTTTTAAATTTCCGTTATGTTAGTTGGCTGTTTTGTTCATTTTTTTCCTAGCTTGTAATCTCAGTGTATAAGGAAACAACATTTAGATTTATACACTTCAGTGAGACAGAGATATCTCATGCCAGTTTTTTGACACTATAGGAGAAATAAAACCCCCCAATCATAATGAAAGATTACAGAACACAAGTGTTCTTTCTTAGAGTTGTGCCATGTGGGATTTAGTCATAGTTAATAAGTATTATGTGTATTCAACTGTCTTTTATGAGCCTTTTGTCAGCTCTATTAGTAGACAAGTCCCTTGTTAACTGGTAGCCAAGGTCATCCTATATTGAATGACAAAATAAACTGCGGCATCAAAAAGGCTGGAAACATTGGACAATTTCCTGTGAGAATCACAAGATCTGTTACAGTAGGCTAAATTTTTGGTTTGATTTTATTTCAGTGAAGTTATATCTGATCAGTGGCACAGCACATAAAATAAAAACTATCTAAGATGCTAATTGTAACATATTTAGAAATATTTTATCCCACACACTTATTGTTCAGCCTAAAACTCTGAATAAAACCTCCCTTCCATTTTTCTGTTTGTTTTGCTTTCCCCTCCAACGATTAACTCACGTTTTCAATGTCTCTTCTTCACCCCATGCAGAAAATTTGAAAATAGCTGTTGGGTGAGTTACAGGCTTCTGGCAGAAAAAAATTGGTCTCTGACATTACTATGCAGAGGGAGAAAGACCTTCTGACAAGCTATATTTGAGCTATAAGACCAGTGGTAGTTTTCAGTCGTTCTATGATGGCCATAAAGGAATTGTTTGTTGACAAATTCAGCTGAGTTCACCTGACTCTTGGCTCCAGTAAGCCATCTGCAGCTCTAATGTTTTTTCTCCCCCGCTCCCCCACCAAAAAAGACAAAAAACATGATGGAGCAGTAAGAAGAAATTTAAAACTGAAAGCTCAAACACTATATATTCAACTGTCCAAAAAATGTGATTTTCAGTGAGGTCACTGCTCACATGATTTGTTTCACTGTGAAACTGTGCTAGAGAAAGGACTCAGTTAATTTTTACATGGGTTGACATTTTTACCAAGTTTAAACTTGTCTAGCTCTGGCATTGGAAAGACTGTTTTTCTTTGCTTTGTTTTCCTAACAGCTTGGAAAAAGCTGTATGCTCGGTCAAAAAAAACCCAAACGATTTCTCAAAAAAAGAAAAAACCCAAACCCCAAAATGAAAAAAGAAAACCCAGTTCTCCTCCCTTCTAGTGTTTTAACAATAAAACCCGAAGTTTATTCTCCTCCTTTTTCTGTATGATCACACAGGATCTGGATGCTTCAGAGTGCCTGTTCTTTCTGCTGCCCTTAGGAGTTACAGTAGTACTGTTATTCCAATGCTGTTTTAGATGGAGGCCTAAAACTACCTCAGTGTTGTACCGATGATCTCAAGAAGGAGCTGGGCTTTCCCAGCAATGCTGAGGTGAGGGCTCTTCCCTTGGCAGAGCTTTACTTTGGGCCCCCAAACCAGAGCATAAATGCAATGGGGTTGAAACTTTTCACCTTCAGTTCATGAATATGAAATCCTCCTCTTGCACCTTTCCTTTCATTTTGAGTTTACCGAGTTTAGCTTTGGAACAATTTATGGGTGAAGGACGCCTGATACAGAAAACAGGCATCTTTTTATTCTGCAGCTGTGGCTGCAAATTGATATTTATGTGTATGTAAATTGATAAAAGACATGGAAACCAGGTTCTTCTTGATTGTTTCCATCCTCTCAGTAGGCCACTTAGTTATCAAAGGCTGGTAGAACTGCAGTCTTTTCTTCCAGGAAATATGATAGACCTAACTCCTTTAGAGGAAGCCTTGAGGAAAACAAACAAACAACATTTTTTTCGATAGTAACCCAGCATTAAGGTGTAGTACTTAGTCATAATCTGCTCTTGCTGGTTTGCAAGAACTGGTGGTTCTCAATACGCATGTTGAAAAAAAGCATGACTCCTGTGTTTCCAGCCTGTGCTCCTAATCAATGTGCTGTATGATCTCTCAATTTTGCTTTAGTTATAGGAGGTTACAGGGATAGGGAGAGCAAAGTGTTGTGGCAGTGTGTCTGTCAAGGTAACTCAAAGACTAAACAAGCAAGCCAGAAAATTCTTTGAAGCACTGGGGCACTGATCATCTGTACTGCTCAATTGTTTGTTCTTTCCATGGCCCAGTTGGTGGTATTTCAACTACTTTGCTCCTCAGTAAATAGAGAGGGCTGGTGCTAAGCAGTGTTCAGATGAGCTGCTTGGACTTGCTGGCTTCACAGTCTGAGCCAACGCCCAGAACTTTTCAGATGGGCACTAGACACAGCTGGCCTCTGACCTCTGAGAGTAGCACACACACGAGCAAGCTGCTTTCCTCAAGCCCCTGCATGAGCATCATGAATGGTCATCACATTATGCACCAAGGAGTCTGCCTGGTCCTTCACAGTAAGAGGAATAACTACACCAGTGCAATGTAATTCAGCACCAGAGGAACCTTGTCTTGTTGACTTTTGTAGATTTCTTATAGGCAGAACCATGTTTTCCCCTGACTTTGGAAGAAAACAGCACTGCAGATCCTACTGAAATGGAAATAATTGAAATGTGGGTTGTATTTTGAATGTTAGGAAGCCTTTGAAAAGATGTGTCTTTAAACAAAGCACTACAGGCAATTGTTGCACTGCATGGACAGTACCTCAGCGGGATGAGTAATTCCTTAGTTTTTTATACTACCCTACTTAAACGAAAAATCAGCCTGTCACAATGGTGTCTTTTAGAAAATTCAATATAGTGAGTTTTAAGGCCTTGTTTCCTGTCTTAGCAGCAGTACAGTGATGAGTTTCTACATGGTACCAATTATTGCATAGAGGTGAAAAAACCCTAAGTACTGAAAAAAAAAAAAAAAATTTCAATAAATATTTACTTTCATGGCTTAGAAAATAAAATGAAGATAGTCCATGTGAATCTGAGGCAGAGTATGTAATTCCTACAGTCATTCATGAGCAAAGCAAAGCAATGATGAAGCGTCATTCTTTATTAAATTTTTGCTTTCCACCACTCAAGGCAGAAAGCAAATTTTCAGTTTACTTGTAAACAAGCTTGTTAGGGTATGCATTAAGTATATCTGTTGCTTCACTTTTGCCTTTCATTAGTTTATCCTCCTGGTCAACATAAAAAGAAAAGGTCTAGTCAAGCCTCTGGACATTTAGGATAGCTGCATGACTTTTAGACATCTGCTTTGTTTCTCAGTGTCCTCTCTGTTCATCCTCTACCATACATCTGGACTCCAAAAAATCTATAAATCAAAAGATTTTGTGGACTTTCCAGCCCTGGCAGTATTCAAGGCTGAATGAGGCTCTGAGTCACCTCATCTTGCGGAAGGTTCCCTACCCATGGCAAGAGGATTGGAACAAGATGATATTTAAGGTCCGTTCCAACCCAAACCATTCTCTGATACTATGATTCTATGCCTGCAACAAACTGAAATGTTACCTCTTTTTTTCTCTGCTGTTTCATCAGTGGCTTCTTATGTGTTCCTGCTTATGTTTTCCTTTCTGTTTTTTTTTTATTTTTGCTCTGGGAACTAGGTAACATTCTTTTGGTTTTTGCTGTCAAAAATCCCATTCTGATCTTGTTCTTAAATTCAGAAATGGGTCTAATTCTTCTTCCAGATAGAAAACCGAGGCTGTGGTTATATAAGCTACAACTTTTCGTAACATTTGTTGCTTTCCAATAACCCCGATAATCTCTGGGTTTATGAAGCACGTCTGTCTTTTTAGAACACCTTTTTTAAGGGGCCTGACCACAAAAGTTCAAGTGTTGGCTGTCATCCTTATAGCTGTATGCCAGAACATCCTGCTTGACTAGCCCTAAGACAGAAAAAGTGAAAATGTTCAGGGAGGCATTTCCAAGTTATTCACTACAAGTTTGGAAACTTTTTATGCCTCCTGTGAAACCATGTGGGATTGATTGATTTTGATCTATCCAAAGGAGCCGCTACAGTTAACTGTGGGATAACAAATACAACCATTTAATTTTTCATAGTGTGAATGTGTGAATATCCTATACATTCTTAAACAGTGAAAAATACCTGGTGAATTACTTCATAAGTAGGAATCTGGCTGTGAATTGACAGCGTTTAGTAGACTAAACAGGGAATGGCTAAACCAGCAAAAAGGCAGTGATGAAGGGGCTGTGTCCAGTAAACCACCTTTCTCCTTGATTTCCATGCCACTACAGCCAGGAACATGAGTGTAAAGTGTGTAAAAAGCACACTCTATGGGAGAACAAGCCACTGCCTGCTTTTCGCGGAAGAGCTCTTCAATGAGAGCATTCCCTGGCAATATGTATGTAGGCTTGATTCCTGAATTTTCTGGATGGAATTAAACATCTTACTTCACAGCAGAGGGTCAAACTAAAGAATTTTGCTGAGATGGAGAGAGTTCCAGGCTAACGTTGGAACCAGATACCTCCATCATTCAGCTGAAAAGCTGTCTCTTGTACTCTAAGCAAAGCATCTGTCAGCTTGCTTGCTGTCAGCTGTTGCCTGTCTTCAGTAACACAACTTCAAGCACTTTCAGAAAGCTTAGTTTCCTGACAAGCCAGAGACAAATAAACTCTGTGTAGGAGACATGGGAAAAGTCGTCAAGCTCTTTTGCACATAAGCCCTTAATGCCTGCACTTTGGACAACTTGGTGCTTCTTTAGATTTCATGCTAGTTTTCTGTAAAACAATTTATCTAGTGAGTGAGGAAGGAAGGAAGTAAAAAGTGACTCTTCTTAGTTTTTTGAAGAATAAAAAGTATATCAAGCAAGTTTTCATCTATAAAACCGAAAAATTTCCAAAAGAAATATAAATAGTTTTTAAAAAGCTCAAGATAATAGAAAGTGCATTAAAATGATTAAATTAGTTTAAATAATATATCTTTTAAGGATGCAATTACTGATAAAAAACTAAATGCTTTAAGGTTCCTGCCTCTATGTTTACCAGTCCCCTTTGCTTACGCTATTTCTCCTTCGAGCTTTAGGCAATTTAATTTTTCTTATTGACTAATTTAAGTCTAAAGGGATACCGTTTCTGGGGCAACATGATTACACCTCAGGGAGCATCTGTGACTGGAAGAACTTGCAACCAGCTGAACCCATTGCCCCTTAAAGTTAAGGCCTATGTAGGCAGTTATAAATCTTTAATTATATCGCTCAGGAAGACTGAACATTAAGAGATATTGTCCAGAACCAGAGAATCAAGAGCAGTCAGGAGCAAAACCAATGTCCCCTAGATCTAAGTGCTGTTTACTAATTGTATTGCAAGTCAATATTCAGTATGCTGCACATCAGGTTTATTTAACCTGGTTGGTATTTACAGTTAACATAAAGTATTTCTGGCACAACTCAGGGAAGGACTGTACAAGCACTGAATACTGTGCAACAAATGTTTAGCAGGTGAAACCACAATGCCACCTGTAACAATACATGCAATACTGTAGACATTAAGCACATACAGTATACATATTCAGTGTGTTACATACCTAGTTAGTCAAGGAAATTATATCTGATTATTGACATGGTCATAGAAATAAATTAAAAATTCTGCCTCTATGCATACAAATAACATCAGTATTAAAAATGTTGATATAACATTTGCTTTAGCATCTTATCTTTGAAAATTATGTCTCCTGAAAAGACACAGTGTTTGTAAGATGATGAAAGACCACATCTTCATAGCACTTCCATGAAGCCTGAATTATTTATTCTGTCAAATCTATAGAACTGGTGTGGTATGTCTGTGATGTGGAATCATAAGACTATCTAAGGAATATAATTTTGCTAGCCCAGTCTAATCTTTGAGTTATTAGTGTCTATTGTAATGTGTCTTGCTGAGAACAGTGGTCTACTGAAACCATCAACTCATTTTTGTGAAGTTTTGTATCCCAGACAAGTGGTCACATCTTAGTGATATTTCTATCTTGGCTAAATTTGCACTGTCATTGAAAAACAAAGTTATTAGTCACATAGCTATAAATTACTGGGAAAGATATGATGGTTTAAACTCTACTGTCTGATAAATTGAGCCTGAAAAATCCCTGGATTCCATTTTATGAAAAGGCATACAGGGACTCACAGAGACAGCTGAATAAATGAAAGACTTAACGGTGAGGATGAGGATGGATTGAGAGGGCAATAAAAGAATACTGCACTGCTTATCATATGATCTTCCAACTCCCAGCAGTATTTCAGAAGTTTGGTAGAGTATTCACTTCAATGAGTTAAGATATCTTTAACACATTATAATACAGTATATATTGTTTCCATGTAGGTGTTATGAATTTGTATTTCAGAGTTAGTGATGTCATCTTTAGACTTCATCTTGCAAAGAATGAAACCAAAAAGCTGCTGTTACTGCATCCAGGCCTATTTTCAAACCTGGTGGTAAAAAGATATCTAAAGTCAGTCAGAAATTGGTCTTCTCTACAAGGCTGTTTCATGCCATATCAAATAGATATTGTGCATTGAATTATTAGTTATGATGTCTGCTGTATCTTTAGAGCCTTATACATTCTTAATGAGGGCTTCATTCCTTTAATAAATCTATACCTAGGTAATTGTGTGATTTCTGCAAACATGATCATGAGCCACTCTGATTCATGGCCTTTCTGAAGAAGTGGGTACTAGGCTTGCAGCAGTGTCAGGGATAGGAGGAACATGAATGGATATAGTCAGGTTAACAGTTTCTCCTAAATATTTTTTGTGTTCTGAATGAACACTCAGAAAGCTAAAAGATTGATTTGCCAGTGTGACAATCTTTTTCTTTTCTGGAAAAAAAGTCTGTCCCAACATGTACACTGGAACCTAATAGAACCTTGTACAGACAGATTTTTCAATGCTTATTGACAGCAGTTCCAAGGCATCTTGGAACAGCACATGCTAACTGGAGGCAATAAATTAGTAAATAAAATAAAATTTGATTTTTGCTCTGTAATCCTTCAGAAGCCAAGGTAATTGAGATTCAGAGATTATTTCTACTGTATATTACATTCATTTTTCACTCCGAAGTACTTTTCCTTTGTGCATACCCATGGGTAATGCAGTCTGAAAGGATTGCGTAGTGTGCTTTAATATCACCTGTATATGAACATTGACTAAAGGAGAGGCATACAAAGAAAGGCCAGATTTAATTTTTTTTTTTTTTTTAATTTTGAAAACAGTGGCAGGCAATTCTTTGTGGATTATTAGTAGTTGGGTGATGAAATATAATATTCATCAATATGTAAAGTAGGATTGGAATGGCAAGTGTGAAGTTTGCAGTACTGAAGCAGTACTATGAAGTGCTCAGAAGGGCTCTTCGTTTCTCAAGTGCTGGAGGGTATCAGGAAAACTTCAGTGAAATCAGTTGGGAAAAGTCACAGTACTTTGGGGGAAAACTGGAACTATGGCATTAATGCAGGGGTTTCACACAGTACCTCTGTTCTTTGTATTCCTATGAGTCCATAACAAATCTGCCAAGGATGTCAGAGAGGGCTTGTACAGAGAGACTATAGGTAGAACAAGGCCTTTATGTAGGGATTAAATTTATTTGTTTTGTTCCTTAAAACTGGATAGATGCAACCTTACATTGCCACTTAAAAGCTACATGAAGTTTTGTGATCTCCTTCTGTAGTTATTGCAAACAGAAAAGGATATCCAGGGAAAATTTATTCAAGTTTCTCAGGTATCTTCTGTTCAAGTTGCATCGTAGAATGGTTTGGATTGGAAGGGACCTTATAGATCATTTAATTCTGACCCACCTGCCATGGGCTGGGATGCCTTCCACTAGATCAGGTTGCTCAAAGTCCCATCCAACCTGGCCTTGAACACTTTCAAGAACTGGGTATCCACAGCTTCTCTGCGCAACCTGTTCCAGTGTTACACCACCCTGGCAGGAAAGAACTCATAACTCCAGAGCTATCCTGAAAGCAAATTCTCCTCTGCTGCTTCAGAGCTATCGAATAACTATTCTTCTATAATTTGTCTAAGGCAAGACCTAGTGTTTTCTCTAGCACTTTTGGGGCTTTCTTCAGGTGGATAAAAGGAAGTGATGACCGTACAGTGATGTCTGGACTTTCATGTTTCTGGAGTATATGTGACCACAAATAAGGCATCTCTGTCAATTTCCTATTTTTCAGTGGACGCCTCAGTTAAACTAGATTCAGTCCGAAGACCAGAAATCAGAGGCCAAGTCCAGTTCTGACTGGTGCCACAGGAAATGGGGTAAAGACTGCAACAGCAAGCTACCAGTGCCAGTCACAGGGCACTGTTCCAGGTCTGTCAGTCTGGACTCCATTATAGTCTGGGCCTAGGCCTAACAGAAATCTTCCAGACAGAGGGCAGGAATGATTTTGGTGTTTGCAAGGGCTGGGGATCACCCTCAATAAGCATTGGCTTAATTGGCTGTGGCTGCCCTGTTTTGAGGAGTAAAGAGTGAAGATTAATGTCACACATGAACAAATTTTCCATCTCAAGAGAGCCTTCAGAAAGGAATTTCATAATGTATGTGACAAGTGATACAACAGGTAGACTTTTGGGTCATCTAAATGCCACTCATGCCTACATTCTACTTGCTGGACTACAGCCTCTACAGCTTTCCCTAGAGACCAGTAATTAGCTCTTTTTAAAGTTATTACAGCAATGTTTTTATAGGCAAAAATAACTGATGGCATCATGGCCTTTCTGCACTGATTTTTGATTCTATCAATGGAATAGACAACTGATATTGAAAGAAGTAATCTGCACAAGAAGCAATACTGCATCTCTAATTATTCTAAATCCCAAACTCTTGCTCAAATGGGAGGTTTGGTTTTAAAATTCTTCTTTGAGGTAAGTATGTTTTCAGCTTGGCATTTCCATTGCACAATATGAACTATATTTAGTAGTTTACTGTTTGTTTCCAGGTCATAAAATACTGAAACCTTGTTAGAGTTACACCCTATAAATGATAACACAGAATATATTTTGTAAATGATTAGGAATCTTGGAACCGATTATAATAATTTATTCATTTTATATTAAGAATGTGGTCTGCTAGAAAGTATTGGTTCTTCCATGCAGCAATGTAAGGCACTGATATTTTAATACTCATCCGTACCATTATTTATTTAGTTAAATGGATAATATTGAGATGTTGAAAGACTAAATCACCATCTATCAAATGAAAACTGTCAGATCCCAAAGATACAACAGTAAACAGCTCAGCAGTGCTCAAATGCAGGATAGTTAACTGCAAAGCTGCAATGACATATCTCAAAGAAATGGACATTTTATTAACTTTCTAGAAGCTGATACTATTATCGATAACTCATCCTAAGAGATGATTTAATGGGATTTAGCTAATATCATAAAACACTTACATAGCAAATGAAAAAATAGTCTAATCCATATCCAGACAAAGGAAATGTAACAGAATGACGGAAAAGTATAACAGAAAAATAAAACTAGAAGGTATTTTTGGTGGTGGGAGGGGGAGAGGTAGTCCAGTGTATCCTCTAAGAAAGATGTATTTTGACAAATGCTTAGCTTATTCCTAAACAACTTCTCGCTTTCCTCTTTGCAGTTTATTTCAGCAGTTCACTATCTTTACCAAAGGAAAAATGTCTTTAACATCCTCCTTGAATTTTTCTTAGTATAATTTCAAACTCCTATCTGTTGTACTAGCTGTCATTAGCATGAAAGACAGATTATTTGCTCTCTCTTTGGCAGCCGTACTTTTTTATCAACTACCTCCTCAATCTTCTCCTCTTAAGACAAAACAATTTATTTTTTTTAAGTCTTCCTGATTTTAGCTCACACCATGAGCTAAACAAATGACGGGTGATTTTCCTGTCCTCTCATCATTCTTCTAATTCTCTCTTGGACTTTCTGGTTTGAAAAGTTTTGATCAAAACTGATCCAAATGCTGCAGCTGCCTCAGCATGAAATTTCTTCAAGGATTGCAGATTCTTATTCTTTCAGTATGACCTGGAGATGATGCTACTTTTTCGCAAGCGTGGCACTGTTGACTTGTATTCAGCTGTCATCTGCTGTAATCTCAGACCCTACTCCAAAGCTGTGTTTCCTAAGCAGTTGTTCTGTATGCTGTTTAAATGGATTGTTCCTGCACAAGTGTACAACGTGCCCCTTATCGCCCTTTGAAGTTTATGTATTATTTCTACTCCCTGTGTCCGATTTGTCAAGATCACTTTGAATCCTGTCCTCCACTCCCACTTTCACATTTCTTGCAGATTTCATAAGCATGAAATCTATTCCATAATTTGTGTCATGAAGGGAAATATAAACCCAAACACAGGTGAAACTTCATGCTTGACATACTTCTATTTGATTGCTGGTAAAAGATATTATTTTTCTTTTTAAAGAGTATGATGTTTAAATCTAGATCATATGTTCATGACTTGATTGTGAAAGCATCATTTGAGCTACCTGGAGTCAAAATTCTTAAACATCAGATAGCTCATGTCCAGACTTGAGTATTTGCTATGTGTGTATTCTTGCTTGTGGAAGACAATTATACTGATTTAACACAAGGTGTTCTTGAAAAGAGCATGATAGCCATTGTTCATGTCTTTTGCAAGCTGTTTGCCAGTGTATAGATTATTTATTTATTACATAATCTGCTGGGAAATTAAGTCAAAATGGTCAGTGTAGAGTTCATCATCTCTTATTTTGTTCCTTATTTTAAAAACAGCACAATATTCAGGCTTTTTTTCACATTCCAAGTATTTTGCTGCCTTTTCACTTTGTCATTTCTCAGAGAGAGACATTAATGTCTCTGATATTCCTTCAGCTATTTCTTTAGATGCTGTAGAATTAATTTTATTAGACCCAATGAATGAGCATTTGACACAAAACTTAGGTAGCAGCTGGATGCTGCTGGAATCAGTGGATTTCAGAAGATGATACCAGGACGAGTCTGTATTCCTACGTGAAGACACTACAAAAATGAAATCATGCATTTAGAACATAGTGGAAGAGGTTTGGTTCTGCTGTTTCCATAAAGACAGGGAAGCATTTAATCCGTGGCTGCCCTCATAGCCCCTGTGCAATTCTCTTTATTCATAGTGCCATGTGCTGGGAAAGTTACTGGTATGATCAGGGGAATGGAACATCTTTCTAACAGGAAAGTTTTTCTGAATATTTCTATCTTTCTTTATAGCTGAAGCTTCTTTTTCTTGAAAATACAAATGCAGAAGGAAGACAGGTTGTTTTGATATTACAGATAGCTGTAATACCACAGTTATAAGACAGTGCAGAGGTTTTGTATTTGTAGGTTGCCATGGTTATAGCTAATACTCCTCCTAGGATGTTTACTTTTGATTAGCCAGAGGTGGAAATTTATGCAGTTTACCATCTTCATTGAGACTATAGTTTAAACTCATAACCTTGGCTGAACCTGCAAGCTGTACGAAGTCCATCCCCACTCCATGAAAGAAAAGAAGGAAAAAAAAAAGAAAAGAGGAAAGAGAATGAGGAAAAGACTGGAAGATCATTTGAAGTCAGTTCTCCTTACACGCAGCCAGGATAATTACTGTAAACAATGTTTACACATTCATCTACATTATAAGAGGTGGATGGCCAAAAAGAAGGGCTCATGTATTTTTCTGTATTATATTAAGTGCAAAGCAGATTAATGATTCTTAGAAAAATAATGATCAGAAAAATTATAAATATTTTCTTTCTTGTAAAGATAGATACAGACAGCACTGCCAGACAGACAGGAACATCTGTTTGTGCTGGTTTGACAGGCAGTGGTTTTAAACACTCCAGGTGCCAGGATTATGTACCACTAAAAGATTCACTTTTCAAGCCCTCAAGTTCCATGCTGGCAAACATCCAGAAGGATCAAGCTGAAAGGTAGATTTCCAATGACATAAGTGGCACGCGTTTGTTTAAACTGAAGATGTGAGATGTTCCAGTGCTGCTATGACAGCAAAGAATTCTGTTTCCCTAATTATGGACTAAAGTTTTCTCTCCTGAGTAACTCAACACTGCTGTTAAAAGCAACTTATCCTCACTATGATAAGAGTTGTCATGTTGCACTACTAGATTTCTGAGTAAAGAATAGCCTGCCAAAATCTAGAAAAAATGACTGAATAGTTTAAATAGTCATTTAATTTTATCCAGTCTATCTTGACAAAGTATTCTCCAAGAACAAGATCATATACTTGCTAACCAGTAGAAGAACATTTAAATACAGTCAGAGCTCATTCAACTTATTTGGGATCAGGAATTGAAATTTGCAGTGCATATGGCTAGTGAGGTACTGTTTGGATATATTTTCTGTGTTACTGGCCAGCATTGGAAGATCACGATTTCTAGTTTTACAGTGTTCCAGTTCCCCTCACTTTTCATTTGCTGTGATGTAGCTGTGAGCTAGTCAACCAAATTCTCTAGAAAGCAGTGCAGAGCAGCTCTCTTACTTGGGGGAAAAATGCTTTTTTTTCAATCTATCACTCCTAAAATGATGTCTAGAGGACACTTCGAAGTACTGAAACTCTCTGTACCAGCAGATTTTTCTCAAATTAGCAGGCCTTTAGTGTAGTTCTACCTAATTGATTAAATGGCTAGGATAAGTGATTTATGAGAAAAGATTAAAATAACTTTATATGTATTGCTTGGTTAAATTGCAATTACCCTGCCTTTAATAACGATCTACAGGTATTATTTGAGAAGCATATGTTCCTTGGATGGAGATGAATTGTTCTCTGTTATCCAGGGACCTATAACTAGAAATACAGCTGCAAGAATGATACAAAACCAATCACCAAGATAATATTTGTGATCCCTTTCGTCACTTAAAATTAAGATTCATGCAAAACCAATTTCCTTGACAAGCAAGTTCATAGAATATTCATATCAGAGTATTCCTATAAATGGAGCACGCCATTTGTGTGCCTTGATGCCCTCCTTGTACTAGCAACAGCTAAAAATCAGCGTAAAAATACCTTAGGATTGAAACCCATCTGTTGCATAGACAGAAAGAATAGCATGTGACTAGACAGACACAGAAAGTAGCCAGCTATGAGTAGATGCTATTCAAAGTAGTAATCAATAATCACTTAGGGAAGGGTCATCTACAAATGCTAATATCAGCCAAAGGAACTCTAGCTAAATATGGGAGGAAACACAGCAAGACAGACTAGTGCAGGATGTGGAAAATTATTTCCTGAATTGTTCTCGGTTGAGTAACCTGTTTGTTTGTCCCTAGACCCTATTGGCTGGTGGCATTCTCCCCAAGCTACAGTTGGACTTTATGAACACCCCACTCTACTGTCTGAAACAGGCTTGTTAAAACCATTCATGATGCAAGAGTACAAAGACAGAGCTCTCTCAAACACTGCAGTGGTGTCAGGGTTCATTCAAATATGACTGCTGCTCAAATTTCCATCTTGTTTCTGTCAGTTTTGCTTTGTGGTAGCTGGATTTTCTTGTTGTCTTTGGGGACTTTGTTTCTTTGTTTGTTTTCTTTGTTTTTTTTTTTTTTTTAATGCATAGATTGATTCTTTGTTTTTAATAGGGGACACTGGTAAATTCAAGCTGTTTTGTGTAGTTGGGATTTGCTATGTATTCTTCTGGTACAATGTTAGGCCGGTGCATTGCAGGCTGTTTTCCAAGCCAGACTTACTTCTGAAGTACAGGACAAATGAAAATAAACCATTTCTCCTTCCTGTTTATTATTTTCATCTTTTGGTGGTGTTTCAGCTGTGAATGACCAGGGGTAGGGGGCTGCAGTACAGCTAGGAAAACTTACTCTGGATGGTAATAGAGCTTTGGGAGCAGCACTGAGCTTTGTGACCTGCAGACTATACAGGATGATTAGAGAACACAGGCCAAGGAAAGGTCATGAAAGTAGATGAGAGAAGAGTCAGAGCATAGTCAGTCCTGTGATTCTTGCAAGGGCATTTATTTGTGCTTGTACACTCAGGCTGTTTCCAGTGACATCAGCTTTTATTCACCTGTGTGTCCCACCTCATTTGAAAGTGTTTTGACATATGTGGGTGTGTGTCTCATATCTACGCATATATCCACACATGCACCTCACCAACAAAACCTGTTACAGAACAAGAATCCCTCTACTAATATTTCTGATTCATGACTGCTTTATAGAGATTTAATCACATGTTCCTCTTTAAAACATATACCTGTTTTTCTGAAATGGGACAGGAAGATTAAAATGAAGGTGAAACTTGGTACCCTATCCAAATCAAATAGAATCTAATAAGATGCAGGATTTTGTATCCTTATCTGAAAACTCAATTATCACTACTTTTACAGACATACAGTTCACTGTAAAATGCTAGAGGAGACAAGATGCAGTTACTTTGATGCAGTTTCTTGAGTTCTAATTTCCCTGAATTTTACACTGCAATAAACAGCTACTATGAGTTTGAGTGTGCTTTATAATGAGATGGGAAGTTTTTAGAGACATGACCATTGTCTTTTTTTAGATGCTTCTGACAGATGAAAGGAGCCTTCATAAGAATGCAGAACAAGAATTTGTACCCACTTCAAAGCTCCTTTATACTGCCAAAGTGGCGATTAGTGGCTTTTGTGCAAATGGCAATCAAACCCATGTGATTTTGAAACGTTTTTCTGAAGTGTGGAGAGCAACTTAGTAGCATTATGCTGTGTGGAATGGCTTCTCACAGCTACAACTTCATGAATTTTTTTTTATGGTTAAATATGGAAAGGAGTGGGGGGTTAATTGTAATTTTATTTAGTTTTTCCTACTGGTTGCCAAGTGTGAAAGGGTTTTTGGAGAGAAAGGGAAATTATTTCCTTTGGTTAATATGCTGGTTTTGCCTGGAATAGTTAGTTTTCTTCATAGTACCTACTACAGGACTGCATTTTTGATTTGTGCTGAAAACAGAGTTGATAACACTGGGATGTTTCAGTTACTGCTGAGCAGGGCTTACACAGAGCTAAGGGCTCTTCACCCTCTCACCCCACCCTACCAGTGAGGAGGCTGGGGGTGCACAAGGAGTTTGGAGGGACACAGCTGGGACAGCAGGCCCCAGTTGACCCAAGGGATACTCAGGACCATATGGTGTCATACTTAGCAATAAAAAGGGGGGTGAAGAAAGAATGGAAGGATGTTTGGGATGATGGCACTTGTCTTCCTAAGCAACTTTTAAGTGTGATGGAGTGCTGCTTTCCTGGGGATGGCTGCACACCATGCTTTGCCTATTAAACTGTCTTTTTATCAACTCGCCAGCTTTCTCACTTCTCTAATTCTGTGCCACATCCCACTGAGGGAGAATCGAGTCCATGGCTGGTTGGTGCTTAGTTGCCAGATGGGGTTGAACTATGACAGTTCAAAAAATAAAGAAAAGGTTGGGTGTGAAATATCCAACAGTATCTTATTTAGTTTCTGACCTGATCTGTCTCTGTGAAGCCTTGTGAACCTTTTAAAATGTGTTGTTCAAAACAGTGGGTAAGGGAGCTTCTCCTAACATTTTCTTTGATTTGGTCTGCTGTGGCTGGTGTCTCCTTTCTGACAATTTCCTTGAAAGTTGTTTAGGGCAAGGAGGTGATCTCATTAATTTTAGAGTGTAGTGAGGACTCAGTGTTTCAATGAAATTCTGAGGTGATGTAGTAAGTAAATACTTATGACTACAATATTGTGATTGCTAAAAGAATAACCATTTTTGGTGATGTTCCAGGTACAATATATAGGAAGAAATTAGTAATTGTACTGGAAAGAAAAATCATATTTTGGCCTATACGGAGTCAACTTGAAGGCTTGTTAGGCCACATGAGAATGAGGAATCATTTGTTTTTCTAGGGCAAATGAGATATGAAGTTGTAATTACTGATGATTTATCTGTTGCATTTCAACCTCCTGTAGTTTATTCTGACTAAACCAGGGTTCTTTTCCTAATGCATTAAGTACACAAAGTAAGCCATGTATTCAGACCAAGGTAAACTCAGCGAGATACAGGGAGCAAAATGCATGTTTGCCCTGAGTAGGATTGGCAGTTAAGTTAAATTTTCAGTGACATTTCTGTGCCTGTGATGGCTTAGAGGGTGTCATGCTAATTTCTGTGGGCCTTAGGAACTCCATTATGATGGTTCAGCACAGTGATAATATTTTTGCTGGTGGTATTACCTAAACACCTGCTTATGGCTCTAGATCCCAACTGCAGTGCCACCACAGCAGAGGGCTGGCTCCTGTTCCAAAGAGCTGTATCTCATGATATTGTAATACGCAGTCAAAGTATAAGGGTGCAAGAAAGCAGTGACATTTTGCAATGATAGAGCCCGAAGATACCTAGGCTTTGAAACTTTGAAGGATAAGGAAGTTGCTTTGATAATCACAGGAAATTCTTTCGAAGAGGAGCAGCGGTCATGCAGAAGGCATGAAAATGCTTCTCTGAAAATGCAGTGAGAAATAGCCTTGGACCAGCTGGAAAGGGAATCAGAATGTTTGATGCAATAGAGAGAGAAAGGTTACTAAGACCAGCCACGTGGAGGAATAACATGTAAGATTTTCATGAAGGAAGGTGTCTTGCCATTCTTGAGAACTGAGATCAATAGAGGCTTTGGGAAAAGCAAACAAACCTGTAAGTGGGCAGGGGGGAGCTCTCCCAGCAATGGTACAGGTTCATAGCTAGTCTTAGTCAGACTAGCCACCTGTTTGCCCATCTTTCCTGTGTAAACACCAACACACTTTTGAAAATCAGTCCTGCCAAGGTACAGTAAAAGTACAAGTAGAAAAAACACACTTTCTTATTTTCTGTGTTGTGCTGCTGCTGTCTTTCAACTATCTCCTTTTTCTTTTTTATTTACTCTCCCCCCCACACCCCCATTCCCTCAGAAAGGAGCTTTGTTTATGTTTGGGAAGAAGTCTTCAAGTCGAATGCCAAGAGACATAGCTGCAAACCCCCAGGGGCAGGAAGACTTCACTTTTTCACTTATCTTGCTCCTTAGTCAATACCTGTAGAATCAGAGAATCATGGAATGGCTTAGGTTGGAAGGTACTTTAAAAATCATCTAGTTCCGATGCCCTGCCATCGGCTGGGACACCTAACTAGACCAGGTTGCTTAGAGCCCCATCCCACCTTGTCTTCAGCACTTCCAGGGATGAGGCATCTGCAACTTTCTCCTCTGCCTCACCACCCTCACACTAAAATATTTCTTCTTGATATCTAATCTGATCTACTGTCTTTCAGTTTGAATTCATTCCCTCTTGTCCTGTCACTGCATTCGCCTGTAGTCCCCACCTTTCTTGTAGTTCCCTTCAGGTACTGGAAGGCTGCAACGAGGTCACCCCAGAGCCTTCTCTTTTCCAGACTGAACAATACCAACTATCTCCATCTTTCCTCATACGAGAGGTGCTCCATCCCTCTAATCATCCTGGTGGTTCTCCTCTGTACTCGCTCCAACAGGTCCCTGTCCTCCCTGTGCAGGGACCCNGTTCTCCTCTGTACTCTCTCCAACAGGTCCCTGTCCTCCCTGTGCAGGGACCCCAGGGCTGGATGCAGCACTGCAGGTGGGGTCTCAGCAGAGCAGAGCAGAGCAGAGGGGCAGAATCCCCTCCCTGGCCCTGCTGCCCACGCTGCCTTGGATGCAGCCCAGGGCACCATTGGCTTTCTTGGCTGGGAGTGCACATCATAGCTGGGTCATGTCCAGCCTCTCATCCACCAGCACCCACAGGTCCTTCTGGGTGGCGCTGCTCTGATCTGTCCCTCCCCCAGGCTGTGCTGGTACCGGGGGATACCCTCACCCAGGTGCAGCACCTTGTAGTTGGTCTTGTTTAAACCACATGTGATGCCCATGAGCCCAGTTTTCAAGCTTGTCTGGGTGGAGTCCTAGGTGGGATTAGGTGTGTACAAGATTCATCCTGAAAGTTATTTTAACTGGTCTTTCTTCCACCATGTTGCACTGGCAGTGTTGTCAGAAACCATATGTCAAACCAGCCTGGAAGGAATTTTTCTGAGTTCTCATCCTTTTAAGACTGGGATTTAAAATAGGAGCTAAGATACAGATTTAACTATTGCAGTCATTTTGAGCACTGCTGTATAAAGTGTAGAAATAGACAGATAGGTAAATGGATAGATAAAAAAGGCTTCTGAATAGCTTCTAAACTTCTGCTTTTTCCCATGACAGACTCCTGCAAGCGATTTTGTGGATTTACCTTGCATACGAATTACTCAGGACTTTGGCAGTACGTACTTCAATTATTAGCTATCACTTGTAGAATCAATGCTTCACATGCACAAGCCTGCATGCAGAACAGTATTTTAAACCATTTAGAAGCAATAAAAAAATTATATTAAAAGCAAGAGGAGGAAAAAAAGATGGAAAATACTGATTAATATATATAAAGGAAAATCTTAAATAGAAAATTTATTAGCTGTTAACCTATGCTATGAAGGTAATTTTCCTGTGCATAGAAATTATTTTTTTTCCTACCTTTGCAAATAAAACCTTGAGGTGTATTTCAGACTTTAAGGAAAGTTATCCTTACAGAAGGATTATATAAAAATGTGGGGGAGGGGAGAGAAAATGTATAGGTTTTACTTTGGAGTCATCTAAATGACAAAATGATCATTACAGGGTGTAGTCTGTTTACTAATGATGTTTATCTTTTTTTATTATTTTATAATAGATTCATCATTTCAGCACAGAAATAATTGCAGATATCTCTGAATGTAAATAACATTTTTCCTTGGAAGTTTAAAGAATAAAACCTCAGTTGCATAGCTGCATTTCATTTATATGCTGAAGAAATTTATACGGTAATTTAATTGTGGTGAGCTTTTAAAAATCACAGAAATAAATTCACTGCGTGACTCCCCTTGATATCCATTCTTTCTGGCTCCTCTGAAGATAGACTGTACCAAACGTTGCTGCACAGGCAAGAGGTGCCTGAGCATCAGACTCAACTACTCTGGGTAGCTGGAGGCAGTCTGGCTAAGCAGCATAAGGGTCTATCCGGGCTGACTAATACCAGTGAAAAGCACAGAGATCTGTGCGGCGATGAGTTGTTTGCTAACAGGATTCAGGATTGCAGTCCTGAATTCTGGATTACTCTGGTATATGTGCCCACTCTCTGACCTACAAGACAATGGCTTGGCATAACTTACCATGCTCTCCCCTTGGCTTCGCAATAGTTTAGTAACACATTTGCCATGACAATCTGTGCTGCTTTCTCACTGAAAAAACAGTTTGATTAAGTTGTGCTGGCTTTGTTTGTAAGTGTGAGGGAGTCTAAGTGTTTTCCTGGAGAGGCTGCAAGGAAGTTAGGTAAAAGGTTGTCTAATGTTGTTTTGATTGTAACAAATAATAAAAAAAGGGCATTGAAAAGAGAAGATGCAAATTGGCAGAATGTTAACAATGTCAGCCACCTGCTGGGATCGCAAAACACTGAGACAAGTTTCACACAAAATTATGATCCTGGTTCTGTGATCCATATGTAACTCATTTAAGTTTAACAGATATAGCTTTGGAGTAATCAATTTATTCGTTTTCACTCACAGTTGCATATATATGGACAATATGCACCAAAATTATAAATTAGTGTGCATATTATTTACATTTTAAAAATGCAGTAGAAGATTCATAGAAATGCTTAGTGAAAATGAAAAGCAAGAAGATGTTAGAACCAAATTTCTTCTTTAATGAGATCCTTGGAAATATAATGAAAATTATCATTCTATAATAGTTTGAAATTACTGAGCAACCTTGGGAGTTCAAGTAGAAAATCAATTTACAGCTCTTGTGGATGGATGCATGAAATTCTACTGGCCACACCAAATAGCTCTGCATACTAAAATGTATCTTAACTTTAAAGTCTATAAATTGCATTAATTAAAAAATATGTATATCTCATTACCCCATGATTTAAACATTGACCTTATGATTTGGAAGTAGGCCACAATCTGAGCACCTGTTGGAGAACATTATAAAAGGTAAATGCACTATAATGTGTTACCAGATGTCATATATATCTCTCTACCGTCTTGCATGTGAGAAATCAGGCAGCCAGAAAATGACCATTTGAAGAAATGAATGAAAGTCTAATGCTTTTTTGAAATTTCCACTCAAGAGCTTGATTCATTAAAGTCCTTTATTCAGTCAAGGGATGAAGATCTATCCCTGGGACAAGACTGACCCAAGGTTTTATCTTCTGGTGTGGCAGTTCTTAAGAGAATATGAAGGCGGAAGCTATAATTCTCTTTCCAAGTGGCACGTGGAAAACAATTATTTTATATTTCTCTGCTGACAGGATTGAACCACGTGCGATCCCATTCACTCACAGCTGTGCTTACGTGACTTTCTCTTGAACAAGGTAAAAGACTTNGTTTCTCTGCTGACAGGATTGTGATTTACTAAAATATGGATAAGGATCTAATATTGATATCTAACTGAGACGGACAAAGACTCTTTAACTCAGTAAGTTAGAAAGTGTATGTTTATTCTAGCGCCGGGCTTCGCGTGGGATAGTTCTCGACTCGCAGAAGCGAAGCACAATTTAATACAAAGTTTTTTTATTTATAAAAGTTTTGAATATTTAAAATATNCTTACGTGACTTTCTCTTGAACAAGGTAAAAGACTTCTTACAGTAACTTTTAAAGAAACTTCTTTTTTTCTTTTTTAGGGTTTAATGTGCATTTCTGGTACTGGTACAGTTTTGATTTTTTTACTTCAGCTATTATTTATTTTTACCAATCCAAATACAGCCCCTGACTTGGAAAGTTTTCTCAAGCTTTTTAAATTTGTGTACGAAATATCCCTATGGACTGTGCTATCCATAAGTTTCAGACCACGGTGGTACAGCAAGACAGTTCTGCAGACTGTTGCATCGTACAAACCCAGTCCTGTATTACTGTATTGCTCTAGCAGAGTGTCCAAGACATTTCATTACTAAGTTGAACACCATTTCATGTTGTGTAAAACAGCCAGCTCTCCTACAGTGAATGTGTTTCAGTGGTTCCTTAGTACTTTCATTCCATAAAAGAGAAAAAGAGAAGTAAAAATCAAGCTCCTGTTGGAGGGACTGTCTCCTTAAAAAATCTTTTCATGTAATGGTTATTCTTGGGAGGACATTCTGTGATTTTAAAATATTTTTCACAAATCGCATATTTTTGCTAAACCAGTTTTAGAAAAAATCACCCAAGGCATGGAAGTTGCAGACAATATGAAGTAAAAATTAATTAAAAATGTTATTAAAAAGAAGTAAAGGCTGTGTAAGAAAAGGACGGTTGTCCCATGATTGCTTCTTTGAAGTCTCTATTTAGCATCCATGGTAAGTTATTACTTTGGCTAGACAGGGTTCAACTGCAATGTGTTGAAGGAAGTACCAGGTGCCATATACACTTGTTCTGTAATTTTAATTCTTTCTCACTTCATTTTGTGTCTAACACCTATCGCAGGATTTTCCACCATAGCCTGTTCTAAATCAAATCTGGCTTCATTTTTTTTCTCTTAAATTCCTGCTATACAAAAAAAATCCAATTTTGAACAAAACCAGTGTTAATTAGGATAATTACTGCCTTCTTTTTTTACCTCATCTTTTTCATATCTTTACATTTACTCTCATTGTCTGAAGCTCCTCTCTAACATGTATGGAGTTATATATAATATTATTTTATGAATGTTTTGCTTAATTCATTGCTCAGTTTCCACAGCCTTGTTATATGCCACTGACCCATTGCTGTATAAGATGCTGTGTTAAATATATTGTAATAATTAGCAATTATTGGGGTATCAGCAGGTGTCATTCAGGCAGCAGATCTCTGATAGACGTATGTTTGTGTTTGTGCTACCAAGTTACAACCATTGTTTATAAAAATGCCCATTGTGCAGTTATCAAAGCCAATAACTGCACTGATTTCATGGAGAATACAATTAAATTTAGTGTGAAATCTTCAGTATGTGGATAAGTTAATTTTTTTTTCTCATGTGACAGTGGCCCAAGATACAGCTGGATGATGTGGTGAATCCTGTGGTGTGCTTTGTAATACCAGTGATGTTACTTCCAGCCCCTTCTAGTACTTAAATAGGTACATTATATGAGTTAAGGAAGATTTACTCAACACCTGGACAAATCGAAGGTTAAAAATTCCATCTGTTTGTGCAAGAAATCTGTTCTTAAATGTCTTTTATCCCATTTCTTAGCTTTTTGTAAAAGAAAAAGTCAGGACTAGGGCTTCAGCTGATCTAAATTTAGGGAAGCTTGTTGGACTTTATCAGAGTTGCCTGGGCTTAGAAGGGGCTGGGACCCTTAATTAACATGCAGTTTTACTCGATCTCTAGGAAATGTGATTCAAATTAAATTGGAATTGTAAAGCTTCCAGGAGCCCTATGTGATGCAAATTGAAAAATTTCAGTGCCAGTTGTCCTCTTACCATCTGTAAATGACAGTTGAGGTGATTTCCTTGCCAAAATAAAGTTGCATTGAAAAGTGGGATGTAGGGATGCACACATGGCAAAAGGCAAAGCAGAACACTACAGAGGAAAAAAATCAGAATCAAGACCGACAAACTATTCCCTCATTTCACATGGAAGGTAAATAGAAAGATATATTGCACACAGATGCCTGAAAACTCTGTCTCATGCAGCAGAATTAGACACACATGAATACTTAAATCAACAGAACTTTTATGTGTGACTAAACCAAACTCATAATGGATATACTATATCAGCTATGTTGCAGCTGTCTCTGGCTATCAAAGCTTCCTTTTTCTGACCTAAGGGAATGGTAACTCACTCGTAAAATGCAAGATTCAGGAAAAAGGAGCATTCTTTAAAATTTTAGTAATAAAAAACCCCAAACAGCCCCATTCTGGTCACAAAGTGGAATACGATGTCAGGTAATACACAGATCATCTGTTTCTAGAAGGCCGTCTATTTTCATCCGCTTACATTATGTGGGAGGAAACAGAAGGACCTAAATCTTGTTAAGTACCTTAAGTCTAGCTGATGCTTCTTTCTAAGAGCAGTTTTGATTGAAGCAATTAAGGCAGACATAAGATGGGAGAAGGGAGGATGATGAAAAGTGTAGCTATTTCAAGATAATGCAATTTTGGATGTGTACACAGTACATTTGTGCTTAGGAACAATAATGAACTGTGGGAGGGGTCTGGGTATAAAGAGCTGTGGCTTTGCATGAGCAAGCAACGCATTTGTATCTGAGAGCTATAGGAAGAAGAGTGGAGATGCTTGAGATCTTCCCTCTTTTATTGTGCAGACTTAGAGGTTGTGCTTCTTTCCCTTCACAGCTGCTTCGCCACTAGACATGGACATGCAACAAAGCTTGGGGGCCTTCTGCCTTCTTCCAGTTTGCATCCTGCTGCAGTAGCTGCCAGGGCTGGGCGAGACAATTTTACCTCATTTCTGCCTCCCCAGGTTTCACTGAGTCCTGACTTGTAGCCTGCTGGCTTCAGAGAGATGATGCCTCGGGTAGGTAGGGCTGCCAGTTACCGCGTGTCTCTTCTGACAGTTCTGTGAAAGAGACTTCTATGCCACAGTGTTTTAATGGTTCTTTCTGCCAATATGTAATATTCGTTCTCTTCTACGCAGGACAGAAGTAAATAAAATGGAATGTAAAAGCTCCCAGGCTTAGATGTCAATGAAGTTTTCTCACAACCATTGTCTGGACCGTGAATAATCATATCTAGTCTGTTTGACCTGATAACACAATTCAGTTACATCCTATTTGTCTCATTAAGCTCAGGGAGGCATAAGGGAAAAATAGAAGCTTCTGAATAAGAAAATCAAGGCCAGCTGACTCTAAACAATGTTTTCTACAAATATGAACCCTTCTCGTTTTGCCTGTCTGAAATCAGTGTAAATGATGCAGAATGCTAGTAAGGCTCAAATATTACCTGCATCCAGTACTTACAACAAAACATGTGAGTCTTTTGGAACAGCCAAAACAGGCCAGACAGAAACAAAGTCAGGCTTCTTAAAAGAACTCAAGGGAAGAATGCTCAATAGATTTTGAGATTACTTTGAAGGTAGGAGTTGCCTTTGAATATGCAAGAGTATATGTTAGTAAATTAATAAAAAATTTTCACCTTCCTAATGCTTTTCAGTAAAGTCTTTTCCTCCCTACTTACACAGCAGTTTCCTACAGTTTTGGCACAGACTGGAGCTATGCATGTGTGACATTGCTCTGTCTTCTTCAGATCTGGTTCCCTGATATATAAACGTGCTTTTACTTCGTGCTGATATTTTGCTGTAGTAACTAGAATTGCTTGCCTGATCCAGACTGTTACAACCATTTGCTTGGGAAACATCCTCTTATTTCAGTAACCTTTATTGCTGAATTGCACTGGGGGGAAGGACTCTTTATAGGTATATTTGGGAGTAGAAGATCTTGTGCTATGAGATGATAATGAAAGAGGTGGTGGTAATAACATGGTTTGGAGATGGGTGTTTACAAAACAGTGCCATTCCAAAATTGAGCAAGCCAGTAAGAAAGGAAAAATGTAAGCTCTTTACAGAAAAGCAAATTAAAATCCAATCTTTTGCACAGCTTTTAAAAAAGTAATTTTAGCAGTTTGTGTGAAATTAGCATACTAATTGTAAAGCAGATTCTTGGGGTAATTAATATTAGTTAATGAAGATGCAATTTGACATCTCAATGAATTTTTTTTTGTAATTTCCACTATGATCATATCAAGGAAAAGATGGAGAAAAGTGGTTTTGGCATCCAGTCCCAAATTCAGAAATTGTTGCCTGGTTTCTAGATCACATTCTGTAACTTATGAAATATGATATTTCATTTTCTTCCAAGAATGCCAGTCAGAAGGATGTTTGGTTTTTTTAAGTGTAGTAACATCTAAAAAAAAAGTGATTTTTCTTCCGTGAAAACATGTAGTCATTACTGGTAATATTACTAGTCTGTAAAGCAATAGATTAATTGTAACCAGCTAAAATTCCCTTTTTATTGTCTAAGAAACTGATGATGGTTCAATATGGTTTACTACATCTCTTTTCAAATTTCTCTGCAAACAGTGTGTTCAGCCTAAATTAGAAGACTGTTTTCCAATGCAGAACCCAAAATTTTTTAGATTTCATCATTCTGTCTCTAATTAGCCACACTTTTAATACATTGTCAAAAACATTAAGCAAAGAGGAATGATGTTATTCCAATCCCTTAGAGTATTTTCTTATGTTGACGTGAATTTCTTATGTGGTTTTTCAAGTCACCAAGCAGCTGATCTGTAAAGGCCTTCTTTCTCATGACATCTGTGCGGTAATCTGTATTGACTGAAACATCTGTAATGGGTTGCTAGGTAGTTCAGCCTTGCCTGTACGGTGTCACAGTGATTCTGTGGTGTCTGTGAATAGCAGTAGCTGTTATTAAAAAGTACCAAGTCATTTGCACTCAATCTGTATTCTGTTAGCCAACAGTCCTTTTGTTTCCCCCCTCACATCGTCTCTGGACATCTTATTTCACTGTATTAATTTTTCACTTTAATGTACGTGATTCAAAATATAACAGGACGAGGGATCTGAAACTAGGTCATTTTAGTTATTTAGGCCTCACCATTTAATTTCATAGACTGAAAAGAAATTATACTTGTTCTCTGATTGGATAAGCATGTGAGCAGTTATCAAATAAACAGTTACAGAAGCAAATTTAGATGCATGAAATTGAAATTTGTTTTGCTGTGAACATATACAGAAATTGACTTAAGGTGGGTGAAGAAAAGTGTAGCTGGAGAAGAAAAAAAAATCACCCAAAAAACCGTCTCAATACAAAAAGATCCATAATTGAAATTTTCACAAGACTGAGATGTTGGTATTGATGTTCTCAGTTTGCCTAATACCTATTGGAGTGCAGAGATCCTAGTGTATCCCTATTCAGAGGCTGTGGAGCCTTTGGAGCCAACAGGGATGCTTCTTGATCATTATTTAATACTTCAGTAGGTAGCGTGAAAGCCTCATATGACATTGAGCAATGTGGTCAAAGCAGACACCATATCATGATTCTGAATGTGCCTAATGTCACATTGTATCAGAGTTATTATTACCGTGATAGCCAGTATATTTGTTTGTTAGCAACAGGCCTATATAACATGTACAGAGAGAAATACTGAAGTAGAGAAGCCCTAGCCAAGTGCACCAGCCTCTGGTAACTTTAGCTATGGCCTTCTGCCCTGCACTGGTCTGCCAGCCAGGTACGACCAAACACAGTGCTGCAAAAAGCAGGGGGAGACAAGGTGGAATGAAACTGTGGAGTTCTTGAATTATTATATCTCAGGGTCACACAGCTTCTTTTAAACAATTGACATATTGAAGGTAGTTATCCAAGGCATCTCAAGAGAAGGGTAAGTGGATAGATTTATTTGATATTTGTTATAAAAAATATCAGCATATTCCTGACACAGTCTCTATCCGGCCACCTTTTCATTGTCACTGTTTCATACATGAAATGTAAATCTGTTCTATTAAGGATAACTCAAGAGAGGATTATTTAGCAGGAGAATCTTAAACATTTATCAGTCAAGTGACCTTTCGACATGATTACACAACGTGGGACACACCTTGGATTGTGTGTGTATTCTGTTGTGACAAACTGAGGTCTCCCATCTCCTCCTCTCCAGGCTGAACAGACCAAGTGACCTCAGCCACTCCTTGTATGGCTTCTCCTCATGGCCTTTTGCCATCTTCCTGGCCCACCTCTAATAGTTTAATGTCCTTCTCATGTCATGGCACCCAGAACTGCCCCAGCACTCGAGGTGAGGCCGCCCCGGTGCAGAGCAGAGCGGGACAATCCCCTCCCTTGCCCGCCTGGCCATGCTGTGCCTGATGCCCCCAGGACACGCTTGGCCCTCCTGGCTGCCAGGGCACTGCTGGCTCATGTCCAACTTGCCATCGACCAGCACCCCCAGGTCCCTTTGTGCAGCACTGCTCTCCAGCACCTCATTCCCCAGTCTACACCCACAACCATGGTTGCCCTGTCCCAGGTGCAGAATCTGGCTCTTGTCTTTGTGAAACTTCATGTGGTTGGTGATTGCCCAGCTCCCTAATTTATCAAGGTGTCCCTTCAGGATCTCTTAGCCTTCAAGGGAGTCAACAGTTCCTCCCAGTTTAGTATCTAAATGTTTCAGCTTCCTTTCTGAGATAGGAAATTCTTCAGAGCAAACTTACCCCAACATTCATTCCTCGTTTTTATCCATGAACATTTTGTACATCAGAGTGGTTGTGCAGATTAGGAGGCACAGGTAAATCTAGGAATATTAAACAAATTCAGATATTTTTGTATCGATCCTTCAATGTTTTCCATATTCTACCACCATAATTTTAAGGATATCCTCATTGTGTGCATAACTTAGCAATGAGATCAGTTATGACAGTGAGGGACATCTAAATTGGGAGTGAGGGAGGTGTGTAGTTCCCCTGTATGTGCTCCTAGGGACTTGCAATTAATGTTTTTGATTTTGGGGTGAATTTGTCAATTTCATTCAAGAAATAATGTTTATTTTCATGTAGAAATGGAGCAGAGCCTGTCTGAGGTTGCCCTTAGCTAGTGTGTCAGGGAATGATCTAGAACCTGCATGCAGCAAGAGAAGCCTGGATTGCAGAAGGGCAGAGGCTGGAAAAAGCCTGGCATTCAGTCTGTGGGATCATGGATGGAAGTCCAGCTTTAGCTTCAACACCCCAGGAAAATGACAATCTTTACAGACAGGTAATTTTTGTTGTGTGGAGTCCTTCCATTTAATTATCCAATAGAGAAAATGTGAAAATCTGTGCCAGCAGTTAACCTGCTGAGAGTCAGCAGGGGAGAATGTGTTTTACAGGCAAACACAGCAGCAGGCAGCCAGGAAAGGCTCGGTGGAGAAGGAGAGCTGGATGACTTCACAAAAAATGTGTCCCAGCCTGGAAACAAGAAGTGTGATCATCTAGGGTCAGGAAAGAAAGTCAGAAAAATTAGAAGAATGGGTCTAATTCTGTGTTGCTCTTTCACTTCTGTGGTGTTCAGGAAAAGGGTAAAAATAGGAATCTGGTGGGAAGAAGTAGGAACTGAATCTGTGGGGCCCAGAGCCTGGGCATCAGATTAGATTTTAGAAAGCCAGATTCTGCTCTTGTGCTTTCTGCTGATCTAATATTTGGCTTTTGGATTCATGATGTCTTGGTGCCTCTATTTCTTCTCTATTTCCTGCCTTGTTTGATTAGACAGTATCAAACTACAACAACAGCAACAACAATAGAAACATATTCAAAAAGGTTTCTTTTACGTGTTGGAGGACAATTCCCAAAGGCCAGTAGTACGACATGGGCTCAGGTCTGACTACCATTGTGTGACACATGAAGACTGCTCCAGGGCTTGGAGCTAAGCTGAAGAAGCCCTGTGTATTTTCACTTGCTCTCCGGTCCTGACAGTTGGGATTCATCTCGCTTGACTTTAGGGTCCAGATGCAGTTGCATGACCAGCAGTATCTAGATCTGTTTGAAGCTGTTGTACACTGTCATGAAATTCTAAATAATGATGGTATGTTTGAGCCAAGAGTTCCAGTAGATCTGCTCCTCTCTGAAATGGCTGTGTGAGGCACCAGGAGAGGTCCCATCTCACCTAACATGACATGAGACATCTATACTTCTATAACTGAAGTTGTTTGCTGGGGATCTTTGTCTGAAGTAATCATCCTGTTCGGCTTTATAGTGAAGGTCTAATCAAACAAACTTTATTGACTACCTTGGCAGACAATGAATTGCATTTTTACTCCACTGACTGCATTAACTCAATTTCTATTGACAGTAAAAATCTGTGATTTCCATTCAGATGTGCATGCCTGCACCATGGACATCCAGAGTGAGTCAGGCAAATCGCAGCTGCTCTCAGCGCATTTGCTGGAGGATGGGGAGCCAGACACGTAACTGTTGTTCACATGAAAAATGAAGATGTGTAGCACCAACAAAGTTATGTGAAACTGATGGAAAACAATGGGGTATGCCAACATTTTTGAACAGTAGGGTTTTATGTTATTTATTCTCCTCATTTGATTTGCTTATTTGCTCTGGCAGCCTACATTGTAAGCTGAAATTGTTCAACAGTTGTCTCTTTAAGGATTTCAGTTCAAAGTATGTGTAGGATGAAGTAGAAACAAACAGAAAAAAGAAATCAATTTTTATGAGATTACATTTAACTTTTGTTACAAACACCAAAGCACAGAAAATTAGTCTAGAATTCTTGTATTATGGTATGCCAGCAATCATATGGAAACAAATAGGAAATCTAATCTCACCATTAGGCAAACTACTAATTTTCAATAGATGTATTCAAACTTTTCCCTTCCTTTGAAATGCACATTTTACCTGTGAAACTTTCTGAGTGTAAGGTCTCTTGAAAATCCATACCCTTGATCTCAAAGGTGAAGTTTGACAAACTTTGACCAGTGATTACAGCATATTTATGGATCAGAGTATTAGTAATTTAAAGGAAGTAATGCTGAAAATGCTTTGGGCCTCATTCTGTACTCACTTTTCTTTCACAAGATGCCGAGCTTTGATTTTCATGGTCATCGAGGTGAAATCTGGTAGTCATCCAAGACATAGGGCTAGTACATGTTTATGATTGTTTATCTGAATCTCCCACACAGTCTGAAAGTGTTAGGGAAAAAATGTACAAGAATACAATAATGGAGATTTTTCTTTTCTAGAAAACCAAGGGCTAATCATCACACCTACTTTTTAGTCTCTTATTTGCTAAATAGTATTGTGTAGGTCATTTGTACTTCTCTTTCATAACCAAGCACATTAAGAAGCACAAATTATGCCTGCAAGAGCTCTCCACTACAATTCTGGCCTCTTTTCTCATTCATGTGTACCTGAAGTGATACTTGAAATCTGAAGTTCTAATACGCAGAGCTGTGAAATGTATGTCAGCCCACTGAGTCCTCTCCTCACCAGTACAGAACAGAAGGCAGCTTTCCTGGCTATTTGGGAGCATTATGCTACCAACAAGATTCCCAGTCTTACAGCAGAGTCTGTCATCTGTTCTCACCAAATACAGAATTAAAGTGTATATTTCAGGGTAGGGAGTAGGATGTTCAAGATTGAGGCATGAGAAGAAATATCTGTTGGTGTTTAATTGCCATACCTTTTGCCTGGCTAATCAGATAAGTGGTTTGTTGCAGATTTCTCTAGACACACAGCTCATTAAGCAGATAGAGAACTTCCATTGAGAAAGGGCAGGGTCAAACATTAAAATTAGTTTAATATGGTTTTTCACATGTACTGTGGTACCTGTAGTTATTTCAGGTTCATGCCAATGCCACTTACTTTTATTTACCCATCAAACACAAGGGCCCCCAGGCAGCAAGATGCTGGGTGAGATGCCTAAAGGTCAAATGACCAAAAACCCACCTAGAATATAGCTTTGAATCCAGATGTTCAATAGTAAAGCCTCCAAAAAGGGATTCTGTGGAAGAGGAAATTTTTTATGGTGTATTTTTTATTCCCTTAAATAATTTTTGCATCTTCCCCCCTTTTTGTTTTGCTGTGCTGGCAGGATTACTCCCTTTCATCCTTTTCTCAGCAACCCGGGGAGGTTTCCCTCAAGTCTGCACATCTACAGGAGGCCAGTGCTGGGTGGGTACCCAAAGAACTGGAGCCTTGCTAGTGCCCTCACCCATCATACTGCTTCTCCAGTGATGGAGACAGCCTGCTGGGGGCAGGGACAGGGACACTGGGACCAGAGCGGCCTGGGTTGGTGGGAAGGGCTGGGGGCATGGGGCTCCTGCATGCCTAACACCAGTTTCAGGGAGAGGAAAGCAGGATGTATCTGAAAAGGAAATCTTGGCATATCTGCAGAAAGAGACAGAAAATCCCGAGGCAGAGGAAGATCAGACTCCAAATCCATAATGAAAAGTGAAGACTGGTTCATCCTAATTGGTAACTGATTGTTATGGGGAAGGATGGTTGTTAGAGAAAGTTTCTTTTTAAAAACATTTTTCAACCTGCATTTGTTTGCATTTAGTTTTGAACCAGATTGTACTTTCAGAACAGAGTATGTGTTTAAACTCTGCTGAAAGCCTGCAGCCAACAAAGAAGATAAAGGCATTCTGTTCCTCATGTTACACAATAACAGGGAAGGAATTAATAATGCTGCACTGAAAAAAACCCCTCTCTATTAAGATAGCTTTATGCAACAATAGCAGGAGCCTGCCCATGAGCTCAGTGTTCTCTCTATTTACTAGGTATACTATGTGCAAATTACACAAACATGCTCGAGCCTCTGCAATTGCAAAATTCACAAGCTAATTAATCAGAGCTTGACAACAAAGCAGAGTCCACCTCACATCCAGTGTCAGAGAGAGAAGATAATTTTGTCATTCAGGAACAAGCCTGTGCTAGAAGACAAATGATTTTGACTCCTAACTTTGTTCACCCAGTTCTGCTTCAATTCTTCTGGGAATAGTATTTCAAATTGACCAAGCTGTCAATGTTAATAATTAAAATTTGAAATTGGGGTGGTGGGGTGGTGGAGGGAGAAGCATGAGTACCTTTTGAAGAGGTGAATGCTTAGCTCAATCCAGAATTACTTTTTGGACTATATGTTTCTGTAGTATGAATAATTACACATCATGTGCAACACAAGAAATTGGTGACTTACAGCTAGTGCAGAGGCAACACGCTCTATAAGAAAGAAAGTGTCAGCTTGTCTTCAGAGTTTCTTCTATAACGTCTAGAATTTTTTTCTTTTTTCATTTCTTGGAGTTCAAATTATTTGTAAGATCTGTGAGATACAGTCCCTGTGTAAGATATTGTGAATTCCTTAGTTGTTCCTGGAAGTGGATAAGTTGCTCTTTGTATGCCAAGTGGAAGAGCAGGAGCATTTTCAGTAAGGAGTTCTCAGCCAGTAGCTACACTAAAAAACAAATAGTTGGTTAGTACTGCATGTGACGATCACAGATTGGCAGGCTGAAAAGCAAATCTGTGCATAAAGCTAAAGCTAAGTAATCAATCACACAAGCTCCATGAAACATATTTATCAAGTTGTGGAAATTCTGAAACAAACTGAAATCTTCTTTGAGAACAATAGTTTGGGGTATCCCATCTTTCATAAAATTTTGCCGCATTGGCCTTTCCAGAGTCTCACAATAGCGTTATCCTTAGCTTTAGTTTTAGGCTGCTTTGTTCAGTCACTGTGGTCCAAATTAACCACAGAAATGTGAAGCATGAGTATTGCTGCATGTTGTGAGCATGGTAACAATAGTCAACATTTGCCCATATCAGACATTTTTAAGTTGTTACTGTTTTCAGTTTAATGAAACATCTCAAAAGCTTCCCAATGCTACAATTACCTCTGAAAGCTTGTAATAAAGTTAAACGCATATATTACTTGGATAACCAAAGTTTTTGATATATGTTCACAATTTTTAAAGCATATAACAATTTTTAAAGTGTATATATTTTGGTTTTCACTCTCTGTCTCTCAGAGGTGTACCTAGGCACACCTAGGGTACCAGGTATGTCTGTAAATGAAGAAGGATATGAAAAGACTTGACAAATGTTTTGAGAGATGACACATTTTAAAAGTTGGGTTGAGGATTATTTTTGTAAATCATATGACCTATATAGAATAAGTGATAGGGAAAGGCAGAAAGAAAGCTTTACTGGCACAACCTTTATATAACTCTCTAGTGTTATTCGTTTCTATATATCTTTAATGAAAAATGGAATATGAACTGGATTTTATTGCCGTTTTGAAAATGCAGCATATGGAATTTTTTCAGCCTTATATTCTCTGAAATGCATGATTAAACTCTCTTTTAGATTTCCTTTCTAAAGATTCTTTCAAAAAAGGCTCAGTGGTGGAAAACACATTTCAAAAAATGTTTTTGTAAAGGGAAAATTTTAAAGGGGTTGGAGTCTTTGTGCATGTTAACATATCCTGTTGTTAATACCGTAGCATTTTCATGTAAAATAATGATAAGGAAAATATTCTCCATTTCTCAGCATTTTTTTTTCTGTAAGAACAGATTGCTATTCTCCTCTCTGCGAAGAACTTGCACCAGCTGTATCAGAAATTTAGTACAGGAAAAGAAAAAAGGTCATTTACATTGCAGATCCAACAGCAGAGAGTACTCCTCAAGTCTTTGGCTAGATATGATCAATATAAAAAAAAAGAGATAGTTTAAAGTTATGTAACATTAGACCATGGGGTCACACATTAGGAACTACTCTAAAAATAAAAAGGTTTATAAAGAAGAAAGAAAAGAATGAGATGTACTTTCCTGGCCCTGAGTTTTGCAAGCTAAGGGTACAGTTTTTCTTAGTCCAACCTGACAAAATTTTCTGAAATACCACATTTTGATGCTCTAGGTTAAAGCTTGATGCTTCATAGATCTGATTTTCTAGAGGATATCTTTTCAGACAATGATTATTTTGCAAATTTCTCTACAAGAACGTAAAATACTATGTTTAAATTATATGCGGACATATAGTTTCCTTGAGGTTTAATATATTTCTAAGAGATTGTCAGCTGGAAGTGATAGCAGCTACTAAAGAAAATTCAAGTTTAAAAAAAAAGGAGAATATGATCAGGGAGTCTTGCTCATCTTCTCCATTTTCAAGGCTCTTTTTCCCTGAGGAATTTGAGAAAGCGGAAAAGGCGTAAGGTAGGGAGACAAGAATATGATGAAACTGTTCATACAGTAAACAGTTTTACATAGATTTTCCACAGAAAATATCACTATTTTCCTCTGGGGGGAAAAAAAAAAATCCTTGATAGAAGAGCATAGATCATTTGAAATATTTTGTGGCCACAGAACCTCAGGGTAGAGGTTTGGTTGTCCCCATTCCCTGACAGCCTCACCAGCTCTGAGGCTATGAGGAACTGTCTTCCCTCATAGTGTTTCATGAAAAGTGTGGTCCGATTTGGAGGTCCACACTGTAGAAGAAAATGGAACTGTGACTCATTTAGCTATAATGGCCTTGAGAGTAGCCATAAAATACCCCCTTAAAAGTTAATGTATACCATTTGGTTTTCTAGCCCACATAATATTTTTTTTACTTTTGGCTAAAAGAAAAGTTGCATGAAAAAAGTTCTCTTCTTTCATTCTTAGCCGTGTCTCAGGTTCTTGTTATTTGGGTGCATTTGTGCCATTTTGGGGTTCAAATGTCCTGGGTTTTTATGACTTTAGTTTACTGGAGACCACTGACATGGATCCTGCTCACCTCACCCAGAAGCTCCCATCTGCATTAGAAACTGGTCTTACAAGAGTGTCCATGAAGAAAAGAAAAATCTCAGTTTTGGGCTTTTTTTTCCAAGTCATTTTGGGCAATGACTTGAAAAACTGACAAAACACTGAAGAAGTATTTCACAAACCCCTCAGATCATGAAAGGGAATGGAATTTCTGGAGGGAGTAGTAGCCATCTAACTAATTACTTTAAGCAAAAAAAGCTCACTGTCAAGGTCAGCCTAGAAACACAGAGAGGCAGGGTATATTTTATTACAAGGAACCTCTCAGTATTTTAATTTGATTATGTTATTAGTTCCATGTAAGTGTATTAACTGAAAAGGCATGATTAGCTGAATAAATTTCAGGAGGGATGTGAAAGCTGGTGTCAGCAGTTAGAATACAGACACCAGTTTTTGCCTAGCAAGGCAAGAAAGCAAAATTTAAGGTGGAACCTCTCAGAAAAGACACCAAAAAAAAAAAAAAGAGAAAGGAACATTTATGTGATTTCTGCTTGTGCAGATAGAGAAAAAGCCTCTTCGATCAAATGACAAGAAAAAGGACAGATGACGTAGTGTTTCGAAGGTCAAGTCAACCTTTGAAAATTAATCTGGAGGACACAGTTCTAAAAAAAATTTCACTAGCACACTTGTGAGGCCTTGTCTAAAAAACTTTTGTACACTGACAACTAATGTCCGCTTCAGAAAAAAAACCCCAACAAACAAAAAAAAAATCCCCAACGAGACCACACAACATTTATTTTGATACTTTAACAATAAAGACACTTGACTCTGCCTCAGGGTGTATTTGAGGACTTGAAAGGTCCTGAAATTTGATTAGACCACCATTATATTCTTTTGAACACTTTAAAGACAAACACTTCAACCATGCTGCCATGAACCCAGATATTCCTCCTTTCTTTCTCTCTCTGCCTCTCTTTGCAACTCTGGGTGTTCATCTGCTCTTTGTGCTACTCTTAGAATTTGAGCTAATCCTCTGATCTTTAATGTTGTCACTGCAGAAAGAAGAAGCTGAGGATGTTAAGAATTAGAGAGACTACATCTGTCTGGACAGCAAATGGCAATTACTGTCTGGACATGATATCAGAATTTTTTCAGTGATGCAAAGGAAGTAAAGCTGAACCCATGCAGGAATTCCATATGTACATAACTAATGTGTTTGTGCCCTTCTAGGGTGAGAAAGGTCTCCTGCTGTGAACAAGGTCTTGATGTTGTCATTGACTTCCTATTTGCAAGGAGTCAGGACTGCTCATCCTTGGTGCTGCTGGCAGAGGCCCTGTTCCCATCCACGCCTGTGCTGCAGAGCTTGCAGAAGGGAAAGCAAGGCAGAATGGGGGGGACATGGTAAGAAAATACTGAAAATACCCTCCCTGAACATATGAGAGTTCTCCAAGGGGAGGAGGCTCGAGACAAGAAGCGTGGGGGAAAACTGGTGTCCCTGGGCCATCAGAAGTGACAGCAGTTCTGTCCCTCCAGCCCACAGGGCTGTTTCCAGCTGAGATGTGAGCAAATCTAGCCCCAGATTCTTTCTATTGCCCAAGACCCGGTGTAAGATTTTTCTGCAAAAGGTTTTGTTCCTTCTTTCTTGAGAGATGAGAGAACATGTCAGGAGGGATTCTTTGTCTCCTTTAAGCTTAATGTGAGGTGCTATAAATGGATCAGACACTTCAGAGTCTCTTTTACAATGGCACAAATGGCAAGTGTCTGCCCCTCCAATCCTCTCTTCCCTTCCTCTTTCTTCTGGATGAGTTGGCTTTTTCGCTTCAATGCAAAAAGGATGAAATCTGGGCTACCCGTTTCAGTATGCTGATTTTGTCCCATTTTGACTTGGATTTTCATTCCAGTTGCCCTGTTTTCAGGAAAAAAATACAAGTAACTTATTTCTTTTACCAATTTTATGTATATATACTTGTAAGAAATCACTGATTTGAACTTTGTTTATGCAATATGTGGGAAAAATACCTAGAAAGGAAGAAATTTTTTGCTTTTCTTTGAACTTGATTGCCTTTGTCCGGGAAGAAGTGTTTCGGGAGTTAATGATGCCAAGTCGGTTTTGCATCCCTCAGATATATAGCTTAGCCATTTAAATTTACATATTGGAAGCCTATGCAAGGCTGGGACTACGGCACAGAGACAGAGGTGAAGGAAAAGCAAAGCTTTAGAAATGGAAAAACATGCGCCAATCATACTACTAAGTTAATGCCCAAATGAAGAGTGTATGCATATACTGTATTAAAAAAAAAAAAAAAATTAAAAATCGCTCACATGACCATACTTTTTTCTCTGGGGAGGCAAAGAAAAAAAATTATCTTCCTATCAGCCTATGAATTATTGAGTGGGAAGACATCATTGGTAGCCAAACTGAAATCATGGGTTTACTAATAAAAGACGGTTCTGAAAGCTCTCAGTGTTTGAGGAAATCCTGTTGAAATAGTTGTCATCACTACCATAAGTCCCTACTTACAGAACTAACTAGGTACTTCACTGCAGCACAGGAAATTCTTTATAATTTGTGTGTTTATTGAGACTTCTGTGGTGTATATAGATTGAACTAAAAGCACACCAGTCACTGTTATGAATAGAACTAATCAAACTCAGTATGAATTACATTTATTATAAACTTTGCTTTTTTATGAAAAATTGAACTACCAAAATCCCCTGAGTGAAATTATTTGATGCCCCTTCCTCAGCCAGTGATCCTTTCTATAGATTATTTTAAGGCTAGTTATTAAGCTCTAAGCAAACACTTGACTGATATTTTTGGATCATGGGAGAGCAGGCTGTAAGGAGTTACAGCTGTGAGCAAAGTTTCCCTAAACTGGCCTCTAACTGTGTTTCAAGCTTACCAAGACAACCAGCAGTCGGCACATCTAATGTCCTCCTCTAACTCTGTTGGAAGTGAGAATGAGACTTTGGCAGCTCTAAAACAGCCCGTCATTGCATAAGGGGAGGAAGACAAGGTGCTGCTCCAGAACACTATTCCAAGGTCAAGACAGTAGATAGAAATAACCCCCTCTATCGTGAAATACTTTCAGTCCGTACTGATAGACTAAATCCTACCAATTACTCCCTAAAATTGTTTGTTGGCTTTCACTGGTTATAAGGTGAGGCCAGATGCCTAGAAATAGACTGCCTTGGTTAGATTCTCCCTCCGCATGCCTCAGGAATGTTCTCACTGCTGTTGATCACAGTAATCTAGTGTACAAAAGCAAAGATGAGTGTGCTCACAGCAGCATTGCTTCTTGGCATTTTATAGATTCTGTGAGATCCTAGTCCCTTTCGAAGGTACGTAGTAGTAGTATCAGTATTAATATTGGTATAATTTGTCTTAAGCTCAGTGGGGAAGCTCTTAAAATAGGAATATTGGTTTTTTATCATTTTGTAGGCTCACTAAGTTAGGAGCGGTCTGGGGCCTTGTTGACATGGAAGGAAATCTGAATCCCCAAACACACGAAGTAGCAGGCTAGAAGAAGTGATGAGGTGGATGTTGATGAGATCTCAGTTCAGTATTCAGCCGGTTCTTACTCTGCAACAGAGGGTTTTGGAATCTGTTGGCATTGTCCACTTATCAGGTGCTACTCTTGATGTCTCTTCCTCTCAGGCCTTGGAGAGGTGTGTATCCCAGACACCTCAGGTTTGAAATGAGGTGTGTGAGCAATGGTAGTCACTCCTGCACTACAGAGTACGCTAATGAATTCAGAAATGCCATGCTGGTTTACATAAGCTCTACCGTAGAAACAACACCAGTAACATGCTATTAAACCATGAAACAAAGATCATTTTGTCTGCCTAATCAAATTCTGACAAGTTCAGGAAACTGTTCCTTTGCAGTCCTAATATTATGCCCAGGACATTTAGGGTGGGTTTCTTTTAGCAGGTAACATGGTAGGAGCATTTCAGAAAATATTCCATGCAAAAGTGAGCATATTGAAGTAAGTGGCACGATCAAGTGGCTTTCTTGTTGTTTTCATGCTCACAGCTTTTCTGGCTCAGCTGCCAATGCAAATGTTATTGATATTGTTTGTGCATTACCATTCCTGCACAGACCATTTGCTCTAATTTTTCAAGATTTTGTGGCAGTTAATCTAACAGTTTATACTTTGGCAGAATTCCCATTAAGATGCATGTATTTGGTAAATGATTAAAGCATTGGACATGCATATTGAGAAAGCTGATGACTTGCTACTTGTGGTAATGACTCTTGCTGTTCTTTTATCCTCAGGAACATGGCATTAGGTGCTGCCTTTAGAAAACAGTCTTCTCTTTGTCAAGCAGGAGATAATCTGGAACCTCATTTTTAACCATCTGTTTTTCGCTGGAGCCTTGTGAGGTGCCCTGGTGTCCTCGTTCTGACTCTCCTTTCAATGCTCTGAAATCATCAAGCATCTTTAGATTTCAAAGAGAAGCACATGGGGCTGCATGGTGTACATCTGTCTGCTAGATACAACCCTTTTTTTTTTAGCTGTTCTTTCTGCTTATGCCTCTGATGTTTCTGTTTGCTTCTCTGCCGTATAAAAAGAGAGATACCTACAGTCAGAGGAACTGCAAGAATATTTAGTCCATTCACATACTTACTATACCTCAGATTTACAGGACATTTCTTCTGGGAATAATTAGATCCTCTGTACATTGGAGAAGCTGTTTGCAGATTGTGGTAATCAGAACTAGATCAATTCAATTAATGCTCAAAGAAAATTGCTAATATTTCTTCTGTATTATCACTTGGGAGGCAAAAAAGAACTTCCCACTGCTATAATACATTGCTGTGTTAATGTGGGTGAGAGAAAATGTTTTTTCCTATTGCCTATTTTCCCGTCTAATGCCAGCACTTTTAAGAACTGATAGCAGCAGCTGCCAGAAGCAGCCATTTGTAGTACACAATATCGAGTTTTATCAAGCCTGAATAATCAGAAGCTATGCTGTGTAACAAGACTCTTGAAAAAGCATATCAGCAATGATACAAAGCCCATACCAGCATTATGGCAGGTAGGAGGCCTGTCAGATGGACAGTGATTATAGGAAATGGTATAGCACTGGTCCAATTGAAAAATATAAACTTTATGGCTTGGTCCTTGGCCTGCATAGCTGCACCCAAGGTTTGAACCACTGGAACAGCCTGGGTGTTAGCAGTACGGAAAATCTGACTCATGACTGTCTGAAATCCCAAAGTAAGGTTTGGAATGAAACCTGTGTTTGTTTAAGGATATATCTTGGCAGCATTAGCAGGACATTACCACAAATTACCTACTTTCAAGTTCATTTCTACAGTAACAATAAAAAGTTTTAGGTCAGAGACCACACGGAATGTTTTTCAGGAAAAGAAAATTAATTTTTTTTTATAATTAGTACCTATTAAATATTCACAGAGATATCTTCTGGAAGATGATATAAAAACCTTTGCTAGGAAACTTTTATTAGTTTCGAAAACTTGTAACAGTTTAGTGCTAGATCACACATCTGTAAGCAGCACAGACTGTACTCGCAGTGTGGGAGACCGCGCTGTGGAAAGCAGCATCCTGGAAAGAGTCAGCTGAATAAGGAGCAGTCAGTCGTGGCTGAGGGAGTTAACATGCACAGAGAAAGTATAGCTGAGGAGGAGTACAGATCTGGTGCTGCTCTTCTGTAGGGAAGAAACAAGGAATGGGAGCCCAGGGTCCATTTTGTGGCCAAGAGCTGCAAGGAGATGCACTGAGTCAGGGGCTCCCTGAATGACCTACAGTGTAATTCCAGTGAGGCTCTTTTTACAGTCAGAGTCGTAATACACTCACCCAATTTAGCCAACCTGAAAGAAATTTTAAGAGCAACTTGATAACAAAATTTAAGCATTTCCATTGGAGTGAATCAGATCAGTTCAGAGTGAGATTATTCAATCCATTCTTAGCAGTAAGGATAAGAGAATATTGGAAGTCAAAGGTACAATGCAAGAGTAGCTTTGGAAAATCTTGAGATGCCTATTATTGCAGGACTGTGTGAAAAAAGCCTTTTCTGGCCTTACAACATGTGACTATATTCTTCTCCCCACCTCCCCTCACCATTTCAATTAACAGATGTGATGTTAATCTTTCTAGAGGAAAATTATTTGGATTCTTTTTTTCAGACCCAGTACCACTGAGTTGAAATGGAGTCATCATTAAATTTAGACACTGCTATTTTCTGCCTCTCAGATACTTCCATCTTTCAGAGGCTTCCATCTTGTTTTCATTAAATTCTTGCCTACATGAAGGTACTTGGGAATAAAATCTCCTTGTGGTGTATTCCCTGCTGAATGAGAATGTTTGCACATTGGGTAACTTATGAATAATAAACTGTATTTGCAGATACATCTGGAGAATGCTTTACTTCAGTTTAATATTGTGATTTTATCTCTAAATATTGACTTTTTAGGCACATATTCTTATGTTCTGAAGGATTCTTTTTTCAATGAAGAATAGACATTATTTAAAGGTATAGTGCAGCCCATCTCTGATCCTCCCTGGCATTTTCAGTATGTGCCAGGTTCCACAGTGCCAGTGAGAATATTAGGGTCAAACTGAAAGAGTGCCCCGTGGGTCTGGTTCTGACCTGCCGCTTGAGGCAGTGCCAAGCTGTACCTTTGTAAGGCTGGTGAGAAGCATTGAGCTGGCTGAGCATTGAGCTACAGCAGAGCTTTGATTTATAGAAATCCAAAGATAAATCAGAAGGTTAATTCAAACGCTTTTCTTATAGCCATCTGACCGTACAGTGTTGTTCACAAGCAGTTTCGTCCAAAATGTCTTTGGGTTGTCATCACAAACTTTTAAAGGAAATGTTTGGTCTTTTTTTTTACTTGGTTTGGTTTTTATATGCTAGTACTTTTTAAATATTTTTAAATAATTGTATTATTTGCAACCAGGAATATTAGAATTTGTTCTTAATAAAGTAGAACATAAAGAAATAGTAGATTTCAGAAAAATTTTGAAATTCCAAAAAACTTCCAAACTTCAGTGATAATCCTAAGTTCCATCAATACTGAAGTAAGGTCAGGCCAAGGCTCTCCTCTTTATTTTCCAGAGAATCAGTACTTCCTGTTCTGTTTGTCTTATGAAGTACTATGCCATCCATCTACCTAAGCATCTTATTGTAACCTGCTTAGTCATTTAAAGATGAGCAGGGAAGGTGTTTTGGTTCCGATGGCATTACATAAACAAATTATCAGGAGCTTGTGATGTTCACAAAAACAGGACTTCCCTACAAGGTTTTGTATGAAAAGCTAATACAGCCCCTTTCATCTTGGAGCAGAATGCCTTCCTCATTAATCTGCCTTCTCTTCCGCTTAATAATACTTAGCAGTCACATAATGCTTTGCACCCCCCAAACACTGTACCTAAATTGAGGATCCTGTTTAGTAGTTAGACATGTATACCTACTAAGGGAGTGCTATAGAAATCATAAGTGCAGGTGTCTGTACGTTAAAAAAAAAAAAAAAACTTTAAAAAAATGGAGAGGGAAAAAAAAAGGGGGAGAAAGGGGAAAAAAGAAAAATTAAAAATAAAGTCTTTAAATAGTGCTCACAACATTTTTTCCTCTTTTACAGTGCTTAGATATCATGTTGAAAAATGCCTTGGTACCTCTGAAGAAAAGTAGATCATCAGTATGTGGTAATTTTGCCTGAATATTGAATCTGAAAAAGCAACAAGACAATAGTTTTTATGGAGTCGTTTCTCTTATACTCGTCTGGGCCATTTGGTGACTTTTTCTAAGTCTATATTATTAAGTAATGTGGACAAGTAAGATCTGTAGAAGTAACAGTTGATGTTTAAGGCCTGACATCTGCAATATGCACATTTCAGTGGGTTTATGTTAGGACTAAACCGGTCCCATGACCATAGTGTCCTTTACAGCTGGAGTGCATTAAGTACACTCCCAGGAGCACATCTTCCAGTTTAGTTTCATCCAGAAGGAATCCAGGTCATGTACTCCGAGACCATTTTGTGGTGCAAATCAAAGCACAACAAAAAGAGACAATAGGCAATTTGTTTCAAAATCTCACTCTTCCTTTAAATTGAAACACCAACATAGGCACCCCTCTGGGACTTGGGTGGAATGTACTGTTTCTAACTCATCAGAAGATCCTGTACTGGCACACACTGAGGAGCTCATATATAATTTTGAAGCACTGAATGTCTTGTTGTTAGCAGCAAGGAATATTCTTATTTCATTATGGTTTGCAAGCAAGCAGCAGCTAGAAATAGAGGCGGGAGAGCTGGAATGAAAGACACTGATTTAATAAAGTACCTAAGGACATACAGTTCCTAGAGCTCACATTATTTAGTTCTTTGCTGAATCTGAGTGCATGAAAGTTCAGACTTTTAGAGGCTGGGGCATCAACAATAATGCTTTTCTGTGGTAGTCCTCACCTGTCTATCTGTACTGTGAATTTGGCCGTATGTTGAGATATGGATACCAATGGGGAGCCTGCTAGGCCCATGTGCCGCCTGCAGCGGTGCTAAGCTTTCCCCAGAGCAAGGTAGGCACCCCCTGCGGTAGGTGGCTGTGTAACAGTCTGCCCCTGGCATGAGATCACCAATCCTAAGTGAGAGAGATCAGATTTGCAGCTAATGCACGACTAACACCTGCTCCAGAGTGCTAACAGTAGCAGTTCTACCTTTGGGTACAAGCCAGATTCGAATGGTGTGTTAAAGGCCCTCCCTAGCAAGAGTGACTGGGGCCAGTAGACTCTGAAAACGCATATTTAGACAAGAGTTATCAGTCGGTGACTGGCACATCATGGGGATTGTCCAAACATAGCCAGAAATGTGCACATGACCCACATCCAACTAAAAGAGTATATAATTACTGACAGTAAATGTAGAGAGTCACCAAAAAGAGAGAAGAGTAATTTAATGTTATTATATGATAAAGTTGTCTTGAGTTATATGAGATTGGAAATCTCAAGAAACTGCTCCTAAGGAAGAAGCATCTTTCTCATTGTTTTGTTAAAGCTGGAAAACAGCCGGAGGCAGGAGGCTTCTATCCTTTCCAAATTGTTTTTGATTTGTTTACAGTTTATAAGACTGTAATTTTGCATGGCCTCACCCATGCAAATGTTCAATCCCTTTTTCAGTCATGCTGAGCTCCTGGCTGTGTTACTGCCTTATGAGAAGGTGTTCTAGAGCCCAAGCAGGAAAAACACACTTTCTTTTACTGGTTTTACATCTTCTGATTTCCCCAGATGTCCCCCTGTTAAAATGAAGTAATGGAGAAAGTACAGAGTAGCGTTTAATTTATCACTCCAATGCTCCTCATTAGTTTGTATGTCTCTATTTTGCATCTTCTTATTTATCTTCTCTTTATCTTTCAGTAAAATAAAGAGTCACATTTCTTTTTTTCTTTTTTTTTTTTCCTGGTTCCTGAAAGCCATTTTCTCTGGAACCACCTTTCTGCTGTTGTATTGTTTTTGCTGCAGGAAAACCAGAATTCAGCACACAACTTCAGATGAGAGACTTACCTCCACAGAATCTATCATCCTTAGAAGCCATAATCATATAACCCCACAGAAGTTCCTAATAGACCTGCATAAGTCTCCTGGCTCAAGAAGCCTTCATGTTCCTCTCAGACTGCTCTTGTCAGTGTTTTCACTGACCTTAACGTCTTCTTCCCTTTGCACAGCCCATGCCCTATATTTGTCTTACTCCATCACACTTGCTTCACCTTCTCCCTTGTTTCTTTGTCGCTTATTGACCTCCTTGGCACTCTGGCCATTTGCCCATGTGTTTTATCAGAGGGCATAAACTGCCAGAGATTTTAGCCCTGTCTCTTGCTACCACATATATATCCTGTTACCTTCATCAGCTGCTAGCCGTAGAATCACTCCAATGGTTTTAGTCCCAGTTTGCATATCCAATATTTATTCTTCCTCTGTCTGAACAATTTCCTCTCCTGTAACTCCTAAAAGCAGTTTCTTTTCCGCCCAAGTCACTGTTTCTCTTCACACTTGAATATCCTCCCACTTTCTACCTTTTTCCCCATCTCGCTTTTGCTCTTCTGTATTCTCAAAACCTGCTTCTCCTGAAGAACTCCAGTGCCTGAGAGATATTCACAGAAAGGACAAAATACATCTCAAACTCAGTGCCAATTTCTTTCTGGTACTGCACGTGCTCATCTGATCTCTGGTCACAGCACTGATCTCTTTGTGCCCTATACTGGTGAGACGAATGAACAACTGTGTTGGGTGGGGAAGTGATATGTGGCTCAGACAGCATCAGGAGCTGGAACAGATTCAAGAATGTGTTTTTTAGTGTCTGTGACAAACAATTTTGAAAAAGTTCTTCTTGGTTAAATTTTCACTGGGATGTAAGATCTTGCCCCATAGAATAGCTTTTCTGCAGCTCAAAGAAATCACCATCACGATCTTTTAACATGGATCAGATAATGTATTATTTCTCCCAGCTTTAACCTTAATGCAGGTTGAACTGTTTATCAAAAAGAGAAAAGGTCAAGATGCATTACTAGTAATGAAAAAAGAACTTACAGTGAAAGATGTCAAGCAGGCTGGATAGAGGAAAACGTAAAGCACAGGCACAGTATGAAAGCTGTAATTTAGAACTTGAACTGGAAAAAAAAATAACAAACCCAAGTAAAATACTTCTACGTTCTCAGAGAAACATTTATGGAGTGCAATTACTCAAATTCTGCGAAATTATTCAGTTAGTCTCCATGAAGCACTTTAACATCACTTGAATTAAACTGAGAGATTTAAAGACTGCCTTTTGATACTTGTTTGTTAAAATCAATAAGTTCCTGAGGCAAGTTTAGGTTCTGAAGGACCTGACTCTTCCAGTGGAAAAATACTCTATTAAAACCAGAACAAAATGACAACTACCTCATCTAGTCTTCATTTTTTCTCATGATAAAATCTGGCAATAAACCCAACTCCTTGTTCCAAACTTTGCGCTACTGTCCAAGTTGATAATAAGCCTTTGTGCAAGGATAGGCTGCTTAAAAAGCTTCAGGTTTTACACAGCGATCTATGTAGATAGTTCCCCTGTGGTTATATCATTAATATATTTGAGGAACAGAAAACTTATGTATGCAGAAATGGGTTACGAGAAGCAACAGTCTGTCTTCAGTGCAGTCCTGCTCCTCAGAGACAGTGTACTTCTGCTGTAACATAAAAGGCGGATGGTTTTTAGGTGGAAAAATGAATAATAAAATTCTGTGTTGTAAGAAGCAGCTTGTCTTCTCTGGATTGCTTGGCACATTCCATATGCAATGCTCCAGTAATGTTTTATACTCAGGACTCACATTGCTCTGCAGAGTGGTTCAGTAAATATCCACTGGGTGTTTTCAAGTAGGAGGTTGGAAAAGAGGCTGCTGAAGTTGAATTTTGATATCAATTTCACCTTATTTCAGATATCTATACTTTGGAGGTTTGTATGTGAGATAATTCTCCCAGGACACGTTTGTAATGAATGCTTGTTCTATTTTAGTAGTCGGTCATAGAAGTGCCCGTTTCTTTCTTTAGTACTTTGAATGTTCAGTGACTACAAGCTCAGATAAAGACATTCAAATGTAGGCAGATGAATGTTCCCTTGCTACTCTTCATCTTTAGATGCTCTAGTGTCCCATAATTCCATATACAAACCTGAAAATTTTATTGGAGGGGTCTAGCCTCCAAATCAGATGTGCTATTTGTCATTTTTGATAACCTGCCCAGTTATAAACCTTTTGGGAAAAAATACAATTTACACACACTGAGACTTGCTGTAGCTTCACAATTAGGTCTTCTCAAAAGTCCTGTCTGTGTGCAGTCCTATACTGACTGTTGTTTGGGCAGGACTTCCATTTCTTTTCTCCTGTTTTTGTTATAGTTCCAGTCCTTCTTGAGTCCCTATGCCGAGAGTCTCTTGAAGCTCTCCAAACCAATCGCTTGCAAAAAAACCCAAAACCAAAAACCAAAACCAAAAAACACAAACAAACAAACAAATTAAAAAAAAAAAAGCAAAAACAAACAAACAAACAAAAAAAACCCCCAAAAAACAAAAAAACAAAACCCCTAACAAAACAAACAAACAAAACAAAAAAGAAAAAACAAACAAAACCAAACTAACATAAAAAACATTATTTCATTGAAATTAGAACAGAATGAGGTATGATTAGGAGGAGCATACCAGTGCAAGCAGCCTGTAATTTGCCTGAGGACTGAAGAAAGAAAGGTAATTCTGGACTGGTAAAGCGAAGCCATCAAGTGGAAGGTGGTATGATGGCAAAAGAAGCTTTCCAAGGGGCCATCATATTAGATTAGGAAAATTAGAGTCAATGAAGCAGGATGGGGTATCAGGACAGGAAGTCTGAGAATGGGAGAAGGATGGAAAGGGGGCATCAATCCTGGCTCCTCCAGGGCAAGGACGAAGGGCAGAGGTTGGCCTGGGGCAAAGCAGAGAGGGACCAAGCTGCAGGCTGGTAACTTCCTGGCAGGGAGAGAAATAACCCCCAGGAACAGCACCAATCTCCCAACCTTCTCAGTTGTCATCGAGTATCTGTGAAGCTCCCAGGCAAGGTGTGTGCCTTCTTCCCCTCCAGCTGGCAGCTGGAGTCACGGCCTGTTGCTGCCCTCAGTTATCCCATGTCCCCAGGTGGGCAAGGCTGCAGCATCAGCACTGCAGTCCTGCTGGCCCCTGGCAGCACAGGTGAGACACACTTCCTGCGTTCCTTTGCTTCCCATTATAATGTTTTCCAAGGAGAGAAGGCTTTTCTTTCCCCCTTGCTTTTGAGAAATGAGGATCAATTGCATAGAAATAAGAACATGACATCATTAATTTGTATCAATAAACATATTGCCTCTAAACTTATGATCACAGTCTAGTTTTCCTATTTCATTAATTCTCTCGTGTGTATATATACTATTATTATCTGGATTATTGCAGCCTAATACACTATTTCTTTAAAGAACAGAATTAATATCTAATGTCCCTAGAAATTTTTTACTGACAAGAAAAATCATAAAAAGTTGAGCAAAGATGATGATGTTCGTCCTGCAGAGACATATTGAGATAGATCTTTGCCCTTGGATCTTCCATAATTTCTTGGAAATATTCTTTCTTTCTTTTTTTCATAATCTTAAGAAGTCACCTTATTGAAGATGGAGATCTGCAAATATGGAGAGAACCACAAAGGTGCTACATCTGACAGGCTTGTACCTTGCACCAAGATTGTTGTGAAAGGTGCTGCTAAATCTGTCAGAATGCTTAGTGTCCAAAGGCTGGGCTGCAGTCCTGGCCACTTCTCTGTATAAAGGTGTGGTCCTTGGAGAACTTGGGCCTGTGTGGATCTCTGAAAGCATAGTGGGCTGCACCTCTGCACCCCTTCCTGCTAACATGGAACAAGAGGTTTTATGGAGTTGCTGTGGTTACATTTGCCATGCTTTTCTGCTGGAATATGGTTTAGGCTTTGTTTCTTTTTTTTCTTTTTCCTGTAAACTCTTTGTTCACGTGGGAAGAAACAACCAAACAACCCAAGATGCATGAAGGACTGGAACAACGAAGAAGCCCCTGAGGTGACCAGAGCCTGACAAAGGCAGCAGACTGATGAAAGGCTCAAGGAATCTGCTTTGCATTCTGCTCTCATCCCAAGTATCCTAAGGAGACTAGCTGTGAAGGATCCCGGGAAGATGCGCCCTGTTTGTGAATGAAGAGCAGCTCTTTCCATTTACAGCCGCTTCGGTTCGTTTCCCTACATAAGCACAAAAATAACCATTTTGGAGCTTTGGTGAAGGGAGAGGGAGCAAAAAAAAAGCTCCCAGAATTAACCCAGGGAAAGAAAGCCAGGTGCCCATCTTTGCATTATATCCAAATGAGATGCAGCTGTTTAAATGGAAATGTTAAACAAGAGAGAAGAATGACTTAATTAGCCCTCAAAAGGAGACAGGAAAGCTGTAAGAATGCACCTGACACTAAGCAGTATGAGATAAACTCATTCCAGCTGTCACTGAACTGACTGTTTGAAGGCAGAGCAATGCTATTTTGTGCAAACAATGTAAAATGCTTAGGGAACTGCAATTAGCATCAATATGCATAGTGTAAGTGAATGCAGCCTGCTGGTGTTTACTTGGCTTTGAATTGCTAGGGTTTGGAGTAAAAAAATAAAATTAGTTATGCATTACACACTGGAGATTTTATTCCAGGCTTTTATACATTACTTAGAAAAAGGCACAGGAGAGTGAAAAGAAGGGAAGCCATCAATCTGACTTTAAAAGAAGATAGGATACTCAAAGGTCATTCTGAGTTTTCTCCCTCCTACTTGAGCAATAAAATGTTCAGATTGAATCTATGAGAGAAATTTTCATACAAGCTGTCCATCACATAAATAAAGCTGAAATGTCCCATGCAGCATGTTAATGTTACATATCTTGCAGGTGGAAAAAGTAAAGATCTGATTTTTTTTCTTTTTTAAAACATTCACAAATAGCAGAATCAAGGTTATTTAGTACAACCAAAATCACTAGTTTGCTTTATATGTAAGGTAATACATATAAATTACCAGTATATATAAGTTACTGATTGCATGCCAGTGCATACAAGACACTGAGATGTACAGAAATACAGCTCTATCAAATATATCCTTGAACAGGACATAGTCTCCTCTCAATAACCTTAACTGTAAGTCAATTTCTTGTATGTTTTCTATACTCATGGGAGTTCACCTCAATACTCAAGGTGTTCTTATCTAATCTCCCACCAGACTTGCCTTATTAAAACAATGGGATGAAGCTGTGCATAAAATGGCTTCATTAATTTTTGTCAAATCTTCTGTAAATAAATACCACTTATAGAAAAGTAAAACACTGGAGGGACTGAGTCTACAAGTTAGAGATTTACCTAGTGACTAAAATAAAAAAATCCAAATCTAAAGACATTTGAAAGAAGTAAAAAGCAAACATGTAAATGGCCTTTTTAAAGTATGCTTGAAATCACTCATATTGCCTATTTTGATACAAAGCAAAAGTTTTGACCCATTAGGCAAGACTGAAGCCAGATCTTTTGAAGTTGCAGAAGAGGAACTATCTAAGGAACTTCAAGGTGAACAAGTCCATTGGACATGATGAAATGTGTCTGTGGGTCCCATAGGGACTGGCATATGAAGTGCCTAAGCTACTATTCGTCATATTCGAGAAGCTGTGGCAATAAAGTTCCCACAAACTGGGAATATGGAAACATAATCCCCATTTTTAAAAAAAATTAAAAGATCATGGAGCACATATTCTGGAAACTATTTAAAGGCACATGGAAAACAAAGAAGTGATTGGTGACAACCAACATGACTTTACTAAGGGAAAATTGTGCCCCAAAAATTTTATGTTCTATGATGGGGCTACAGCACTGCTGGATGAGGGAAGAACTGGAGAGGGTCTTTTTACAAGGGCATGTAGTAATAGGAAATTTGTGAATGGCTTTAAACTGAAAAAGGGTAGATTTAAATTAGATGTTATCGAAAAATTCTCTACTGTTAGGGTGATGAAGCACTGGCACTGGTTGCCCAGAGAAGCTGTGGATATCCCATCCCTGGAAGTGTTCAAGAACAGGTTGACAGTGTTTTGAGCAACCTGGTCTAGTGGGTGGCATCCCTGCCCATGGCGGAGGATTTGGAATGAGATGATTTTTAAGGTCCCTTCCAACCCAAACCATTCTATGATTCTATGATATGGTAAACCTTCTGGGACATAAGCATTGACAGAATTAGCCCATTTTTCATGCTTAGGATACAGGGGCACAATGCAGGGTGGATCTGTGCTAGCAGCCAGAGGTGCCTCTGGAAGGAGTTGATGTTGTGGCCTCAGGGCACCACTGGTCAGAAATAATGACTAAATTATACTGGCCTGTCATACCAGCTGTTACTGACCTGGCTACTGACATACTTGCAATTAGAATGGATCCTCAGCCAGTAAACTCTTGATTTTGCATGGTATGTAAAAAAAGTTTATATGAACTATACATAATGTTAACAGAACCCCACAAGGGAGCAACTGATAGAGGTAATGTCAATAGGCATATTCTACTCATATTCTCTCAACAAAAATCATACACAGAAAGCTGGGGGATTTGAATGTATATGATGTCTCTTGACTGGCATGGAAAAAAGTGAGGGTGCTGAGGAAAGGCAACCTTTAACCCTATCTCAAATTATATTGTGTTAGTAGTATGCAAAATACTTGCAAATACTAGAGAGAGAATAACACTGCATCTAACATTGTAAACTTTCCCTTAAAGACTGAATGTGTGACGGAATTTGGGAGCTGGTGTTTTGGGTCATAAAGCTGGTATTGGCAGAAGAAGGAATGAAAATGAGGTCTCCTAACTTCCTGCTAATATACCATACCCTGCTGCCTTAGACAGCATGGACTTCAGCACACATATTTCAGCGCCGTAAAGAACGGGTTTGAACTGAGCAAAAGGCACCATTAACAAGAAACAAGTGAAGGTACCAAAAAGACTCAGGTGAAACAGCCAATAAGATCTTTGCAAAACAGTCACAATGAAAGGTGTCATATTGTCTATTTAGGCTGATAGATCTCCAGCAAATCCAACATTTTCCTAATGATGCATCTGAAAGCAAGAATCTTCCTTCTTTCCCAAATAAGCCCTAAGAAGGTTTGTTTCCGTTTGAGAATAGCAGCAATAATTTTGGTTTGTCTGAAAAGTATGTTATTCTTTTCCTTATTGCCACAAATGAGTCACATTGCAATGACTGCAGTGTCTTTCTGTGTGTTCTGTCTCCACAAGCTAAGAGATCTATGCTTACCTATTTTAGTCATTTAAAATGGCACTGTAGTCCCTCATTAGTTGTTTGTAATACCACCTTTAAAAGAAAAACATTCACATTGCTTTGTAGAAACAACCTCAAGTTTGCCAAGTGCTCATGCTGGTCAGCCACAGGAGAGCCCTCCAAACGTCTGTTCCCATGCTCAGCTGTCATGTTCACCCTGAGTGTCCCTGGCCTGGCTTTCTGATAAGGAGCTCCCAGACAGATGCTCATGGATTTTGCAGTCCACCTAACCAGGAAATAATGCCAAATTACATTTTGTGGCTCCTCAGAAGCTGTTTTGTATCGCTCATATACTGTTTCCCAGCAGCCAGGAAAGATCCAGCTGTGCCACTGAAGACCTGACCACTCTGAATGGATGACGTGGTGGTTGTGGCCTGCCCATCCATGACTGTAAAAATGACGCACTGATTTGAACTGTGATGATCCTACAAGATTGTAATCACACTGTTAAAATGTCCAAATGCCCCTTATGGCCAGCCAGTCCTATTTGGATACCCATTCTCTGGAGACCCTGTACTGGGAGGCTACAGTTAAGTTAATAGTTGTACAGGACCTCTTCATACCAGGAGGCCAAGCCACACGCTGCTAGGCCACTACTTGATGGTAAAGATAGTTCAGACAGAAAAACGGATGGCCTAGGCCAGGCCACAGACTGCTGTTTGAGGAGGCTGGAGTGGTTCTTCTGCCCTGAAGCTGCCACCCAAATGACCTCTTCCAGCCAAAGTTCAGCTGTCAGACCTTGGTCTTTGCCATAGGCAAGGTACACAGGACAGCAGGTCTCCATGTACCTGTGCCATTCAGAGTATGGTTTGCTGCATCCCCTGCTGGCCTCCAGGAGCCGTAGATGGGTGCTCAGGGTGTACTGTCCGGGAAGGATCCGTCTGGGTAGACACACAGACACAGACCTGCCATTTCCCCGGCAGACTTTTACCCAGGGAAACGGTATGCCATTTCCAAAGGAGGCACATTCTGACCTGAAAGTGTGCCAAAGATGGTAAAGAAAATGTGGGTGATCATGCTTGTGCCCTGAGTGTACTGCCCCACCAGGGGCAGAGTGACACTCCACATGGGAGAATCTCCAGTCTGTTTAAAGGGAGTTGAAGAAAGTGAAAAAGCAAAGTGACTGTGATCAAAAAGAAGAGCTTCTACCTGTGGCAGCAGCCAGGAATACTCAGGGACAGTCAGCTGGCCAAAGAACCCAAATTATCACCTTGCTCAGGGGAGACTACAGCTTCAGACTGTTGTCCACAAATGGAGTTGTGGGAAAAAAGAGGGGTTGGAAGGAAGGATGGAAGATAAAACAGTGATAGTGATGGGTAAATGCAGAGAGAGAGCATCCAGTACCCTGTCATCTAAGGGTGTGGCACAGCTAATTTTCAAAAGTGATAATATGCACTCCCGTCTGGACTTTGTATGATAATCTTGCTCTAGAGAAAGGGTTTCCTCCTGTCACAGACCAAGGACAGAGTGGCGTTTCTACTGTGCCTTAAGGATTCAGAGTTTTGAGCAACCTGGGCCATTCTAGTGGGGGTGTTATAGATCCATGTTAAACAAGATGCCAAAAGATGCCCTTTCTCAGTAGGTAGGTCTGGAACAAAGACAGTGATATTTACCAGAGAGACTGTGGCAGATACAGATCCTGTGCAGCAAAAAGTTAGCAGGCAAAATCTTGCAGAAGAGCTGACAGCCCCAAGGACATTTCATTTGGAGTGCATGTGTGAAGCAGAAATTAAGAGCATCAGCTAGCGTTGGGGGGCAGCTCTTGAGAGTGATATACAGAGTAGTGTAGATGTAGCTACTGATAACAGCATGCTCTCTTCCAAAATACTCAGTGGGGTCATATCCCAAATTACTACAGCTTTCTACAACATGATGTCTCCACCATTAGATTGCAGCCTGGCATCTGGGTTTATAAATCAGTTTTTCTCAGCTGCTGTATAATTCACTTAGTGGTGATTACTCCTGCCTCCATGGAGTAGATTTGCTATTATTAAGTAACACTGGACAGACTGATTGTTATTATTTACTTCCTTCTTTGATGAACTTGAGCTCTTCTCTGGCTGATGAATGATACAGGGGATTATTACAAAAGCAATATGAAATAAAAACCATTATATTCACAATTTCTAATCCTTTAAAGAAAAAAAACCTGATCAGTACGTAATAACAAGATAAACACTGGAAGGTTCCTACTCACTCCCTCCCTCCCTCTGAGAAAAAGTGATGATTGTTCTAAAAGAGAAGCCCCAAACATGCCTCCATTCTTTGCTCCAGCAGGGCAAGACATTGTGCTTCCAACATTTGGTATGCCACAGTGGAAGACAAGAAGGGGCCAAAATTAGTCACATTTCATGATGAACAAAGGAATTCTTATCTCTTGGCAGTCATAGAGCAAGTACCATTGGCCTCTTTCCCTAAAGAAGGTCTCCCAACAGCACAATGACTTAATACAAAGGGAAGACTCAGAAATGCCCTTGGAGTGACTGTTGCTGTTGTCTTTCAATAAAAAATGTTCACAAGTGTTACCTAGGGTGATGGATAACAGGATAAAGCTGTGAGTATACTTCCATGTTGTAGAGGTATCGTGGGCCTGTGGCTTTCCTAACTAGTCTGTTCTTAAGGAGTAAAAGTTCTATTTTTGTCGTGCTTGTGCGAGAATGGGTCTGGGAGGTGATAAGGATGTTGTCATTGTGAAGAAGACTTTGTGGTAGTGTGGAGTACATGGCAGGTAATATAGGAATAGGCTCTGAAGGTCATACAACTGTGTTATTGACGGGGTTTTGTACAAATGTAATGAAAATTACAAGTTAGCTTGGGGATTGATAGTATTACTTTTTTACCCTCTGTGCAATATCTGAAATGGTTTTTTTTCTTTTTCTTTTTCTTTTTTTTTTTTTGTTTGTTTGTTTGTTTGTTTTCCAATAAGCAAAAAAACCCAACCCAGCTGTCCTTTCATTGACTTCCTGGATCTCGGATAAACCCCATAATTCTCTCTGAGACACATCTACCATTTTTCAAAATTATAGGCAGTATAATCAATTGTGATTATTTGCTAAAACTGAAATTTGAATTGTTATTTAAAATTAAAAAATGTGGGGGTTTTTTTGCCACCTTTCTGTTCCTTCTGTCATCACCACCTACACACACGAGTCTGCTGGTTCAGCTTCCAGTGCTCTCTCATGCAGACAGCAGACTGAAAGAGAATGAATATAACATCCACTATTATATATTCTTTGGCATACCATTTCAAACAGTCTATTTGTCAAAACAATTAATTTGTTTAGATTTTGGAGGGATAAATGTTTACTCCATAAGGCCTCAGTCATACAACCTAGACAACCCAAAATGCTTATTTGACTTGAAATTGTGCGCACAGGCAATGGAGAGTCTGGTCTTGAGATCATGTGAAATTCTGACAGATGAGAGAGAAAATTATAACATTTAAAAATGTAAATGAAGTTTTTCACTAGAACATTGACTACTGATTATTTTTTGAATGACTGAGACTTGGCTTTGGTAAACCAGAGAGTTTAGTTAGGACTTGGCTATATTTCAGGAAATAAGTACATGAGCTAGAATAAGACTTCTTTTTTTATTACTTTTTTTGTTTTTCTTTCTGTGTCTAAACTGCAATACAAACTCTCTTTTATGTACTCTATTATAAGATTTTTTAAATAGATGAGAAGCAAACTCATCTTCTATGACATCTTCCCTTATGTGCAAATGCAACTGTGATGTGTGAAAAAAGCTGCTAATGATGAGCCTACATCTTACACAGTGCTTTTCAGCTATTCTCAGAATGTTTGACAAGTGGAGTCAGCACTGCTATTCTCTTCGTACACACTAGGAGAAACTGAAGCAAAAAACAGAGAGTCACAATACTCAGGATTGTTTAATAAACTGTTAAACAAACTAAGATTGGAATTAGGTCCCCTCTGAGTTAAACAAGACATCAGATTAACTGCTAATAAAAATTGTTACTATAGGGCATTTTAAAGGAATACTCAGAGATACTGTTGAAGGTGCTCTGCATAGCACAGCCTTATATATCAATCATTATATAAACAAGTGTGTGTATATTAAAGTATTTCGGTGTGTTTTGGTTGGATTGAACTGCTGTTCATGAGCTACAGAACTTACACGTAGGCACTTCAAAGGAAAGATTAACACTATCCAATTTTTTATCTTAATGAGCCAGATAATCCCCTAATATAAATAAGCACAAATCTACTGAAGTAAAAGTCTCAGCCCTTTTCCCACATCTGACAGGGAGAGTAGTCAAAGCCTAAATCTCAAAAATGGCTAAACTTATATTAATTTGTCTTTATCCAATATATCTTTTACTACTGACTTCTTTGTCAGTGTGGAAATCATCAACCTGCCCATCACCTTGACTCAATGCTGAGGCACTGTCACAGACTCTGACTTATCTGCAGTTCTTCAGTGTTCGTGCTCATCTATTTCCTGAAATTCTGTTTAAAGTGTCATCTTCATAGCTAAAATTCGTCTAGACTAACATGATTTTATGTCTCAGTTCTTACAATATCCTTTTCTCTGGCCTTAAATAAATGAAGTTTGTCCTCCTGCTATCCATGCAGCATGCCATAGCAGTGATAGCCTGATATTTGGCTATATAGTCCCTTCAATAGCATACAACTACTGCATTAAGCATAGGTAACTTGTCCTCACATCCACAGTCTTTCACTGACTAGGTTCTCCTTAATCCTAAGGGTTTTGGGAGGCCACATCGTCATTTTCAGTCAGTTTGTGCTACCAGACTCCCTTATGCACTGGTTAATTTCTAAACAACCTTACCTAACTTTTCCTCCAAGTTTGCCTTAAATGCTTTTAAGCAACTTCCTTTAAACAAAACTGCCTCATTATCTTTTTTCCAGCCCCTCCCAAAACCCCTGATGCTAACAGGACCCACATATTTGACTAGATTGCCACCATGATGTGATGACTCCCCACCACGTTCGCACTGTCCCATGGCTCCAAACTCCCTTTTGTGCCTTCCTGTTGTCTTCTGTGTAAACATTTGCAGTCAGAGTCACCTTGCTCGGTTTTCACTCCACACTTTGGTCCTGGCTTAGAAGCACAGCTGAGGCACAGCGTAGTTGTTTTGGCTTTGTCAGTTCTAAGAAATGAGCCAGCAGGATCAAAACACAGGTGGTATATCTAGCCACTGCGTCATACTCCCCACCCTCAAAACTTATTAATGGAGGTAAAAACCTTTGGTGTGTAAGGCTCACCTGGGAAATCTGCTCTATGTGATGCTAAGGATTCATCTATTTTTACTAATTTTCAGGTGCTGAAGCAATGCCAAGAGAACGTGAAATGTACAGACCTTTAGCAAATGTTTTGAGGGTTCAAGGAATTCTAGTCTGGACCTTTTCCAAAATCAAGTTAATACTTACAGTTCCATAAAGAGCAGCTTAGAGACTGGGCCATAGGTAATTAGTCTCATTATGTTTGATTCACAGAAACATACTGAGCTTGTTTTTCTAACTAAACTCCATACCTTATTCTAGATTGTATTCTCACCATGGCCACGTTGCCAGAATTAGAGACTTTTAAGAAGGGCTTACCTTTGTTACAAGCATCCTCCAGCAGATGTGACTTCTGTTATCTGCTTTAGGCTGTTGTACATATTTTCCAAACAAGCACAAGTATATGACTCCCATTAATTTATAGATAACTGTCAGGGCTGGGAACTCTTCCAGCAGACCTTATTATGGATGTATTTTATCAGAGGAGTTTAAATTAAAACAGCTGTAGAAGCACTAGGATTATTCTGTCTCTCACACAAAGATACAAGCATGCTCTGAACCAAGATCAATAAAGACCCTGATTCAGAGGATGTGTTGCGATTTACGTTAATGTGTATTATGGGAAAATCATAGTTCTGCTTCTGCCTGATGTAGGCTATGCAAGAATAAGTTCTATGCATTCTTTCAAGGATGAAAAATGCTACAAAGACACAAAATTCATTTGGCAGTTCATATCACTACTTCACAGCACTTTTTTGCTAGATTAAATTGCAAGAATTGGTAACTGAGTAATGTGAAGTCTGTTAAAATAGTCTAAGTTGTTTCACCTGCACTGTAATTTCTACAGCTAACAAGAAAATTGTGTTGTCATGCAAAATCTACCCCATAATAGTTTAATCCAAAAGGTCATCTGAATCAGGAATGCCAGTTCTCTCCTTCAAAGCAGAAAAAAAGAAAGGAAAAAAAGAAAATGGCAGGATACAAGGGGATTTTTGTAAAATGTTCCTTGAACAAAATTTGTGAATTCTATCCTTTGCCAGCAAAGAAAGACTAAAAGCTTCTGGAAGCTTCTAAGTTCTCAGTCAAGTTCATGATACTATTTTGTGCCCTGAAGAAAATTGTAGCCATTTGGTTAAGCAATGAAGTTTCCATCTGCTCTATCTTGGTTTAAAGAAGCCATATATTTTCAAGAACCTCAAGGCAATGTTTACTGAAAGCGTAAAATGTCCCTGAAGTGACATCACAGAAACAAAATATAGATGGCAGAATTTTGAAGCTCACAATCAGAGGAAAATGCAGTTACAGTTTCATCCAGACACATACACATAATTATATCTGAATATATAAATAAAGAATAAACAGGAACAGAAGGAGCACTGGATTTACTTTAAAAATAAATGACTGATTTCAGCTGACTTAGCTGGTTAGCAGGGAATCACTCAAAATAAATGCATTTTTACTTTGTGAGACAAGCAGAAACTCAATTAAACATCAACTCACATGTACATTATGAAATATTCAAGTTATGTATTCCACTACAACTTTACTCAACATATACGTAATACGTATTCAGAGAATTTTGGAGCAATACAGAATGGCTCAAGAAAAATTCTAAAGCTGGTTAATTGAGAATATTTTTATTTATACTGTATGCCACATACAGAAATGTTAGTAAAAAAACCCTGAGTGCAGCCTACCAGTGCAAGGCTTCAGATAACTGACAACAAATATCTGGTTAGTCTCCTGAGTTTTTGGAATAAATTGGCTGGACCCAGAGAGTGGTGGTCACTAGACATACTCCCCAGGGCCCAGTATTTGGGCAGCCCTGTTTAATATCTTTATCAATGATCTGGATGAGGGAATCAAGTGCACCCTCAGCAAGTTAGCGGACAACACCAAGTTGGGTGGGAGTGTTGATCTGCTGGAGGGCAGGAAGGCCCTGCAGAGGGATCTGGCCAGGCTGGATTGATGGGCCAAGGGCAATTGTATGAGGACCAACAAGGCCAGGTGCCAAGTGCTGCTCTTGGGGTCACAACAACTCCATGCATCACTACAGGACTGGGGCAGAGTGGCTGGAAAGCTGCCCGGTGGAAAAGGACCTGGGGGTGCTGGTCAACAGCAGCTGAAGATGATCCAGCTGTGCCCAGGTGGCCAAAAGGCCAATGGCATCCTGGCCTGGATCAGCAGTGGTGTGGCCAGCAGGACCAGGGCAGTGACCGTCCCCCTGCACTGGGCACTGCTGAGGCCACACCTCGAATCCTGTGTTCAGTTCTGGGCCCCTCACTGCAAGAAAGACATTGAGGGGCTGGAGCGAGTCCAGAGAAGGGCAGCGGAGCTGGGGAAGGGTCTGGAGCACAAGTCCTGTGAGGAGCAGCTGAGGGAGCTGGGGGTGTTTAGCCTGGAGAAAAGGAGGCTTGGGAAGGACCTTCTCACTCTCTAGAACTGCCTGAAGGGAGGGCGTAGCCACATGGGGGTTGGTCTCTTCTCCCAAGTAACAAGTGACAGGACAAGAAGAAAAGGCCTCAAGTTGTGCCAGGAGAGGTTTAAACGGGATATTAGGAAAACTTTTTTCACTGAAAGGGTTTCAAAGCATTGGAACTGGCTCCCCAGGGAAGTGGTGGAGTCATCATGCCTGAAAATGTTCCAAAACCATGTAGATAATTCACTTGAAGACATGTTTTAATGGTGAACCTGGTGGTGCTAGGTTGATGGTTGGACTTGATGATCTTTTCCAGCCTTAACATTTCTAAGATTTTATGATTCTGTGAATGAAGTCTGTCCCTCAAGCTAACATTGCTTCCGTTATATTAAAAATAATATAAATTCTAATACTCTGCAGCAACAGAAATATAAGAACATCCAGTATTTTCCAGAGTCCCAAGTATTTGGGGGATCCATTTGTAGCAGTGCCTGAGGTATGAATTTGGGGATTTCTCTCATCCTTCTGAAAGGCTTTTTATCAATCTGCCTCATTTACCAGAACACAATAGTCCTCTGTATTCTGAATGCTGAGACAGAATTTCTGCTTGTTGACAGGCATGCTATTTTCACTAATCAGGGCATAATTCAATCCATCATATTATTATTTGGATTCCTGAATAGTAACTTCCTGATTTCCTTATTGCGTGTATATGGTGAAGACTACCAGTATTTAACCATGACTATGATGACTGAGTCATAAATAAGAGCCCTGATGTAAAATATAAGAGTAATAAAATCGCTAAGACAGAAAATCAGATTAAGTGGAGCATTGCACACGAGCCAGAGGAAAAGATGAAGAGACTGAGTATAAAACTTAAAATTGCACACATTTGGAAGAAGAAGATATTCAGTTACCTTGATAACAACAACTTTCCCACAGCTCCTAATGGGAGTATCTATTTAGTGATTCAGGGAGAAAACTGAAGGAGGGAAGAGCACGATTGGGAGACTAGGTGTATGTTTTAAGTAGGTAACTCAGTGTTTAAAGTAGCCTGAAAAATATGTATAAGGACAATTGCCATTACTGTATTTAGACAGCTTGCCAGCATGCAGCTGTATCTTTCCCCCTGTCCCCACCAATCTGCTCCTTTCACCCAGCCCTTCAGCACCAACCGAAGCCCTGGCTGCTCCTCCTGCTTCCTTCTCTGTGCTCCCCATCCTTCTTCACTCAGTGCTGCTAGGAAAGAGTTAATTTGTTTTGCTAGATGCTTTCTGTTTCCTCTCTCTCCTCTTTTTGCCTAAGGAATAGGCTCATGGGAGCAGGGGTTGAAGCTCTCTCCACCTTTTGCAATGGCCCTCCTGTCTCTTTTGCTTCGGGGCAGGCGGCAGCGGGGCAGCCAGTCAGGCAGATGGAAATTCTCTAGAGGGGAAGCTGGAAATATGCAGTGACCCACTTGCTGTTTCCAAGCTATGTTGCCCAGTTCTCTGTTCTGCCACAATGTGGACCATTTGAAACACCACTAAGTACAGTTAGCATATGCTGTGTACACACTAGAGGGGACATCCAGCACTGTTAAAAAGCTGGCATGCAGCTTTAAGTTTAGTCATTATGCCAGCAAGACTGAAAAAGTTATGCTTGTTTCCTAAACCTTTCATCTGTTTATTGCTAATTTTATGTATCCTATTGATCTATGCGTCCAGAGATCAGCCTAACTCCCTAGGCTTACATATTTATATGGTTTGTGGCTGTGTCATGCTATACCACTGCCTGGTTCCTCAATAACTTCCGTTACATTTGTGCTGTACAGCAAAAGTAGTAGATAAAGGCTAAAGAAATGGTACTTGATTCAGTACTTTAAAACAAATTAAAAATATTGAATCAAGACATTGCAGTTTCAGGTCTTTGAACCCAAATAACATTGAAATATTTCACAGAAAAAATGGTATCGATGGAATTATATCCACGTTTAAACTTACCAGCAACTGTTCTGTTTCTGCAATTGCTCTGTATTGCAAATTTTCTGCCATAAAAGTTATATGTTAGCCTATTTAGGGCTGTTTTGTATGAGACCCAGGTATGATTTGTTAAGTGGCAGTAATGTTACAAAGAGTATTGATTTTGCAATGTTTTCCATGCAATGCCTGGTGACATATTTTCAGATGAACGACTTAATTTTACTAGTGCAGAGGTCATAGCTCATGTTGTGTTACAGCATCATAGATTAAAGTCTTCAGTGAAGTTGCATTATATTTAATCCACAGCAATCAAGAATGACTTTATGTTTGTGTCTTCTCAGACAGCTAAATATACTTCATATATTTGGGAGCTCTTGGGAGCTGCAGAAGTTTGCAGCCTATCCACTGTACCAGTCACTGCATTTTGTACAGCCTTTCTGGTACTAGCAGCGGTGATATATCAAAGATTGCAAATGTGAGATAACCCACTAATCACATACAATGAATTATTGATAAATAGATACTGAGGATTTTTTTTCTGTAACAGGAGGAATTAAGAATAACCACCTATGGCTCTATTCTATGAAAAGAATTGTAGTCAAGACCTTACTGTCAACATGACCAGTGATGTGTAGTGTCCCTCAGGGGCTGGTACCTACTGAGGTGGATACTGTTCAACATTCCATCTTTGTTGGTCACGTGGACAGCGGGATTAAATGCACCCTCAGCAAATTTGCCAATGACACCAAGCTGTGTGGTACAGTTGACATGCTGGAGAGAAGGAATGTCATCCAGAGGGACCTGGACAGGCTTGAGAGGTGGGCCTGTGTGAACCTCATGAAGTTCAACAAAGTGAAATGCAAGGTCCTGCACCTGGGTTGTGACAAACCCAGATACGCCTATAGGTTGGGCAGAGAATGGATTGCAGGTGATCCGGCAGAGTAAGATTTGGGGTTGATGGTTTATGAAAAGCTCAACAAGGCCCAGAAATGTGCGCTTGCAGCCCAGTAAGCCAACAGAATCCTGGGCTGCACCGAAAGCATCATGGCCATCAAGTCAAAGGAGGTGATCCTGCTCTGCTTTGCTCTTGTGAGACCCCACCAGGAGTGCTGCATCCATTTCTGTGGCCACCAACATAAGAAGAACATGGAAATGTTGGAGCAAGTCCAAAGTAGGCCACAAAGTTGATAAGCAGATTGGAGAGCCTCTCCTATGGAGACAGGCTGAGAAAGTTGGGGCTGTTCAGCCTGGAGAAGAGAAGGTTCTGGAGAGATCTTGTAGCAATATTTCGGTATCTGAAAGGCATCTACAGGGGAACTGGAGAGGGACTCTGTCAGGAACTGTAGTGACAGGACAAAGAAGAATGGGTACCGAAAGAGGGCAAATTTAGTTTAGATACTAGAAAGAAATTCTTTACTGTGAAAGTGGTGAGGCGCTGGCACAGGTTGCTCAGGGAGGTTGTGGATGCCCCATCCCCGACAGTGTTCAAAGCCAGGTTAGACAAGGCCTTGAGCAACCTGGTCTAGTGGGAGGTGTCCCTGCCCATGGCAGGGGGGACTGGGACTCAAGAACCTCCCAGGATCACTGAGGCCTTTAAAGATAATCCAGAAGGTCCTTGCAATGACATAGTTCAGCACCGTCAGCACTGCTGGGTGTATCCCATTAAGTTCCATGGACTTGTATATTTTGAGTTTGTTTGAGTGCTCCCTAACCTGATCCTTCTTCACTGAGAAGAAGTAATCCTTGCTACAGACTACCCTTCTGGCCTCAGGGGTCTTGAATTATTGAGGGCCAGTCTCACCAGTGAAGACAGAGGTGAAGTAGGCACAGAGTACCTCAGCCTTTTCTGTGTCCTATGCCACCAAGTCCCCATTCTCACTCAGCAGCAGACCCACAGTCTCCCTTGTCTTCCTCTTTTGCTGCTGATGTACCTGTAGAAAACTTTCTTATTGCCCTCCATTCTCTTGCTAGATTTAACTGGTGGATATAGATTTTGGTTTTCCAGCATTGCAAAGTTTTTAATAAATTTTACCTGTAAAAGAAGTAATTTTCTTCCTCATTTTGAAAGCAGGGATTGCAAATTATTCTGCCTGAAGTGGACAGGGAGAGTATAGGTGTCTTGACTGTCTGAGGGTACAGTCTTGGTAAACATCACTGCAAAATTTTAATTGTGTGAGAGATGATTTTACTGTTAACAAACATATGAAAAGAATGAAGTTACATTTCCTCTTAAGCTAGTACTGAAAACTTAATACTCTTTTTTTGCTGCTTTTACTTCAGTGACTTCAGCAGGAATTCTGAAATATTGTATTTGTCTGCATTTCAAAGCAAGTAATTCTTATGCAATTGCTGTGTTTTTCAGTGCAAATCTATCCTGCACAATAAAAAAATGGTGCAGAGGTAACTCACTTAGGTAGTTAAATATATTCAGGCAGCTGAACAACTCTACAAATAGGTGGCAAAAAACATCCACGGCTAAATGTACCATGCAAGCTACTATCTCTGCATGATACTGTGATGACTAAACACTCATCTGGAATTAGGTTGAATATCTTTATTAAAGAGCTTATAAGCAAAGTACATGTAGAGAGCTAGTTGCTTCGTCTAAGGTATTACTTTGCATCTAGGCAGTGAATAAATAGGTTTTTCTTGTCCAGTATCTCAAGTACCTAGACTTTTTCTTTCTAAACACTTCAGCTTCTCATGCGACTATATTTTACCCTCTTGACTTGACCATTGCACATTCTTTTCTCATTCTGAACTCTATTCACTTTGTTGCTGAAAAGAATTTTCTCCGTATGCCACCGCCGAAAAAAAAAACCCTGAAGCCCAAAGTGGCGTGTCCCTCTTCACATATGCTTCCCACTGTTAGACAAAATCTATTTATCATTAAAACCTTCTGCAGCCTGGTGCTGCTCCAGCTATTGTCTTGTGTTGAATCATTGCTCTCATCCTTCCTGCATCTGTGATGCTACTTCCTATCGATGTCTAATTCAATGCACTGTTATCAATGGCTTATTTTCCTGGGAAGTCTTGGTTTCTTCAGGAAGAATCTGTCCTAGGACTACTCCCACTCAACACTTCAAGGAATTACTAATTCAGTGATTTGCATTAATGTCTGTGTGATACCAATCTGTAAGGCTGATGAGCTTTTGAAGAGCGCAGTAAAAATCCAAATAATATAAACTGGAGAATACATAAAAATCAACACAATGACATTTGTTAAGGGCAAATAGAAAGCCCTGGCCTTAAGGTAATCAAAAACATTAGCCTAATGCAGGAAATAACTGCTTCTGTAAGACTTCAAGAGTGTAAAAATACGGGTCATCAGCGTCAGGTGTCACTGTGTGCATTGTGCAAATGTCACCAGGGCTGTATTAACAGAACTGTTTTATTTAACATGCCAGCTGGTTTCTCTCTTCAGAAGGTGCTCACTTGCTTGCTCATCTGGTATTTTCATATCTTATGCTGCAAAAAAGGCCCAGGAAAAATCTATGAACTGAGTACTTAAGCTTTGAGCCATTGCAACGGCAAAAGCAATGGTAAAGATGTTTGCAGAGTACATAGCTCAGTGTCTTTTTGTCCCACGGTGCCATACAAAATGTGTTCTGACCCCACTTCTAGAAGACCTCTTATTCCAGGGCTAAACTTTTTAAGGATTCTCAGCTGCCAGGTCTGGCTGTATTCTATGGCTCTGTACCCAGAGCAGACCAGGACAGGACTGGCTGTTCACAAGGTCTTCCCCAGAATCTTGGCTTATTTGAAAAGGCCTTGTGGGGTATGCAATGGGGGGAGCCGTGCTGCACCCCAGTGTGGGACTGGGACTGCAGTGCACACTGCACAAGAACACCAACAGCCACATTGCCTTTCCTCAAAATATCTCCTGGATGGGGCCTCAATGAAATGAAGCACTAGGATGAAATGAAAGTGTGTAGGGACAGCTGTAAGATTTCAGACCCGATGACTATGGAAGGGTATATGGAAAAATTCATGAAGAACAGTCACAACCCAGTAACAAATTTCAAAGCATATCACCCAGAAGGAGGAAAACCAGAAAAATAATGATTTTGCAGTAATAAGATCTTCAGCATACACAAGCGAAGGAAGAGGAACTGTGGTTTAAAGATCTCACCTGTTGGGTTTTAGGGTATCCGTTCCTGTCTGTAAATAAACTAATACTGGTTTTATTGCAGTTCCACACATTTGTCATCCATTGGCTGTAGTAGAACTAAGCATACTACTGAAAAAAGTGTACCTACCCTCCTGATAAGGGTTGGCTTTTTTCCCTCTCAGCTCTTCACTCTGTATTCTTCAGTTTAGAATTCACCAGGGAGATGAGTCAACAATTTTTATCCTTCATCAGGTTCCTTACATGAATCTATGAGTTTCTTCCCAAGGTTTTTCCAAATCTAGAACAGGCACCTTCCTTAAAGTACTGAAATATATGTAACCTAGTCTTATCTTTAGAGCTTCCAGATTTCTCAACTAATGTACTTCTTACAGAGGTGAAAAGGCATTCAAAATAAAAAAGCATATACTGAATTTGTAGCCTCCCTCATAGAGCCAGAAAGTTGTTATGCAAACTCAAAGAGTAAATTCAGTGGATATTAGCAAGGAAGCACTATATTTAACTACCAAAAATTCTTATTGCTTACAATATTTAAATATATATAAATAAGAAGGTAGACAAAACATAAAACACATTATTTTTTTCTCACTGTCTCAGTATCTGGAACTCTGTGGAAAACTGACTGCAGTTCTCTAGCTTGAGCTCCTAAAGAGATTCAAGTGCAACTCTAAACCATTGAATACACACTCTAATTCTAAATGTTAACTTTCTTTGCTTCTGTAGGGATTGTATTAGAGCCAACCCACCAGCCTTTCATTACAAACAGTCTGTGCATGTAGAAGACATTCTAACACAAAGAGCCAAAGTGAGTTTTACAGCATGAATGTTTAAAGTTCCTGATTAACCTGAACTCTGGTGCCACTACTGTAGTGCTGTGTTTGCCCACTATTGTTGATCTTTAGGTATTCTCTCAGGACTTTTAGCTCTAGAGATTTTGAAGTTCTAGGATTCTTGCTGTCAGTCTAGGATTCATACTGTCACTGGCCAGGTCATAGTCTAATCACAAATACCGAAATATTCCTGTAAATGAATCTATTTCCTTCATTGTCATCCAAAAGCTAAAATATTAAGTCCATTCCTGGTGTAACCTTGTGAAAGATGCACTGGTGCTGTAGTGAAGCAGTAGATACTTGATGCTTTCTTGCAATGCAGAGAAGGCAGCAAAACCAGCAGAAATATGCCAAAACTCCTGGACAGGTTTTGTTTGAACTAAACCCAGGAAGCATTTGGTATCTTTTTCATATGGTAGCTCATTTCTACCTTTCAAAGCACATGCAGACACTGGTATAGAGGCAGGGGCAGGGCATCCACCATTCAGCACACTGATAAGAGGGAATTGGGCATTGTGCATACAATAACAGTCTTCCTTCCCATTTTAACTGCTTCACCCAGACTGACTAGAGAAAGAAGCTTCTTTGCCCCACACATTACTTTTTGCTCTCCCAGGAGAATTCGTAGAATCATATAATAGTTTGTGTGGGAAGGGACCTTTAAAGATCATCTAGTCCACCCCCCTGCAATGAGCAGGGACACCTTCAGCTCAACCAAGTTGCTTAGAGACCTGACCAACCTCACTGTGAATGTTTCCAGGGATGAGGCATCCACCACGTCTCTGGGCAACCTGTTCCAGTGTTTTACCACCATCATTGTAAAAGTCTTCTTCCTTATACCTAGTAATGTGGTACCTCTTACTTTTATGCCCGAACCTCTGCTGAGAACATATCTGCTGTTGAAGAGGACAAAGAGGATGCTTTCTTGGTGTCATGCCAGCTAAAGAAAATGCTGCCTCAGTCTTTCGGAAAGAGGAAAGAGATATTATTAAACCTTACACATTGAAATAAATGGTCAATAAAAATTCACTGAAATAGTGTTTTTACTAACTATTTACAGTGTAAAAGGCCTGGTGCTAAATCATACATTAAAATAAAGCTTGCACAGGGTTCCCATTTGTTATGGCAAATTTTGTGACAGATGGAAAAACATTTCATCAGAGATTGCATTAATGCAATGTGTATTTTTCCAGTGACACTTTGCTTGTACGCTTACTTGATGGATGGAAGACATTTATTTACAGATGATGCATAACTACCCAACTATCAACATATCTAACTGCCTGTAACATGTCAAAATATAATTATATTTTTTCATATGTATTTCCACTGCAGTACAAGCAGAATTTTCCACAGGCCCCGCAGACATAGTAAAAGGTCTATAATAAAAACATAACCCCTCATTTTACTTACGAATGCTAATTCTCCTCAAAGCCTCTGAGAAAGCTTTTCCAAAGCCTGAGACTAGGATTCGATTCTGATGCTACTGGAGTGGTCTGGGGGAAGATATGCTTCAATCCATGTGGAGGGAGACTTCCTCTGCCCCCTATATAACCCACAGGCTGTTCCCACTTTCTCAAGTCAGTTTTGCACCTTGGGCCAAAAATCTCTGGTGTTGTGGTAGGGCAAAAAAAGAAATAGTGGCATTAGGAGCAAGAAAACTGTGCTTTCAATGCCTCCACCGATCACCTCTCGTAACTGACGTCCATACGGAATTAATCACTTAAATCAATGATCCTCATGACCTCAAAGTTCACAACCAGACACTCAAACTGCACCTATTAAAAAAAGAAGGGGCTTTGTCTGCCAAGAACACAGTACTTCTTCGTGAGGAATGCCACTGGATTGCTGCATCACTCCCACCTGGCCAATGCTCACTTCTGAGAAGCTCTGAGGGTTGCTACAGATAAAAATTACTGTATTGGCTTAAGGTAATATAGATTCACAGACCCAGTCAATGCAATTCTTGCCTTGACCTGGTAATTGGTGCATTGCATTTAAGGAAAAAGAGATCTTGGCAGGAAACAGGAAAGTGTTCTCCTAATCAATTAAGTTGTGTGCTCATCAAAAACACCAGGGAACTTAGCTGTATCCTTGGGGACGGAATTCAAGTGTTGAATTTTGGGTGACATTTTTAAATGGCAGGCACAACAACTTACAAATCCTGTAGTCTCTTATTTACATAAACAATTGGTGTTTAATTAATAATTTTCTGAGAGCACTGATCATGCCCGGATGCAGTCACATGTATGCCGCCCTTACTTTTAAACAGTTGGAAAACAAGGAGAAGCACTGCTCCTGGCTGAAATATTCGAGCTATTTCTGTCTGAGGTTTGAGTTATCATAGATGTCAGCATGAACTGTGAATCTGCGGACAGCGTAGCCCCATCCATTCCCCTTTCCTGGACCTCTGTTGTCTCGCAGGGGACATTAAAGGAAAACCGATGAAGCACAGCAGCATCCGACTAGGCAGAGAGGGTGGCGTGGGGCAGCTGGGAAGTGAGATTGGGTATGGATGCATGTCTGTGAAACAGCCTTGACTTACAGTCAGAGGTGGCACGTGTGTCCGTGTGCACCCCTTACTGTGTACACCCTCACCAGCGGCCGTGGCAGATGGCGTGGGGCACCAGATGGTGACTGATTTTTCTAGCTCAGACCACAAATCTCTCCTCCTCCTGACCAAGAGAAAGATGGATTTAAGTCAAAGTAGATGTCCTTTTGAAACTTTAATGATGTCTTCCCAAATATTATGTGAATACAGGATTTTTCTAAGCTATATCTGGAAAAAAAAAAAAAGCCAATTTATATGGAAAAAAACCCATCACTGAAAAGAGAAGTTGAAACACATACCCACAACATCTCCTTACTTTTCTGAAAATGTTCTCTAATGTGCAGGTCTCCATGCTTTTGTGCCATTTTAATTACGCATCTGAAGCCTTGATGTTTCTTCTTTTCAACAAAGAAGTAACGATTATGACTCCTGAAAGGGGTTTCTACCCATAAAGTTTGTATTTGTTAGATTTCTACCTTCTTTCTTCTTACCAAGTATTTCTCCTGTTGCCCAAGTTTCAAGACTGTTCTCATCTACCTTTTCTCTTGAGGCAACTCACAGTTAAGTTATATATACTTGCTGTTTTTAGTCCTTTGGTTTTATTTTCCTGGGGCTTGGTGAGAATAAGTGTTCAGACAAATGGGTTAGAAGACATTTTTCAAAATACGTATTTCACTGTGCTCTGGCTGGGTTGTCTACTGTTTTTAATGTTGAGGGGATGGGATGACCTACTGCAAACTAGCTTGGCTTCTGACAGTACTGCCGCTGCCTAGTTTTAAAGCCAAACAGTCAGCACCATAAATGTTTTAGAAGAGTAACAAAGGAAGCACGAGCAAACAAATGCAGCAAGGCAAACCAGCTCTGTCGTGCTTACTCCTGGCTCCTGTCCACCAGCCATCCTTCCTTCAGCTGTCCTTCCCTGCCCTGACAGCTTGACAGAGGCGCCATTCACAAAACACACACTCGGTAGCTGGCTCCCGGTACCCATCTATTGATTAGCTGGCTACTGCTAGGAAGGTGTAATCAAGCTTAATTGCAAAGAGCAGGTCAGAGAGGGCACTAATATCGAGGTCTCTCTTCTGCCCTCCTGGTGGCTTTATCAAAATATGTAAGAAATTATTTTTTAATTGCTGGAAGGTACAGGCAGGAATGAGCCCTCTAACATTCCTGCAGTGGTGGGCTGTGGGAAGAGGGGTTCATGAGTTCTCCCTAAACTACCTCTCCCACTGCCACCGAGCACGGCAGTGTCCCAATGGGTAGATGTGCCACTGCAGCAAGCTGAGAGGGATTTCTTATGTTCTTAAATGTGAGACATCTGTTCCTGTCAAATGTGCTTGAAGTTGCTTGACAGCTTCAGAAGTTATGGGGACTGTGGGAGAACTAATAGGAAGAAGGACTGTAAAAGCTTCATTTCCTTAGAAACCAGGCAAAAATATTCCAACCCATTATCTCTTTATGAATTATTTCTGTAAAGATTTCCCTTTACATGATTTAAATATCTGAGCTACACCAGTAGAAATCTAGCAGTGCACAAGCTTTTCATAAGCATTCTGATATTATGTCTTGATTTGCTTGAAAAACACAAGAAAGCAAAAAGGTTCAGATAAATATTTCAACTATTTTTTACCTGTCTAAATCTAAACAGTGCATTTCTCTATGTAGCAAGCCAGCTCTGCCTGCCGTGAAGGCAGAACACAATTCACAGCTGCTCTGCTCTCCCTCCAGGTCACCACGTCTTCACAAGAAAAGCAGGATTGAAAGGGGTCGCCTCTGAGGCTTCATCCCCCAGCAGACCTTTCGTACAGCGCCGTCACTTGTGGCCAGAAATTGTAGCAGTCCTCGCAGTGCATCAACTCTGTAGCGTATAGATTCTTCTCATGTGGCAATTCCAGAGCATTTATTACTATACTTCTGAAAGGAATACCACTGCTGCAAGAAGACCATAGGAACTGGCTTTTAACCAGAAATCATGCGCAACCTCCTTCTGCAGCTTGCGGTGTCCCTGTGGAGATATGCTCTCTGTTTAATTAAACCTCAGGATTCCTTTGGTTTTCCTTTGTTTTTCTGACATGACATGAACAAGCTTTGTGGTTTATACCAGTCCGGTATTTTCGTAACATGTTCTTCTGGATAATTGTGAGACTTAGCTCAGGTCAATCAGGGAATCTATCAAATACATCAAGGTTAAGATAAGACACTTAATAATTTTATACAATTATCTTTAGTAGAATTTCTTCTTTTTATCTTATGACTTTAGGACTTCATATGAAACACAGTAGGGGAAATATAACCAAACCAGAACTCTATCAACCTAGTTTTAGGTCTGTATCCTCTTGCTTCTTTTTAAAATTACCAGATGTTCACTATTAAAATAATGCTTGAAGTCTGGGTGATTCTGCAAACTAAAAGCTGGCAGATAGGTAATGCTAATTTTGAAAGAGAAAACAGATGTATAAAGATTCAGTGGTGAAAGTGAGACACTGGGAAAAACTGGAAAAAAACAACACTGAAAAGTGATTAGCCTCTGCTGAGAATTTATAATGATTATCCTTGTATTTTTTCAGTCCAAAAGTATCACTGGCTTTAGAAGTGGCTTTTTGAAATGTGTTTCAGAAGCATTCATAGTTGGTGTAATATGAAGCCCTCAGAGCAGAGGAAGTATAGCCAGTAGCTCAACCCAGTAATTAATGCTGGCTGCTGCCCTTATGGGCTGAGTAGCTCAGATCCTCATGTGCTGTCCTATGACTTTTCACTACGTGCAAATACTATGTCGATAACAGCAGAGATTTATCCTTGTTTATAGGGCCATTCAGGCTTCTGCTTTCCAAGGATATTCATGTTATCAAATTCTGAATTTATTTGGTACAAACCATCACAATAATAGAAATGAAGACATTTCAGTGGTGAGAATAATCAGGGACAGCCCTCTGCTCTTCCGTATCCTCTGTAGATTAAGATTAGATCTCTGTGTTAGGAGATACATTGTATCTTCAATTGAATGTAAAAACCTGAGGGAAAATATTAGTGGGTGAGGTTCTTCAGCACGAGCTTTTTACCTGGGCAGACTAGTAGTCTCCAATAACATTTCTGGACTGATGCAAAGTTCTTTTATAATTTGAACAAATGACTTTTTGTAAGTGCATATGGAATCATAAAATATCCTGAGTTGGAAGGGACCTACAAGGATCATCAAGTTCAACTCCTATTTTGGTCCAGCAAGATATAAATGTGTGCAGTAGGCAGTTTGCCTGAGGTACTGATGTTTCAAATAAATCTATGAGGTTTTCCTCTTCTTCAAATTTGTGTTTAACTGTACAGCCTGTCACTGCAAAATTAACACAAAATTTTATATTTTAAATTCAATTATCCCACACCGCTCTGGTTACTGAACTTGTTTAACAGTCATAAAAAGAATTTGAGGCATTAAGAATTAAATATATAGCATGAATATTAAATCTTTATGATTTCTGCCTAAAGTTTAAACTGGTCTTAAAGCAGGATGAAGATTATTTATTTATTCATTTAAAATAGGTTTTTAAAATGGTGTAATAATTACATTAAGTACACTTTTATTTAATATTCAAAGAAAATAATTAATATTTAAATGCAGAAATGTATTTCCCAATTTAAGGGAAATAATAGAACTATACTAGAGCAAACTAAAATGAAAATGGGTAACGTTAATCAATGAGTAACCCCTATTTTAAATAGCCCACCATTGCTAAATATTTAAAGATTAAACCTATTAAAATTACGTTATACGCAAATTAACTTGTGGTTAATTATGAAGTAATTATTAATATTTTTTGGACATTGATTATCTTGTAACTCAGCTTTGTATTGGCTGTGGTTACTGTTTCTCCTCAGACTGAAAACTTACAGAAACATGTCACTTGGAAAGGATTATTTGGCAGGAGCAGTAACACACAGAAATACTTTCTTAAATTTCTCATTTTATTATGATTTTTTTAAAAGAGTTGTTCAAAAACAAAAGTTGGTTTTCTGGCACATATACTTTGATTTTATCCTTTTTCTGCAGTTTTTATTGTTTCTAGATGTTAGGAGAGCCAAAAGCTTTTGGATCTGCAGAACTCAAGATAGAAAATGTAATGAGAATATTTATTATGGGAAAGCCAACATGCTGTTCTTTCTTTCTTTCTTTCTTGCCCTCATTGGTGGATATTTTCTGATGTATAGGACCATATTTTTTATGTCTTACAGCTCATGGGCAGAACAGCCAAAACACACAGGACAGAAAAATTCTAACTAATACACTTTAAGAAAAAAAATCATGCATATGAATGAAGTCATAATATTCTGGAACATTTTTGTTGACTTTAAACAAATTTGACAAGATCTGCCTGTGGCTGGATATAATTTACTGCACCTTTATCACACAATTGGTCCTTATTTGTTGTCAAATTCCTTGGAACCCGTCAGTGTAATTACATGTTTTGGTGCACAGCACAATGCACAAATGTAGGGCATTTGTAAATTCTCCTTTTCTCGTGTTCCTCCTACCGTGGCATCAAATCTTGGAATCATTCCCACCGAAATTAGGGGAAAATCCCCATGGCTGAAGACTGCAGAGAGTGTGGCGTTATAGGAGCAAAGTCTTGCTTCTGGAATCATGGTGCTGCTCTGGTGGATCCCAGAAGGATGTCCTGGGCTCTGGCAGATGCAGGTGTTGGTGGAGAGGGCTGGAGCTGTTTCAGGGCTCTCTCCTCCAGAGGTGCTGGCTCTCATGAGGTGGTGGCTCTGATGCCAGACCCCAGCCTGACCTCCCTGGCGAGGGTACTTGGCTGTGCCTGGAGGTCAGCTCGCCTCAGATGGCCCAAGGGTGCAAAGCTGCTGGAGATGTAGGGTGTGGGATCTCTTTCTCACCACCTTCAGGGCAATGGGTGAGGGTCCTGCCAACACGAACCTTCCTCGATTGTATGTATGAATGATGTTCCCTCGATTATCCTGTAACACTCTCTAATATGTAAGGGAGCAGCTTCTCATTGCTTGCTGACCAGGACAATGCACTGCACCCAACCACTGTATGTGAGCTGGCATCTTTTCCAAATGATCACCCACGAAGAAGAGGATGGGGAATAAAACATATTTTTCTCCCAAGGAGAGAGGAAATATGATTGCAGGACAAAAAGAAAATCACAACATATATATAGTTAATAAGAATAACAAAGTTAACATAAAGTGTGATAAAATAAATGTAACCCTTTGATCTTTTAACAGACCGACTTTTTATTCAGTGAAATTTGAATATTTAAAAGATAATATTTCGTAATTAGGTCTTTCTTTAGCCCTTGGTGTGAATATCTAACATTTTCATGCTGGGGAATATAATCCAGTGAGATTCACGTGGCTGATAGCCCTCTCTGTGTTCCTAAATGCCTTCAACTACACGTGAAGTTTGTGCAGTCTGACTCCACCTGGAAACCAGATGTACAAGATGCCAGAGAAAACTCTCCATGGTGTTTTATAACTGGGTATTTTGCCTCAGCAGAGAAAGAATGAAGACGATATAAAGCAAAGGCTGGCATTCACAAATCCTATCGATGATAACAGCAGAACAGCCATGCCTGTGCTAAAAAGGGAGTGTATCACATCCCTCCACTCAGCCTGAGGTGTCCAGACAGAAAGGGTCTGCAGACACAGAAGAGGACCCAGGGGCTCTGAGTAACGCTTTTAAGACATTGTAATTTCTTCCCCTAGACAAAGGAACTGCTTCTCCGTGGTGGTTATGAAAACATATGAAAAATGGCAGAATATATTATTGAGTAGAGATTTTCTACGCCACCATTTTCTATTACAAGTAAGTGTAATTTTCACATCAATTTATCGCTGGAGAGAAAGTCAGTGCTCTTAACTGTAAAATGCTTTGGAAAGCAATGTTGTATGGGATCAATGTTAATGCAGGCACAGTGTTTGAGCCAGATGCCCAGGCCACTTCCGTGACCCAGAGTAGTAGATCTTTCCAGAAACGAACTCCTCTCCATCCCACCCACAACCAGAGGACCCCTTTCTCATCACTGAATTCAAGGAGAGCTCAGCCTGCCAGCTCAGACCAGATGCTGAACTTCTTGGCAGTTAAAGGGAAGCAAGATAGTCCCACAGATAGTAGGTGGAATAAAAATGCCTGTGACAGAGATACTGAAGTTTTACAAGGAGACAGAAGCAAGCAGAGTGGGTTTGTGTAGGCAAGCGTATAGTCTATTCCAGATGGTGTTTTGCTTCAGTAAAAGCTGCAAATTCTCTTAAAGACACTTCTGTGCCCCTCAATGTAGCATTTGAACGATTTGGAACTGATGTATTCATAAAATTTATAAAAGACAGTGCTCATACAAAAATGTCGTGGAGCACTGGTCTTGGCAGGACAGGAGGAGAATTTGTGTAGCTGCATTAAGAGTGAGAGGGCTTGGGAACACTCAGGAAGTGGTGCTGAGGGACTGCAGCTGGGAGCCCCTAAAGGAAGAAGTTAAACGTGCTCACTGGCCACAAATGCAGCTGCTTCTGGGACCTGTCGACATTCAGGAAAAATCTCCAGTGAACATAAAAGACATTCTGGGAAAAATTCCTGGCGTTTTGTATTTCCACAGAATTCAGTGGAAATTACTCTGTAAATGCCTACAATCATTCCTGTCTCAAAAGTGTGCATTTGTAGAAAGTGTCTGGGAAATTTTTTGGTTTTGTTGGGTTTTTTCAACATTATAATTTTTTTTTAATTTTTTTTTTTTCTTTTAAACAAACTTCTGTACTAGAACCATAAACAAGGAGTTTAAGACAAATACCAGAACAATCACACATGTGGATCCACAGACACAAACACACATTCTCAGTCCAAAAGCACTTGGCCAGCTAACACATGATGTGCCTTTTAAGTATTTTGTTCCCAAAAATTCTGATATCTTGAAAACCAAGATATCTTATTCAATTCTAATCCTGTGTTTCAATTGTGGCAAGAGATTGTGGGAAATACCAAATTACATCCTTCTCCCCTTCTAACTCTTTTAAACAATCCTTCATTTATTCAAGCTTTCCAACTCCTTGCATGTAAAAATACCATATGGAAGAGAACTCCAGCACAGACGTGGCAATCCTTCTGCCCTTCCTATCGGAGTTAAAGAAGAAGACTGAAACAGAAGTCCTTCTTCCTAGCTGAAAAACCTAGGTAAGCATCTTAAAAAATTATTAGTTACATAATCAAGAATCCACATTTGCAGCCAAAAAA
>VZTG01010311.1:295186-474459 GCA_013397845.1 Melanocharis versteri
GAGTGAAATCTGAGATTTTCTGTTAATAGAGTTAAAGCACCTGATCTCAAAAATATTGTAATTCTAAATAGAAGTTTTGAATAGAAGATATACAGATAAACTGAAAATTAGGTGTGTTTTAAATTGAAAGCCCCAAAATAGTAAGGACTAGGGCTGCACAATCATGATCCCTGCACACAGTGTGCAGAAAAATCAGCTACATTGGAGATATACAGCTTTTGACTTCATGGCCTGTGCAGCCTTAGCTACGACAATAAATTGCCAGGCTGTGATATAATATGAGTATTTCTGCTGAAATCAGAGGTGCTCATTGACCTGTGTGTCACGAGTTGCTTCACTTTTGCTTAATTTTTTCTGCTCATTCTTTTTCTGTCTTCTCTTGTACTCCAGACTAACCTTGGATTAGACTGTCTCGGTCATGGGTGCTGACATTAGTGCAATAAAGAATATAAATTGTATAACAATGTGGTTTTGACACAAAATTGCATTGTTTCAGACCAACATGACCCACATGTGCTTCAGGCTGTTTATTTTTAAAAATGTGAATAAAACTTTAGTCAGCATGTTATCACAGTTTCTCTTTTGAAAGAATCAACAGTGAAGTTTTTTTCTGTTATTTCTGGCAAATGGAGCAAGTGTGACTTGGCTCCCTTACCCACAAAAGCATAACATGAAGAAAACGCTCCGTGATGCAGCATTCCTAACGAGTTACACGTGTCTTTGTCTGACTCCGCCAACACTGGGTTATGTCCTTCTTCTGGTTCATCCAAAAGAAAACAAAACAGATCATTAAAGGTCCATGGTGCTGTAATATGGTTTTATTTGTCCTAGGAAGTGTATATCAAGTACTGCTGCGAAAAGATATTGTTCTCTTTAAAGACAAAAAAGCAGAGATGACTCTGCTCTATGACTAATAACAGAGTTCTGAGGAGATACTTCAAACTCAATTTATAAAAGCCTTGCAGCTCAAAAGGTGACATGAAAGTTGAAAAGGATAAAAGAACTGGCATTTTAAAAGGAAATAAGAAAAAGTGCCTTTGATAAAAAAACAGAATAGCAGCAATTTCTGAAACACAGTAATTCTATCCAAGTAAAGATATTGTAATGGTTATGGGTGATAACAGATAGGTTTCAACCACAGAGTCAGTCAGGTGTGTATTAAATTGATCAAAATAAACCTCTAATAGTTACCTCTATATGTGACAACTAGAAAATAAATAGAATTAAAATAAAGATAGAGATTCAAATAAGGTTAAAAAAAATAGAAAGAGAAGGCAGAATAGCATTGATAATGAAGTAAAATAACAAAACCTAAATAAACTGAGAAGGGTTGTGTGGGCCCTCACTTTATACATTGCCCTCCTTTGTAAGTAAGGGAAAAAAAAGGAAATAATGCAGTAATAAGATTTGCTAGGCTTATCTCATGGGCAAGTTGTAAAGATTCAGTAAGCAATATTCCTATGGTAGTTGAGGATTGAAAACACTATGTAAGCATAAATTATTGATCACTAATCAAGTGGCTGAAATCAAACCTTTATATCCAGGCACAAAACTAACATGGCACTTCAGAAAGAGGGAAGATGATGTTTAAGGCAAGAGAAAAACTAGATAAAAGGCAAAGGAGATGTCAAGGAGTGAAAAAAAAACCAAACAAAAAAACAAAACCAAAAACAACCCTTTATGCAGAAAATGAAGAAAAAATTCTCTCACATAGAAGACATAACGGAGGAAAAGCATGAGTGATACTAATGTCACAGTCTGCTTACTGCTGAGATTTACTCACTGAACCAACGTGCTCCAGTCAGGGTCCTAAGCTGGGGTCCAGACAGCTGAGCTGGCAGCTTTAATTTATCAGATACCCACTAGAACCATCCTTCTGAAATAAACACCTGAGCTATCTGACTGTGAGGAGGCAGGAGCGAGTGCTGCTTCCAGAGGGAGAGCCAATCTGCCTGCATCCAATTAAAATTTCAAGTGAAGATTCATGCTGGAGGTGGGGGGCTGCTTCCCTTGGTCCTTTCCTAATTTATCATGTCAATGAGGTGTCTGTGTCCTAAAGGCCCCAAGTCTGGTGCCTGGAATTAAACAACATGCTTACTCTCCTCTTAATAGATTGCATTAATAAGCTGTGTAGGTGCTGTGTGTAAACACAGTCACAGTTTTCCTCAGCATTGGTGCCCTCTTTCAGAAACACCTATCAGACCTCGAATTTAGGTCTGGCTGACAAGTGAATTTTTCCACCTGCAAGTGTCTGAGTTGGTAGTTCAACAGCAGAGGCACAGCTTGAGGATGCCCATGTTGAAGTCCATATGTGACATCAACTGGAAATCCCTGGCTCCTAACAAACTTGGAACTGTCTTTTCTGGATCTCCAAAGAGTCCATCACTTTGAATTTGTGTTGATGAGCTGCTCTGAAGACACACATTATCCTGTTTTAATAAACCAAACTAACTGAAATATCTTACTTTTGTTCTAATATAAGGTATAAACAATTTTGAAAATTTTAACCTGAGCATTTAATTCTTTTCAAAAGACTTACCTCCTCCTGAATGTATTGTGTAAGTGGGGTTTTTTTGCCTCTGTATAAAAGCCAAGATGAGAAAAAAAAATGTTAAATTGCATTAAAGCTTTTCATACTAATCATTGTGGTCCACACCAGCACAATGCAGAAAGGAAAATATAAGAGGTAGAAAAGTATATCATCTGCACTTCTATATTTGTTTAAAACAGAAAGTGAAGGAAGACATTCACTGAATAATAATAATAATCTGAATGAAGTATGCATCACTGCAGGAGGGAAATCTTGGTGTAGAAAAGAAAAACCTGCACAAACTCAGACTTATCAGTGAGGTGACGTGGAGAATAACTGTGCAAGCTGGCACAGAAGTCTCTGCAAATTTCCAGACCAAAACACAGAGGTTATATGAGGAACACTCTTAGACTCCAAGCAAAATACAGCACAAATGATTGAGCCATCATGGGTTTCCTCATTTCCAAACACTTACTGCTTTTCCTAAATTGATTAGTCTTGGTATGGATGCACATTGGCAGGGCCTTATTAAAGCTCTGTGTACATTAGTTAAATCTTCACAGACAACAGAAGTGCTTCTGTTTGACTGTTTCTGCAGCATGTTCCCATAAAAAGAATGCATGAGGATGTTAATGTGACAGTCCTTCAAGGCAAAGTCTATTTCATCAGTCAAGAGGAAATCTTTGTGGAATACAACTAGAAGAGATGAATGTGTTTTAATTTTACGAGACTTTCATTACGAAAGGAATTTAAATAATTTAATTTGAAAGGGTGTTCTCAAGTGATTTTTTAAATAGGTTTCAGTTTTGAGTTTTTTGCTTTCTATCATTGAATGGGGCCTAAAAGAAGCCTGAAAATAATTTTTCCCTAAAGACTTCTTTCTCCTCTTCCTACATGGCAAATTTTATTATTTTCCTCCTGTTGTTTCGATGAAGTCAAAGTAATTATGATGACTTTTATTTAAACTCAATATCTCAAACCTCTGTGCATAGCATCTTATGTGCGCCAAAACACTTTTGCTCTGAGAGCAATCAAAATAAAAGCATTGTTTTTGTGCTAGTCGGTTTATATGACTCCTACATGAGAGTCGCAAAAACAGTGATGTTTACACTGTTTACACAAATCCAGCACCCACTATTTGTATTGCTTTAGGCCAAAGCACCTGAGGAAGAGAGGGGTTTGTCTCCCTCACAGCCTCCTGGAAATGCATTTCTCTGGTTTAATGTGGCAGCAATACCAGGATTTCTGGCTGTGTTACCCCTCTAACACGTGGGCAGGGAAGAACAGATAATGTGGTGTTATCATGCTGTTCGTGTTGCTTGAGCTTCAGGTTCAGTCAGAATGCTGATAGTCTTTAATGGTGAATGCTGGAAAAATGGAGATTATTCACACCAATTTGGTCTCTGACAACTTTGTGCATCACTTTCTGAGATTCTGGTTTGATACTGCAACACGTTCAGCAGCAACACTTGTCTTTTCCCTTTCCTTCTTTAACTTATTTTCTTTATTCCTCTTCTCTTCTCTTCTCTTCTCTTCTCTTCTCTTCTCTTCTCTTCTCTTCTCTTCTCTTCTCTTCTCTTCTCTTCTCTTCTCTTCTCTTCTCTTCTCTTCTCTTCCCGGAACTTCCCTTCTCCTGTCCTCTTTTTTTCATTACAGGTTTTTTATTTCCCTTTAGCTATGTGCTTTGAACTGCTCCATGATGTCACTCAAAACATGAACTGGCGGCACAGATGCAGGAACAGAACTGAAGTGCTGGAACAAGATGGATTATGGTGGGACTTTCTTGTGCCTGAATTGCCACCAAAGCTTTTCTTTTAGACAAATTCCTAACTATAGACTCAGTTTATGAGGTGGTCCTGATCTACTGGGAAACTGAAGGTTTTGATTTTTTTGGTGTAAAGAGAGGTCAAAGTAAGATTATTGATTATTATAGGATCAAGCTCCTTAAACCTTCTTCATTATTGTTACTCAGGTCTCCCTCTTTATTTTTCCAAATAAAATATCTAGCAGTCTTAAACTGAGGCTGGGTGTTCAGTCCCTCTTTTTTTTTTTCATTTTAATACTGCGATGCTATAGAATCCTCATTTCCTGAGACTGCACCTCTTTTGTTGAGTTCTGGTCAAGAAAATATTGAAAGATGTGACAGCCCATCAGAGAAGGGAGCTTCTTCACTCATTGGCTACTTGAAATGAACATCATACAAATGACTTTCTCAGCGTAGAGAGAATAGAGATAAAATTTTGGTTACTACAGAACTCTGAAAAGCAGAGGTATAAACAATGAGTTGGGGTTTAAAAGTTTCATGCCATTCAACAATAACTGTTTCCCCATTTTAAAACAGATTTGTCTCAAAATGTTTTCCTCAAAGAACTCACAAGTATGTATAATCCTACTTTTTCTTAAGAAAGCCATTGTTGTTTCACAGGCAAAGACAGATGAGACAGCTCTTTAGATTTTTTAATGCATTCGGTAGATGTCACACTGATAGATCCATGAGAGCCTTGTAAACAGTATTGGAGTTTATCAATAATTCCAACACACTTCAGATCTGGGGACCCGAGAGCGTGGCACTGCACTTTTGAAGAACATTCAGTAAGAGGTGCATTTGTAATTTGAAATTATTTCCATCACATATTACTTTAATAATTTTATACATTTATGCAGTGTGCTATAGAATGACAGGAAAATATGATAATCCATTGAGTCTGTTCCAAGTCTCTCAATTACCCAATTTTGTTGTTATTATTGAAATCTGCATGAATTCATCTTGCAGTATAAATCTGCAATATTCAATAAAGTCCTCAAAATTGCTTCTGATCTATGAATGCTCTGAAATAAACTTGGCAATCTCTTTCCTTAAGTCAAGCTTTGAAAAACATGCGTCATTAAAACAAATGTTTGCAACTATTTATGTCCTGAAGGAGTTCTTTCTGTAACATTCATAGCTCTTTGGGCAATGTATTATACTCAGATCCATGACCATGGGTTTTGGTTTTAGAATGTTTTAACCTTAATCCCTCTCATTAGGTTTCCAGTGAAGATCTTCTGTGCCAGAAGAGAAATTATGCTGTGCTAGTGGCTCAGAGGTACACAGGGGTACACGAAATGATGGCTACAGCTGATGAGGAATGGCACCAAAACCCCTCAAGCCAAGACCTTTACCAGAGGACCTCATGGGCTGCAAAGAGCAAGAAAGAAGTCAGTATGCCATGCAGCTTTTCTTGGTTTCTGTAAATACTCCTTTAGATCCTTAGAAGCAATTTTGTTTTAAGGAACAAGAGCCCAGTTGTCCACTTGTCAATGACACCCTCATTTATGCTATTCAATTTTACTCCTGAGCCTGTTTCCTTTTCCTTTCTTTATTCTTGGCTGGACTTTTTCTTTAAAAAAGAAAAAAAAAAAAAAAGAAGAAGAAAAATAGAAAAGAAAAAGAAAAAAAATAGGTGGTAACTAAGAGTTATCTGTTGCTCAATCTCCCAAAACACATCTAACAGCTTTTTTATCCCCTTGTATCACTATTCTTTTGCTTTCTTCTGTATAAGTCGTTCTCCAATTACAGTAACTCATAAATTATTTTTGGGTCCCATAGGGCATATCAATTTGTAAAGTTTCTCCCTTGTGTAAATATTTATTGGATTTCTTGACTTGGTCTCCAATTTCTGTTATTAGAGAAGCAGGTAAAAGGAAATGAAGGTAATTTTGACAGAAAACCCATGAAAACTTGGCCAGTTAAGTGAGAATCTGTAAAACTTGAAAAAGTGGAATTGCACAAAGATGAAAAGGTTCTGGCAATCTTTTTTTGTACAACTCCTACTTTAATGATTTTAGGTGTCTCTATGCTCTCTTTGCTTGGCAGTTAGAATCAGAGTAGGAGAAAATACTACTTAATGTCTTAGTTCCTTCCAGCGCTGTTCCTAACACCCAGCTTTGACATTTTAGGACATCACTCTTCACTGTGGAGATAAAGAATCATGAAGAATGGAAGAAACCTTCATTCCTTTTTGTATCGTGTCCCCTTTTATTCTGGATTCTTTCCATTTCCTTTTCTTCATTATGTCTATGTCTCTTCTTGCACCTATGCACAGGAGTCCCAGAAACAGAAAAAAACCAGAAGCCAAAGAAGAAAAAAATAAAGCGTCTTCTGCCAATACTGTTGCAGAAACACTGTCTACAGGAGGGAAAGGAAAAAATAATGCTGGCAAGAGAATTTATTGGTACAGGAATCTTCCCGAACTGAACCAAACCTTTCTTTTATTTCAGACAAAAAATCTTTTACCAGTAAAATTGCAAGCTCTCCAGCCTAGGTTTATGGAATTCAAAATCAAAAGGTTTAAAGGACAAATAGAAGGCAATTCTTCCTTGTAGTTATTTCTCCCTTACTGAAAAAAGGCCAACTCCTTTCTGACTGAATAAACTGTGGTACTTGAAGATTTGCAGAACTTCTAGTAAAAGCACTTTCCCAAATGTAAGCCTACATCAAGGCGTCGTGTATTTGAATTAGTTACAGTATCAAAGTTTCTCAACATGACTCTCTCATGCTGTTTTCCAGATGGGATGGAGTTCTGTGAAATCTCTGTTCTTTTTGTGCCACTAATCTTGCCTCGTGACTCAGAGGCTGAAAGCCCTAAATAATGTTGATAATCCTCTGCAGTCTCTTTTCAGTCTTAGCAATGCCTTCCCTCTAATGAAACATGTTATATGCTTTACAGGAGAGATCCCATGATTATTTTTGATACTAAGCCTTCCCTCCATGCTTACCAACATTGCAAGGCATTGCCCTGATTTCTATCACAGAAAAGGATTTGCACATCCAGACTCTGCATACATTATAGGAACCATATATAATAAAAAATATAATTTTCAGAATCCACAGAATATTTTTCATGCAAGCCTAGCTGGTTTCTCTGTGAAGGACATACGGAATTCCCAGCTGGATCACAGACACCTACCTTTAGGTATCTACATGAGATCATGCAAATAGATAACTAAGCTGTCCCTATACTTAGCAAAGATCTTTCTAAACACAGAGAGTTACTGATACCAAAAGACGAGTGGGATATCTGTAGGTAACTGGCAGATGGAGCACAGGATCTTAGGGAGACACAGTCTCAGAGGCAGCAGTTGAAGGCTGGGCAGCATACCTGCACTGGCCAAACTGATCTCAGTGAGACCACAGGCACGTGTCTGATATACAGGCACCTACACCTAAACCCTAAATTAACTTATTCCCAGACTGATTCCCATCCCAACTCTCCTTTAGCTCTGTTCAATCATTTTAGTGCCATTTCAGGGGGTGTCTAGCTGCTGCTGAAGCAAGGCATGGATCCTGCTGGTCCTCTCTCAGCCAGATCTTTGCAGGTGTCTCAGGTGCCCTGGATGTATTTCACATACCTGTGCATGACAAAGAATTCAAGTCCATCCTGTGTGTTCCTGGCAGAGCTTGTGTGCTCTGTGGGTCCATTGGCATTGCTCTAACATTTGCAGGAGTTAAAAAGTTGTCTGCTGCTCTGTTGAGGCTCATGCAGAGAATAATTAAGCAAATGCTCAGCTTTGTGTGTGTTAGTTAAAAATCAAATCTACAATCACTGTTCATATAGTGTAATGCATTATAGTACAAACCAGCTCTTCTCATTAATATACTGAGAAGGAAATGATCTTCTGCGCTTTATCTATGTGACTGTGATCTATAGATCCCAGTGAAAAAGGCAGAATTTTCCCATGCTCCTATTCAAGTGTGTCAGAAGTAGCTGTTCTCTATGTTTTGATTAAAGCCATGAAAAAAGCCCACACTAAAAATGTGCACACACACACTGACATGCACGCACACACACACCTACACCAAAGTGCCATTCAGCTGGGGACAGATTGGACTTTACTTTATTTCTCTAATTTAATGAAGTTTTCATTTGTATATTCTCTTTTGTGACTCAAGTAGTGTAGAAGTGCAACTGTGTAAACAACAACCGGTGACAGAAGGAGCTTTAATGACACATGGAACATGTTAAAAAGTAGCACACATTTTTAAAGGCATATGCTAAAGCAGGGAATTTCTTTTATCTTGATTTTCTTCCCAGCAATATTAAAGGAAAAAATCAGTTCTCTTCTAGAAACTCACTGAAAGAATAATTTTCTTCTTTATCCTTTTTTATTATTGTTATTAGAGATTAAGGCAACAAAAACATTAACTTTCTGCAGTAGATGAAGAGATGCTCGTAAAAAAGTCTAAATATCTATTGACCCCATGGTCTCAATTGCAAATAGCCTGTACATAATAGAATTGCACTATAAACCCTATTTTTGTTGTGAAAACTCTCTTTATGGATGCATAAATTATTTATATTAGCAGTTACAGTTCAGGATAATGAAGGTTCATATCTTCAGTAGTGCTAAAGGTAGACAAAGTGGAAACATTTATTTGGTTCCATAAAATACACGTTCAAATTATTTCTGTCAGGTTACGTTATCCATAGCACTCTTAACTTTATTAAAGTTACGGAAGAAGTTAAGCCTTATGAACTTGAACTGGATGGTTTCTCATAAATAGGAACTGTATAAGATCTGGAAGGAACCTAAGGAAGAAAAGTATCATACAAGAAAGTTGGACACCCATCTCCATTGGAAGGACATTCAGGTAAAGTAGCAGGTATAGAGCTTGGAGTCTATTCTCAGGAAGTTGTCTGGCTTTACTCTTACAAAGACAAGTTGCTAAGATGAATGACTGAATTTCTGTCTGCAAGTGCCCCACAGACACCTTGCTTTGGTGCAGACCTTGTCATTGCAACGCTTTAAGGGTGTCACAGCAACATGATATTTAAGGAACAATAATGAACCCAGAAGGACTGGTCATTAAATTCATCCTTAAGACTGAATGGCTGGGGCACCTTGTAGTGAGCCCCTGAGACCTGGTGCCACCTCTTTATTGTCCCTGTAGGGATCCCAGCTGGTGTGTGGACTCTAAAAAGCATGACTGTTTTGTTCCCAACCACCTTCCAGCTGAATGAGAGATAGGACTTAGGCAGACGGGTATTCCTGAGCCTGGTCCTTACGGATCAGACCGTTGATCTCCCAGCTGTCCCTGGGACTTCTGCACTTTTGTAAGCATAAGCAAGATATTAAACTTTCCCAAACTACCAGCAGGGCATGATTCACAAGCAGATGGGCTCTATTCTGTAAGGTACCAGATGCCACCATGGAGCAATGAGCATGTCTTTGTGTTAAGAAGAATCACTGACAACATCCTATACTTTCTGGGAAGATTCATATTTTTAGAATTTCATAAGAACACCCACATTCACTGGGGGGTGTTTGAGCGGCAATTTTATAAGAAACGCCTGTTTCTATTATTTCCTTTAGAAGTAAACAAGTTACTGTTCCCCTGCTTTTAGAAAATGTGGGCAACTAATGCACAAAATAGAGTTAATTTGCTATATGGGTTATATTGATTCTGCCCCATTAACAGGCCGGCTTAATTTGGTGAGGGATAATAGTGTAATTAATTAGTGACTGTTTCTGTCCATAAAACTAAACAATTGGTTTCAGACCACCAGAGACTGCAGTGTTTTTGAAGAATCTATGCAGTATTTATCTGCTAGCATGCTGTTTAAACTTCCTATAGCTCAGGACTGTCTAAATCCAAGTCTTGAAGTACAGTCATATCTCCATTTTGTCTAAAATGTTTTCAAGGTGCTTAACCTGAATCTCTCTTGGATGGTGAGAAATGTCTCATTTCAACACCTCACCTCTGCAAAAAACATAAAAGTTAGTCAAAAGAAGGCCCAGACACCGAGACTTCTGGTCCCAGTGGGATCATCCCCATAAGAGGGGAGACTACAGATGCAGGCTTCCCCTTTCACATGTTTTCTCTCTAGCCTCAGTCATTTGTTTCTGTATAGAAGTCTGGCTTCACCACAGACAGTTAGTGGCCCCATGTCGTGTGCTGATAAGGTGACCATTTCAGGTGTTTAGCTGTGATTCTGCCCTAGACACGAGAAACAATTCTCTGGCAATATTTCATTAAAAAATGTTGCATTTCTATGGGGAAAAAAAAGTTTTGGTTTATATGAGCCAGCCTTTTCCATTAAAAAAAAAATTTTTTTGCTACAATATTCTAATCTCACTCTTATAGCAATATTGTACAAATTACAAAGCTAGACGCCAAATGCCTGCCACAGCAGGGTTTATATCTCAAGATGCTCACTAGCTCTTTGTCCAATGTAGTCCTGGAAATCAGATTTCCCACAGTTGTCTTTGAGATTGCTCCTGCCTCGTGGACGTCACTCATTTTCATCTCTGCATTCCAAAATTTATCTTTTCTTAATTTCATCCTATTACTTAATTTGTAATCATTACACCAGGTTCATAGCTAATGGTTAGAACGTCAAAGCAATATCACACTGATAAGATTGACAGTATCAGGGCACATTACTCCCTTCTGAATATCTTCCTCTACCCTTTGTGAAAATTAATTTATGGCTGATTGGGGATGTCAGGCTCTGCAGCAAAGCCACACAGCTACATCATGTTCTGACTCCTAGCCGACTTGACTTATTAAAGCATTTAAAAACTTGGCATCAAACTGTACTGGAGCTGTGAATTGCTCTGTTGTAGCAAAACAATCTTTCTGTCAATTCTGTTGATTTTAAAATGAGGCTGCTCTGATCAGACCTTTCACATATGGAGGTGCACAGCTGGTTCTGCTGCTTTCAAGTGCATCCAGAAATATGCCCACTGGGCCTTCATGGGGCTGAAGGGAAAATGTTATCTCATGAAAAAATTTTACCTTCTGAGGTGAGACATTTCAGCTGGTAGTGACAGCTCTGTAAAAACAAGAGAGCTAAAACATGCTACAAAGATTTTTTACCATATTCATATTTATTTACACAACAGCTTAAATGCCATGTCCTTTGTGAAAAAACAAACAAACAAAAAAAAGAATGAAAATGGAGAAAACATTGTGAACATTTAAAAGGAAATTGCTGTGGTCTGATGAGAGGAGCTTAACCAGTACTTTAGTTAAGGCAAATGTTCTTCCACTTTTAACTCTGCACAGATGACAGATGATGCTGGATCTGCTCCCTGCTGCATTAATTGCAGGGTTATGGCTTAAGCACAGCAGCTTTATTTTCTACTGTTGTGGTCACAGTGTAGGCTGAGATTATTTTCTAAGGGAATAGATATATGCATGAATGTGTATATGTGCACTGGCATGATGTCCATAGTAGGGATGTTAAGGCTGTCTCTTGTACATCTTAATTTACTAAAATCTCCACTTTAGCTAATGTATTTCAGATACTCAGGACAGAATCTTTTTTCAGCTCTTGGGACCAGGGCCTTGTCAGGCAGCTAAATGCTGAATGGATATGGAAAGGATATTTGAAAAAAAAGGGGAGGGGGAAGGAAAAAAATGCCTCTAACATTTCTTGAGTAAGACGACCTGCTGCTGTTCATGCTGTGTCCTTATGAAGTGTCTGCTGGTGGTTCCACATATAGCAAGAGACAGGATTCAAGAGTTCCAGGAGCATTTGGACAACATCCTCAGGCACAAGTTGTGACTCTTGCGAACGGTGCAGGGCCAGGAATTGGACTTTGATGATCCTTGTGGGTCCCTTCCAACCCAGCACATTCTGTGATTCTGTGGTAAGTGGGGTTTTGTTTACGCATAGTTTAAGCGATATCCCCTGAAGGAGGAGACTCATTATCTGACTCCTACAGGATGAATAGCTTGTTGTGCTGCAGTTTGACAGATCCCTCACTCACAACCGCTTCTCTGTGCCAGTACGAGAAATGTTTTGAAGTCTAATCTGGAGGTGACAGGTAGACATTAGTGAACTCACATGGCACTATTTCAGAGAAGCATGACAGCTTACAGACTACTTGCTTTCCACAGGAAGGTCTGTCTTCTTCATAAACCCAGAACCAGCCTTACCTTTCTCTGACATCGGTTTCTCTTCCTCACGGGCCTTCCAGAGGCAACTATTTTGTCATCTGATATTGCCAGCTCTTCTGTTACTTTGGGAAGCAAAGGAAGGTTTATGACCGGGAGAGGAAATTCAGACCTTGGAAGGGAACACACCTTGAGTCTGGAGTTTCCAGACTCTCTGGCATCCCAGATTGTACAGAATAGTAAATTTCTTCTTTTTCTTGGAGCTCTCATTTTTAGTGTTTCAGAGCAGATTTAAGAGACTAAGGAATTTCTTTTTCATGTGGATGACAGATGGGTAGCAGCAAACAGGTTGTAATGGAAGAAAGACATGACAAATGAGGCAGCTAACTTCGTTCTCTACAACTTTCCTTAGCATCTAAAAACCACAGTAATTCAGGGACTGAATGTAATGTAGTTCCTAATATATCAGTACAGAAAGTACATAATAAAGCTATGGATCTCACTGGAAAGGGGCAATTCCACTTCACAGCAAGTTCTGAAGTGTCAGAACAAAAGGAATAGACCTTACAGTGTCAAGATCTCTGTCCTTTTGTTTAATCTTCATTTGCCTATTTATTTGTTACCTCACTAATCGCTTATGCAGTAGTAGGACCATTTAAAACAAATTTAACAGAAGATACAAGGTATCAAAACTGTGACATTGCATTAGGTTGATGTTGGTAATGGAAAGAGTCCTTACAGGTTACACGGGCTGATCTATCACTTTTCACTTACTTTGAAGGACCAGAGGTCAAATTCCTTTGCACATACTGCGTGCAGCACTTGTATGCATTTAAACCCTTGAAAACATCTTTTGCCTCCCATTTCATCCTGGAGGCAGATGAGAAAAAGGATGCAAGCTCGTAGCAACCCTGGCTGCACCAATTTGAAGTTCGTGGATCAGCTTCTTTCCTGTGCATTAAAATTAAATTTTTCAGTTTGGAATGCACAAACACATTTAGAACACAATTGTATATTCCACAAGTAAGAACACAAAAAAAGCTGTACTGGATGAGATCAAATGTCTACTTAGGACTATCAAGGGTGGCACTTTTTTTCCAGCAGTAACAAGTGGCAGATGCCTAAGGAAGAACACGGGAAAGAGGCAGGATACAGTGATACTGATATAGATACAATGGGAATTCATCTGAGCTCTCTTCCTTCCTCCAAGGGCTAATGGTTAGCAGGTGATATCAGGGGGAATCTCTGCATTTAGCAGTTCTTGGCGTATTCCTGTCTTTCTCTATTTGCTTCTTGGTCTCACACAGAAGTTTAGATCCAGGTCATACAACAAAGAGGCCCATAAGGTAACTATGCATGATGTAATAAATATATCTTCTCACTTCATTTGAATGTCACCTGCTGGCTTCAGCTAATGCCTGTGAATGCTTGTAGTGAGTGTAGTATAATCAACCTGTCCTTAGCCTTCCCAGTCTATGCATTATTTTCTAGACTGTTCTCCCATGGATGTCCCTCCTCCTGCTTGAATTGAAGCTGTTTCATATTTTTTATCACTCTGTGTATTTTTGACTGTTATTTACTGGTTTGGGATTTTTGGGAATTAAACTTGCATATTAGATAAAAAATGAAGCCACACCGTGGAAAAAGGTATCTTTTGGTCTTCTGTGTTCCATCTGTTATTCAGTCCTGGGCCAATCTGGAATTTCATTGCCTTTATCCTCTCCCCTGACTTGGTATAGATTACTCATACCCACATATAAACCAGTCTTTCTCACACTAAAGAACCTTTTCCAGTACAAGTGATATTTAACCAAAACATAATTTGGAAAAAAGGTCCCTATTGCTTCTAGTTCCGAAAAGTTTTGAACACCTTTTCTTTATTTAGGGAAGGACATACTTTTTTTTTTTTTGCAACAGTCCCTATGGCAGAATATTGTCTAACCCAGTACTCAGTGTCCTTAGAATTACTTGGAGATGATTGCAAGTTGAGAAACAGCTCTATACACACAACTGTAGCTAAATACATAGGCTCACCTATGTTGCTTTTAAATTCCTTTATGTTCTCTTTCAGTCAGCTGTTAGGAAATTATACAATATCACAGCTATCTGGCCTGGGTGAACTGAATAACTGAAATAGCAAGCTGCAACACTGCAGCCAGTGTATAAAATTCCACTATGTTTTTTTTTTAAACTGAACCGAACAGCCACATATGTATTTCTTTTAATACAATTAAAAAATTGCTAAGAGAAATGTCAATGCTGAGCTTTAATTTCACTCATAATCTGGGCATGATGAAGTGAAGATTAAATTCTGTGGACAGTGGATTGCATTTCTAGTTTATTTCGATGGGCAAACAAGATAGAAGAAACTGCTGGCTTAAATTCAGACAAGTACTCAACTGCACATTAACATTTTAGATGTAGAAACTGGCTTACTAAAGGGTAAACCCTTTTTTTACAGGGCATATCCTTCCTATTCGTCTCTAAATAACAATTTTATATAGTTCAGCATTGGGCTGTTTCAAAGAATTAGTGTTTAAAGCATAAGAAAATGTTTTGCTTTCAGAATGAGGCACATTTATTTCTAGACAGCTTCTAGAGGACAGCAGATTTTTTAATTAATTATTTACAAAGCATTTATGAGACAGGATTTGTAAGCCTTAAATGGTTAGAAAATACTGTTTGCGTGCTTCTGATATATTCCTGGGAAATATAGTACAGGCAGACCCATGCAAGTTTTATTTCTCATAATGCCTTTCAGTTCTTGTGAATTTGATCTATCTTTAGGATGAGGAGTTACGGGAGACACTAAAAATATGGGGTTTTTTGTGTTTCACACCTTATTTGTATATTTAATGACTGGCAGAATATATCTGGAAGAATGTTGTTGACAGAAAATTGTGTAATCTTTAGGAAAGAAATGCTGATTTTAATTTCAGGATGGATTGTATCCCGAAAAAATGTACCAGAAGCTTTTTTCTCTTGAGCCACCATTACAGTCCAGAATGCACAAAGTGCATGCAACTAGTTATTATTCCCTGTAGTGAGGAGACAGACTGCAAAATATATATCACTATCTGAGCTCCATCTGCACACTCTGCAAATCTCAAAGTCATTTTTCAGAGGCAGCAAGGCAGCACTGTGAAGATACTCTGACACAACATAAGGAGTGGTATGTGCTCATTACCTCTGAACATGGTCATGTGTGTGTTAAAACAAGCAAACAAATAAACAAACACATAAATGTATTCATATCCAAGTTTCTATTGAAAAATTGATCAATGTTTCATGGAATCATTGAAAAATTTAAACTGGAAATGACTTTTTCACCCTCTAAACTCCTGGTCAGGGACAGACTTGTTTCAAATTCCTCATCCAGTGTACACTGCCAGAAGAGGGAAATCTTGTCTTATGCCACCTGAAAATATATCAGTTTTATGACTAATCATAATCTACACACACACAATTCTAGGAATAATGATTCTAATAATCTAAACTTCATTATTAAGTGATGAAAGCTGCTTTTATATGACATTTGATATAACTCTTTCCCGAAAGCAAAAACAATCCTTCCCATTCCGCTTCTTGTATCTGCATTGCCAGTAAACAGTTCTGAAATGGTTCTGAATGGCTCTTCTGGTACAAACAGGATTTACAGAACCAATTAAGGAAAGTTATAGGTGATCCACATGGACTTACGTGTCCTTGCTTTTCTCGTTATTGGTTTTTGATCCTCACATTGGTTTTGATTCACATTCACAAGCAGTTCCAGGTCATTTGTAATTTGCATAAAAGTGCTTCACGAGATTATTAAGAGAAATGCTGGGGCAAAACATATGAGCTATAATGAAAAAAAGTCCTAGAAGTCCCAGAAGTCCTTTCCTTATCTATATTTCTTTTCTTTTCTTTTCTTTTCTTTTCTTTTCTTTTCTTTTCTTTTCTTTTCTTTTCTTTTCTTTTCTTTTCTTTTCTTTTCTTTTCTTTTCTTTTCTTTTCTTTTCTTTTTCTTTTTCTTTTTCTTTTTCTTTTTCCCCACTTTATTTTTTTACCAATGGGACAGCCATCACAGTTATTTCATAATCCAATTTTTCTTGATCAGCAAATTTCTCCTATTTTCCACCCAGCATTTAATTTCCATAATTTAATTTATTTTTTAGTAAGTCTGCCTCATGAATCACTGAGAAAACTGAGCTCTTCCTGAAAAACACACCTATAGAGATGTCTGTACTTCTCAAATATCAATCAGCTGAACTGATTTTACACTGGACATTAGTCTTCCTCTATAAATTAAACCTTTCTCTTACTACTATTTTCCTCCTTTTTTTTTTCTTCCAAGTGGGTCAAATCTATTAAGTGGTATTTAAGCAAGGATACTCAACATTTTCTAGGAGGACAGAAGTGCACAAATCTGGTGAATCATGAAGTTCATTCAAAGCCTTTGTGTCCTTCTTAGTTCAATGCAGTTCTCTTGAATCATCATAAGCATATAAAAAGAAAAATTATCTGCCAACACCCTATTTGCAGGTCTGTGTATCTGCTTTCTACATTTTCCCCCTGTTTTTGGAAAGAATTGTTTTTGGCTGCCTACTCATCAAGATGATTAGCAGCACAAAGGAAGCAGAAGCAAACCACCAGCTCTTAACTTTTATTAAGAAAATAAATTACCCTAGGAGGCAGTTTAGCATATACTGATAGAAAACATCAATCACAGTTTCTTCGGAGAGGACAAAGTGCAGATGAGTGAAACAGTAGAGTATTTTGTGATGAGGAGAAATGGAGGTTGATAAGATTTGTTTGATGCTTCTTGAATGAGAAGAATCCTGAGTGCAGCTACAGCCAAGATCTGTGAGTTATGTGAGCTTGCTACTCTACCATTTCCAGAGGGGAAAAAAAAGAAAGGAAGAAGAAAAAACCCAAGGTCCCAAACAACACTAAAAATAATGTCCTCACCATAAACCACCTTGAATTTTAATTGCAGTCTAGGAGTCCAGTACATAGACCTGCCACCAGCTATGTGACTGGTCAGGATAACAGGAAAGAACCGAATAATTCAGATGGCTTCTGCTCTGAGATGCATCTTTGCACATGCAGTCCCTCTGCCTTAACCATACCCATTTCACCAGGAGGAAAAAAACTCTGCTTATTTTACGATTTATTGTCCCATACATGTAATGAGCTTGGTAGGTCTCAGCTCTGACTAATTCCTTGCAGCAGTAACGTGCTGGATTTTCATTACCTGTCAAATTGCAGTGAGAACAGCAACTGTATGGGCCAAGAAGACTAGCAGAGCTTGTCTGTTCCCACAGGTCAGGGCTGAGTAATGGTGATGGGACAGTATCTATAAGCTATCTTTGCTGCTGCATTAAAGATAAGCAGAATTTAATTTTCCAAGTGTCACTCTGGCACCTCCTTCTACTACTAAAGTCACACAAGACTTTAGAGATAAATGTTATTGCCTCATGTATGTAAAGTCATTCCGTAGAAAATATCACGTGAGACATTCCACAAAATTGAACAGATATATTAAAGAGTTCACTGATCCTTGTGGAAAATTCCTAACAAGATCCTGCATTGCTTAAGATTTAATTTTATCAGATATAAGACTGTTTCATTTTTTATCTTCCTAGAAAAGTTTTTTTAGAAACAGGAAGGTTTACACATCAAAGCTATGATTCCACCTTTTTTAGTAAGATCCTAAACATCCTCTTTGTTTCCTGTTGCTTTTCACAGTGAACTCTGCTTGCCTAGTAGTTTAAAAACTGGGGATTGGAAAGTTGATATTCAAGAAATTATTCACAGAATGACAGACTGGCTGTGAATATGTTTTGTTTTATCAACATTCAGGTAGAGAAAGAGGAAGGAGAAATCTTTGTAACACAGAGCAGGAGAATAGATAAAAAGAGAGCAGTAGGAAAAGAGGGCGTTTGTAAGTGCACTGTGAATACAGACACAGTTCACCTTCCTTTCTTGTCAGATACAGCAGAATAAGAAATAATTGGCTTACTTTGTGTGAGGAAAAAAAGACAGTTTCAATATTAAGAAATTCTTGCAAGCCTAAGAATAGTTATATAATGGAGGCAGCTGCTGGAGGATGCTGAAGAATCAATATTATTGAAGAAGTTCAAAGTAACATTTAACACTCTTCTGTATTTGATGGGTCAGGTGAAATCAAACCGTTTCTGCCCATTTGAGAATTGAATGCTAATAATGTCATTAGTTTTCAAATACTAAGGATGGAAACAGAACAATACAGATGAGCAATGATTTTCTTCCCTCAAGAAAATTCAGATTGCCAAATTTGTGGTTAGTGCCAAGAAGCCTGACCTAATGCACAGATCTCCTGCCAAAATGCAGAGCTTAGGGCAGAGCTATTGAAAAGAGTCTTGAAGTTGAAGGGTCAAACTAGAGGGAACAATCCATATCAAAAGGTAGCATGGGATATGAAGAAGAATGAGAAAAGGGAGAACAAGACTGCATGATACAAGATAATGTTGCTTTACTGGTGTTTATATTTATTTCTGGGAAATTTGGCTTGTTCTTGAACCTTTTCTTTTTACTATGGTGGTAGATCACAGCTGAGAAGGGCTTAAGCAAACTCTAGAAGTGGTGAATTCTGGAGAAGATAATGGATAGTTGTGGGGATAGGTTCCATATAAATGAGAAATGTGCAGCAGGGCTGCAGGAGAGATGACGGAAAATAGTCATATCCAAACAAAAGCAGTGAGATGTTCAGGACTCCATTCAAACCACAAATTCATATGCCAAAAAATGCTGAAAGGTGTTTGGGGCACAACTGCACCACAAATGCATTATTCATTAAACAATATTCTTTGACAAGGTGAAGTTCACAGCATTAGGGAGATACTACAGAATTGTCTGATGAAGAAAGGACTTGAAAAATTCCAGTCTTTCCAAGCTGAGATCAGCTGAACTAGAATTCCAGCACAGACAGCTGTTCTTACATTGAACTTCAACAGAAATGTGCTGGGAATCCTGTCAGAGGGTTTGCATCATCCTGGGTACAGACTGGATAATTCACATCAGACATTACTTACATGATCTTCTGAGAGAGGCATAGGAAACACAGAAGAAGAAGAAGAAGAACAAGAAGAAGAACAAGAAGAACAAGAACAAAAACAAAAACAAAAACAAAAACAGAAACAAGGCAGGACTTTGAACTGAGTCAGGCTTGGGAGAAAAACAGTTCCAAACCCTTTATAGAGCCTCATATCTCTTCCTTTACGGTTTTTGATTTGTGTAAGTTCTCTGACTTTTGATCCAGGTGCAAAGTCTTGGCATTCCATATTGCTTGTTGTAAAGCTAACAGTCCACATCATCAATTTGGATTTGATCATAATTATTACTGCCACAATTCCTATTTTTCTCAAGGCACAAAACTACTCAGTCACTGACCTCTAACTAATCTCTCTTATTTCTGTGAAGTCCTATTTAAAGATATTCCTGAGCATTTCAGCATTGTGACAACCACAGTGTGAAGAAAATGAAAATAAATTATCGGGAGTGTGCAATTTACTATTAAAGAAAGCAAATAAACTCAGAATAAAACTTAGTTTCCTGCCTTCTGGATGTATCCCGTTATTTTGGCACATGCATATTCAAAATACCATTCTAACTTGGAGAAGGAGCTCTGCTTGTCCTTCACAGGCCAGGGAAGAGAGGAACCTGTGCCCTTGCCTGGCATCACCCAGAACACTGTCATCACTGAACTGAGGCACTGGATGCTCCAGGGATTCAGTCATTTCCGCTGCCAACATTAAAAAGGATTGCTTTTCTATACACTGTATGGGCCAAATCCATTAATTCCTGAGGTCCTTCAAAGTGCTGAGGACTGGCAGGAGCCAGAAGGAGGACATTGAAAGGGTACTTACCAATGCTATGAGGCAGAGCAAATTTTCTTTCATAGCTCTGGCTGGACAGCCTGACAAATTTACTGCTGTGCTGATGGCCGGATTTAGGGCCAGGAAGCAGTGGGTTTTTCTCACGTTAGATCAGAAAATATTGCCTATGTATTGCCTTCCTCTTCTAAATTCAACGTTGACTGCTTGTGAACGTCTGAGAATACTGCCTGCCTTTTCTTGTGGCATCTCACACTACCCAGCTATTTCTATGGGGCAAATAACATATTGATCTCCCTAGCAAAACATGCTTGGCTTCTTGGACTCAGGATAGGATAACTGACGTAAGAATAGTGCCCCATGACATGATAGGTTTGGGTGGTTTCATAGTTCTTTTTGGCCTCTGTGAAAATGTGCCAAAGTAATTCTTCATGCAAAATTACTTACCATATACATAAGCCATGCCTATTTACTTTGAAGTTTTGAGCTTTCCGTAATTCTGCTCTCCTATGGTGGTGAGCAGAATGACACGGTTTTAGTAAGTGATGAGTAAAACTCTAGTAGTGCAGTGCACTGTTCTACCCCCGCCCTCTCCCAGCTCCATAAAAGCGCCGCCTCTGCGGTTTTGCCACTCCTGATCCATGCAGGTAACTTCACAACCCTGGCACCACACATGCCACAGAATTATTCCCTAATGGGAAATTGTACAGGTTGGTGATAATTATCTCATCACTTTCATAACCCTAAGCGTTAACTGGATTCCTGCTGTTATGATCTAGGAGTTTTTCTATGTTCCTACTGCCCTTCCTGTTATCATATCTTCAGTGCAGCCGTTTAGATATGAAATAACCTGCTGAAAATACATATTGTGATACAGATTTGAAAAGAATGGCACTGCTATGACTTTCATTTTTGTGTATCAGAATATAGTACTTCCAAATTGTAAAAAACTTTAAGACTACAAATATGAAATAATTTCAAATAAGAAAAAATTGTAGTTCAGAAAATATAAGAAATTTGCCTACAAACAGAGAAAATTATTAAATCTAAAATGTATATTTGTCACTGATCACAGATCCACATGTATGCTTTTGAAAGAAAACCAAATCATAAGCTAATATACACATTGTAGGGAATTTAATTTATCCCAGCTCAGGCTATTTAACATAATGTATTTTTATTTCATGTTTATTTTGTGAAATCACTTGATTTTATCTTATGACTGCTGTCGTAAAAACAGCTTTTCCTGATGAATAACATTTGGAACAAAGCCAAAACCTGATCTGGCCCTTGTTTTTCTAGGATTAAGCAAAGAAGGCGTAAGCTCTCAGTACTTTGTAACGCTAAATGAAAAATCCCCATTTATCACTGGTAATCACTTTGAAAAGTGACCACCTGAATGAAACAAATAGCCCCTGTGATTGCAGATGCAGCATCATTATGCAAGGAGAGGAGAATGAGAGGAGCAGATGCCTTCAATCTTACGTAAGCAATCCAGAAACTGAACATGTCAGAGATGCCAAAGTAAGAGATGGGACTGCCTCATCTAAAACCTATAAGCTGTGGTTAGGGCCCTTAGGTGATTTAATATCTTCCTCTGGAGGGACGGAGCTTACTACATCCAGATGCTTTTATTCTCCCTCCATTTCAGACTAACAGCCTCATAAAACAAAGAAGATAGTGGGAAGAGGAAGCACTGCACAGTTCTGCTTTATAGAGGATGCTGGCCACTGAATTGGTGTGTGGGAATAATTTCTTTGCCCAGATAAAACCTCCAGCATTAGAAATCTAAAGCATTTGGGTAGAAGTAAAGAAACCAAAGAGAAAGAAGCAGGAGGACATGAAAGGAGGATAGCCTGACTTCAGCAAAAATTTTGACACAAGTAATTGGAAGGAGAGGTAGTTTTGAAGTTGACATGTGCTAAAGCTTAGCGGAAGAGAATAGGCACAGCATATTTCATTAGAGGAAGTCTGAACTGGGAATTTGTATCTCTCTGTGCATTACTGACTTTTCAGGTTTCTCTTCCCCCATGCATATTCATTTGTATTTTCCCACTTCACCTGCATTGTCCTCACAATGAATTTCACCACACCATGACCTTCACAGAGCCATAGATGCTTAATTCTCATAAAAAACCCGTGTGTGCTATCATCTGCAGATTTGCCTGCCATGTTATTTATGTCCTTTCTCAATATGTTCAATGAGATGTTAAGTAAGTCCAAACAGAAAGGTGACCCACATAGCACTTGACATGTACCATCTGCCTTTGGGATAGATATTTATCATTATTCATTATGCCTTGTTTCCACCAAGCAACTGTTTCTCAGCCTACATGTCAATATTACTGTCAGTGGCAATATGATCCTATAAACAAAATTTCATGAGATAGTGCACACAGTAAAACCTCATATATTATACCACCTGGCTTCTGTTTGTCAACAAGTGTTGTCATTCCATTCAGGAAGCAATCCATTCTGACAAGAAAGATATATCATTTTATTTCTTGTTTTCCTTTGTCAGTGAAATGAAGGCCCAAGCAAGAGCTTGAGAGATAAAACAGCAATGCCACAGGAAGGGCCCTGATCTCCTTACTCCTAGCAGAGTTTTCTCACCATTGGGCTGCTGCAGCCTAACCCTCCGTGCTTGCTTTCCTCCTGATCAATTAGACCTGACCTGACAGATTGCCTGCTTTTGACAGGAGCTTGCTCCCTTCTTCCATCCACACACACTCCTTCCACCAAGGCAGTAACGCAATGTCTAGGGAAGCCTGGCTGCTGGGTAGACCTCTGCATCTGATACCCCTCAGGCTGAGGGGGAACCTCTGTCTTCAAGGTAACTGCCTAAACCTTAAACTCAAATTTTGGAGTCTGCAGTTTCAGATTGAAAGTAAATCTAAATGATCACAGAAAAGCTGCATTACATGTGAATTGCATTCCTCAATCTTAGAGAAATCTGCATCATGCTTCTTTCTCAATATTTTGTTTTCTTCAAGTGCATTCTTTATAATCATTAAGCATTTTTGTTGCAGGCATTTTAAAAAATTGTGGCAGTATAATATGTACTCCTATTTCTCTGGGTAGGACAAATGGAAAAGTTCATCAGCACCATGAGAAGAATGCATTTTTTCTTTCTATGCCATCTTTATTTTCAGAGTAATTGGTATTATAGCAGGAAGACAGTAATTTTCTACTGCAACTGGACAGAAAGAATTACCCTCCTGCTGCCCTTGAGAGAAGAACATATACCTTTTACATCCCTCTTTTTGTTCGCTAAAAACTACAAATCTATAGAAGTCAGCTTGCCCATAGTTGACATTTCTCCTCAAGTTATTTGAGCTTTTCACTTAAGTCTACTTAATTATTTATCTGTATAATCAAATCTGCACAATCTCCCCAGAAGAAATAAATGACATGGTTTAGATATGCAAAGGATGCTTAGTTTCTGAGAAAGAACAAAGCCTGTACAAACTCCTCCTGAGAGAACATAACATTGGAGAAAGATCAAAGGAGAAAACTCAATCCAATATTATTAGATGGATTAAGATTTATGTGTAATCTTGCAGTGGTATTGCTCAAGTTTCAGCACCAGAAAGGTTTTGTGAGCATTCCCAAGAGAAAAAGAAAGCAAACAGCATGATTTGTTCACAATATGTTCCAAGGCCAGAAATGAGCAGATCTGCAGTTTGGAGCTTTCTGTGTACTTCTCAGCACCCTTATCCTCCCAGCGTGAGAACAAAGTCTAATGCTCCTTTGGTGGAGGCAGAGCTGCAGTCCTTAAGATGGGCTGCATTAAGTTCTTTTCTAGGGATTTTTATGATGTGTTTTTGTTCCCATAGGGATTAAAAGGAATAATTTCTGTGAACAAGTGTGTTTGGTAGAGTTATCTGAACATATTCCCTCCTAACAGTTCTGCCTTCTTTGTGGTCTTTAATGGGCTCAGTCACATTTTTTCGTGTTTTCAGATGTGGGAGGGAGATTGTTGTTGCCTTGACATAATTCCCTCTCATCGCTACTCATTTGTCAGCCCTTTTAGGGGAAGAGCATGTGCCACGCTCCAAGCCTTCTCTCCCTGAGTGCTGCCTGCAACTTGAAACTAGTGCATTTCCAGCTTCTTGCTGTATCTCAACCAGTACATATGAAGAATTTCTGCTTCATGAAACTGGTTTTGCTACTATTTTACTAAAAATTAATATTTACTGAGTTTATAGAGCAGTAATTGCTATATCACAGCCCTGCCATAATCTGTTGATATTTGCTCTGGTGAGTGTTTACAACAAGAATGATAAAAAAATTGTAAGTTGTGACAAGGGACACATTTATTTACTTCAAGCATGTGTAAAATGTTTATTTTTACTGTTGTGTCCCAGTTTGATACATAAGGTTTTACATTAAACATTGAAAGATAAACTTGTCCCTGGTTGTTTTAGTCTACATGTGGGAGGTTAAGATCTGCAAAGCAAAGTGACAATACAGGAGCAAAGCAGGACCCCAGGGATGCAAAGAAATATTGATTCAAAATGTAGAGCCTCTTCCTAAACAACATTTTTGTGGAACATAAAAGACTACATAACAAAAATAAAAGTAATAGACGTGCTTTTGGAGGGACATCTGTGACAGAGATTATTTTCTTTGTTTCTGGGAGATTATGGCAAAAGCATGTAATTTCTGCCATAAGGCATTATCACATTTAATCACATTTCACAAGCTATTGTTTCTGCACAAAGCAGTGCTTTCCTGGGACCGCAGGGTATTTGGATATTTCTCAGAAAACTCTGAGATATTGTACTCACCAAGAAGTGTATGCAATGTCTGGATTTGAACAATTTGATATTCTTCACACAGAAGAACCACTGAACATCATGAGGAAGGGCTAAAGGATGGTAATGTAACTATGTGTTTAAAATTTCCATTTAGGATCATCACAGTTCATCTTCACAATTTTAAGCTAACTGGATGATATAAACTAAGAAAAGCTGTTGAGTCTTATGTCAAATAAAACATGCTCTGCTATCCTGGAGAAGCTACCAACTGAAATACATTTCGAGCTGGGATACCCACAAAATATGATAGAGATTTATGGGGGAAGAGTTAAGCAGTTAAGAAATTAGAAAAAAATATGTAAATTTAGTTTGCAAAGTCATTCTAATGAAGTAATTAGCCTGTCAGTCTCTCTTGTTTTCATCTTGAAATATCATTCTCAGATGAGTGCATTAAAACATCACTTCTGTTAGAACTACACAATTTAATGCTAAAGATATTCAGATAATGGCAAGTGGATTTGACCTTAAAGAACTTACTACTTCAATCTTCTTTTTGTTACACAAGTAATTGGCCTGCTTAATTTCAGCTTAGCAAATCACTACACAAATATATAGTAGGTTTTCTACCTAAACAGAAATGTGTTTTGAATTTTTGAAAATGGGGCAGCATTTTCTTGATTAAGCTTAATGACAAAATGTACAGAGTCATGTAGCCCACTGAATTCCAGCTCTGAATGTACAGAAATGGAGAGGAGAGGAGAGGAGAGGAGAGGAGAGGTGTTGAGTAGGAAGACCAGAGATACAGCTGGTGGTGGTGATTCAGTCCATATGTAGGTTATAAGACTTGATGGGGTGAAGAGGCTTCTCTGAAGATTTGCAGACAGACCCAGAACAAGAAGATCCAATATGCCAATTCTTGGAGGCAGAATTAAATTTTGACCTTCAGTCGTTGCAGCATTCAGCGTAAAAGAAAGAAACATCAGAAAATATCACAAGAAAAGGTAAAAATTAATCAAGGAGATGGTGACATGTATGAGACTGAAAGAAATGGCACAAGCAAGTCTAGGGACTGATGGAATGACCTGCAGTTCCTTACAAGATGCTCACAGCCACCAGAAGATGATGCTATTCCACTTGTTCTTCATGAGAGAAGAACAACGTGATGGAAGTCCCAGTGACAAGGCAGAAACTTGAAATGAAGTTAAGAAATGCATAAAGAGATTGCTAGCTGACTAGCAGCATACTGTGTGTGCTGGCTTTGGTCTTGGGTTCTATGGTCCTAACTGCTGTTGGTAAATATCTTTAGAAGGACAGATGATATACTAAGATTTAAAACTCTGAGGAAAAAACCCCAACAAAATGAAACAAAACCAAACACAAACTGACAAACAAAACCCATGACAAAACATAAAGAATTTGGGACCTCTTTCACGTGACATTTGCATCCCATGAGCACTCTGCTGTCCACACAAAGACCAACCAGTGCTTCTAAGGACAGTTTGTTAAGGACAGCATTTCCAGCTGAAAGGAAATGATTTAAAAGACAAATTGTGCTCTACAAGTGTCCCTCATCTGCACTGAAAGGAGATCATTAACTCAGATGTAGATGTCTATATATACACCTCTGAGCTTGCTTTCCACTTAGAAGAGCCAGGTTCTTAACTCAGAATTTCCAAGACAGACTTAATACAGTACTGTTACGATTTTATGAGACTCACACAGCCCTGTTTGCTATTTAGAGAAAATTATTGTCTCTTGCTATTTGGTAGCAAGCTGGNCAAAGTCATTCTAATGAAGTAATTAGCCTGTCAGTCTCTCTTGCTTTCATATTGAAATATCATTCTCAGATGAGTGCATTAAAACATCACTTCTGTTAGAACTACACAATTTAATGCTAAAGATATTCAGATAATGGCAAGTGGATTTGACCTTAAAGAACTTACTACTTCAATCTTCTTTTTGTTACACAAGTAATTGGCCTGCTTAATTTCAGCTTAGCAAATCACTACACAAATATATAGTAGGTTTTCTACCTAAACAGAAATGTGTTTTGAATTTTTGAAAATGGGGCAGCATTTTCTTGATTAAGCTTAATGACAAAATGTACAGAGTCATGTAGCCCACTGAATTCCAGCTCTGAATGTACAGAAATGGAGAGGAGAGGAGAGGAGAGGAGAGGAGAGGTGTTGAGTAGGAAGACCAGAGATACAGCTGGTGGTGGTGATTCAGTCCATATGTAGGTTATAAGACTTGATGGGGTGAAGAGGCTTCTCTGAAGATTTGCAGACAGACCCAGAACAAGAAGATCCAATATGCCAATTCTTGGAGGCAGAATTAAATTTTGACCTTCAGTCGTTGCAGCATTCAGCGTAAAAGAAAGAAACATCAGAAAATATCACAAGAAAAGGTAAAAATTAATCAAGGAGATGGTGACATGTATGAGACTGAAAGAAATGGCACAAGCAAGTCTAGGGACTGATGGAATGACCTGCAGTTCCTTACAAGATGCTCACAGCCACCAGAAGGTGATGCTATTCCACTTGTTCTTCATGAGAGAAGAACAACGTGACGGAAGTCCCAGTGACAAGGCAGAAACTTGAAATGAAGTTAAGAAATGCATAAAGAGATTGCTAGCTGACTAGAAGCATACTGTGTGTGCTGGCTTTGGTCTTGGTTTCTATGTTCCTAACTGCTGTTGGTAAATATCTTTAGAAGGACAGATGATATACTAAGAGTTAAAACTCTGAGGAAAAAACCCCAACAAAATGAAACAAAACCAAACACAAACTGACAAACAAAACCCATGACAAAACATAAAGAATTTGGGACCTCTTTCACGTGACATTTGCATCCCATGAGCACTCTGCTGTCCACACAAAGACCAACCAGTGCTTCTAAGGACAGTTTGTTAAGGACAGCATTTCCAGCTGAAAGGAAATGATTTAAAAGACAAATTGTGCTCTACAAGTGTCCCTCATCTGCACTGAAAGGAGATCATTAACTCAGATGTAGATGTCTATATATACACCTCTGAGCTTGCTTTCCACTTAGAAGAGCCAGGTTCTTAACTCAGAATTTCCAAGACAGACTTAATACAGTACTGTTACGATTTTATGAGACTCACACAGCCCTGTTTGCTATTTAGAGAAAATTATTGTCTCTTGCTATTTGGTAGCAAGCTGGATGTGTTATTGTCTACGCAAAATTCTCCATTTTCTTCATCTGTAATGGAAGAACTAGGAAACTGATAGGATGCTCAAACATGGATTTCTTTGAGAAGTTATCAATGAACCATTTATTTTGTCAAGATGATCTCCTGTGAAAATTTTTCACATACATACAATATTTTTATGAGACTAAGCGTACAAAATTCATATATTACTTTTGGTATTGGTACCTAGGAAAGATTTTGTTATTTAAATTTTACTTGCATATTAAAGTCTTCTCTGAAATAAACAGATGGCCTTAACATCATCTTCATTTGTTGTAAGATTGTAAAATGAGAAGCAAAAAGAAGTGGCTTTTTACACCAGATTCAACAAGTTAAATTGCCAGAAAAAAAGCTCTTCTTCAGAACACACAGTATAAGCCATGGGTGGTAGTGTTTAGTTTAAATTTCTTCTAGTTGAACTCCAAATCTTATCATCTTAGATGATATGATACAAACAGTATCCTAGAAGGGAACACAGCTTCCCACTGGAAAGCATGGTGTCTAAATTGCTCAGGTTTCTACCAAAGCTTGGTTAGATCACTGTTTCTTTGAATCGACTTGCAGGATGTAAGGGTGACAGGAACTGACCCCTGAGGGGAGACCTGAGGACATTTAAACCCCATAGCTGCACCTGGTTGGTGACCTCCAAACTGACTGTTCCTTTTTCAACCCTTTCAGTAGCTGTTGGCTGGCCTGATTCTTACTTTGCAAATGGATGTATCTGACGCAGAGAAAAACCTTTCAATTAGTCAGCAGGTACGCAAGGCTTCTCTGGAGCGCTCTGTTTTTATCTTTGTCTTTTTTTCTGGGATGTCTGGTTGCTTCTCAGCCTTTGGGACTACCTTTATTTCAATTATTGCTGTCTTTAAGTTACTGGGGGGTTTCCAGTCTGATTCTTTGTTGAATATGTGAATATGATGAATTTTATACATACAGTAATTAAATAAAATAATAGCTGGCTTAGCATAACACCACATTTTGAAAGAAAGAGAAATTGTACAAAGTATATTTTCCCTTTCCTACGCTTCTTCCTGGTACTCTTCTCACTGGCAGGCATGCAAATTCTTCACATCCTGACACAAAACTTTGGCATACTCTGTTATCCACTCCCATTTTCCATCATAGTGAGTGTTCTCCAAGGGGGCTATAATATAGTTTTGATTGCTTCACTTAATATTGATGCATTAACACATTTGTCAGTGTTATTTTTGAGATGCTGGGGGGTCTTCTGCTCTATTCACACCCTCCAATAAATCCAGACTGCACCAAATCTGTCCCTCTCATGACCCTCCCAAAAATAGCCTTCCGGAACCTAGTGGTAAAAGACAGTTACCTGATATGGAGATTGAAGGCAGGGATTTTTCAGTTTTACTACTTTGGATGCATTGTATAAGGTTTAGGAACTAGGGATGCTAATCCACATTAATCATCTGAAGATTTTCATGCACCGCTTTTGTTGATTGACTGAAAGAAATTTAAAATTGACTGAAATCCCTTGACAGCAAGGTGGTGTTTCATGTGAGTAACAACTGATGAGTCTTCTGTATACTCAAGCAGCACTGACTGAAGAACAAGGAAATGCATTAGCCAGAAGAAAACAATCTTTTTTCTTCATGTCAGAATTCCTGGTGTATTTACCTCCAGTTTTTTGCTAGATTTGTATATCTAGGAAAATGTTGTACATTCTGAGAGAAAGTTAAGACAATTATTGAAGCCAGCAAAACTTACTGGTTAGGTAGCATTAGCATACACAATATCTGGGAGATAGCAGGATGGGGAGAAGCTCAGGAGCATTACGGTGGTGTAGAAAGCACTGGGATCAGCTGTTCATGTACACAGCAGACACTGTTTAGGAGATGTGGTGTGGCACTTGGTGTGAAAGACATACAAAGCAGTGCCTTGAAATTTGCAGGCCTGAGAGATGCACCTCAAGGAATGAATCAGTCTATACTCAAATTGTAGAGAAAAAGTGTTGGCCCTTACTTACTAGCAGCTGTCATCAAGCTTTCTGAACTATAACATTAGAAAGAGAAAAGTAATCACTTTGGTGGAAAATGCAGTAGAGGATTAATTTTTTTAATTGTTTGTTGCTATTCTAGAAGTTGCCTTTGTCCCATTTAAAATAATAAATTGTTAATATTAAATCAGGAAGTTTTTACACACATCATCATCACACTCTTAATGTCCTTTCTTTAGGAGCAATAAGAAGGCTTCATTCTCTGAAGACCAGAGAAGTTAACTCCTCTAAAGAAATGAAAAACCAACTCTGTTTCATGAACCATGGTAAGAAGACAAATGAATTTGACCTGCATTCTTGGAAGCCGTCTGAAAATTTTAATTTTTTGCATGAGTTATAAGAAAGTACCACACAGAGCAGCTCTCACCTTCTCCTTTCTCAGACAAAATTCTGTAATCAAGTGGCCACAAAATCAAGGCTATTGTTTGGTACTAAATTCCACAGGGAGGAACAGGAACTTTAATGAATGCAGTGGTTCCACATGATAGGGTGTGATGTGAATTCTTTCACCAGTATATCAGTCCCCATCTCTGTTTTTCACCCCACTGGAAGTCAAGGCTGGTCCTTTCTTTCCACTCATCCTTCTCTCTGCCTGAGGTTGGACTTCATTGTGCCGACTCACTTGTTTATGCAGCTGTGCTCCAAAATCATTCCTTGAAATGACCTGGCTTAAGGAAAAAGAAAACGTCACCCTCCCACTTTTCACAAGGAAAAAATCAAAATGTATGCTTTCCTTGGCTCTCACACACGATTTTTTTTCTTCTTTTCCCATGCCTATAACCAAAAAAGACATTCTAAGTGCTAAAAGGTGTTGGCTTTTCAGTGAGTTTCTTGAAGCAAAATGACCAAGGCATATACAACAAATAATGAATAACACTGGATAGCAATTCATTTGGACAGTTACACATAAATACATTAAGGGAAGTCTCATAATTTCCAAGAGAGTTTGAGGCACAAAATGTAAGGAAAATACTTGTCTCAATAAAGAATTGCTTATCCAACTCTAGTAGTAACACATTTAAGAGATTAATTTCCTCTTCTGAAAGCTCCTCTGCAATGGTAGATCTGTCCTTTTCCTCCCCTGTGAAATATGGAAATGTGCCTGCAAAGATTTGTGAAAATAAACAGCCTTCTTTGCCAAGGAAACCATAAGCTGAAACTGTCCCGGTTTTATATCTATACGGATTACAATCCATACCCTACAGAAATCTATTGTTTGTTATCTTAAAGGCATGTGAAGCAAGGTATTGTTCAAATGCATTTTTTAAATGGGACTTTTATTTGTTATGGCACTTTAAGGCTTCTTAAGGGACTTGTCTGTAAACTGCTACTGGCAAATCTTAAAAGATGGAAGGGAAAAATGTGTTATTTTTTGAGTGTTGATTGTGTGTCAAAAACATACCGTTCCCCAAGAGAGAGGCTTGGTTTATATTAGGTGGTATAATACAAGCACACAAATTTCCTGTAGAACGGCAAAAGGCTTTTCAACAAGGTGTCAAAATATAGGGAGCATGGTAGATACTCAATTTATAGTGGATAATCTCTAGAATGTGTGATGAAAAAATACATATTAAAGAGGGATTTGAAACAGCAAAGGCATAAGGGGGAAAACAGAGATATGGAGATGAGTAGGAGAAAAACTCTCCACTGAGAGAACATTTTTCAGTTACCTGAAAGTTTCTTATTATTGAACTGTTCTTTAACAAGCAAAAACATTTTAGATTCTTTCAACACTCTGATACTAGCTTGTGAGAAATTTCTGCACTCCATGATTTACCCATCTGTTACACTACTGAGCAAAGGTGCACATATTAAAAATTCATTGATTTGCATGGGTCTGAATTTATTTGCATAAAATTAAAGTAGGAGGTTGCAGATATACCGGCTTTGATCCACTCAGACTTCATGTTTTGCGATGTTTTCAGGATTTCTGACTCTCCTTTTCATACATGCTGTCTCATTAATACCTTGACCTTTACTCTTACCTTTATATAGTCAAGGAACAGTGGGGGAAAGAAAATGCAGTTAGAAAAAATTTATCTGTGGTAAAGCAGTGGTTCATCAGATATGAGAAAAACTGAAAGATTTCCTGAATGTGAGAGATTTAGATATTTTAGTATTCTTATTTACTTATGTTCCTTATAATACCAATTTACCCCTCCTTTACTCTCTCATCAATATTGTTCCTCTAAAACATACGGAATTTTATTTCAATCTTTCTATCACAATTACAGATTTTTGCTGCCCAGGCACAGCACAGAGATGCTTTCTCTCACTCAGAAAAATATCCCCAAAATTTTCTGAGTACACCTGTACATTTACCAATCCATTTTCACTGTCCTCCTTAGAGTTCATGGTTTCATGAGGACTCTGGGGCAGAGTTCTGGAGTGCTCAGCCAAGGGTTGGGATTTACTTCTTAGAAACTGAAGTAAAAAGGAAGCCGAGTGCCCATCAATGGTGAATTTTGGTATTTTTTCCAGGAGGAGGTAGAATGTTTGCCAGTCCAGGGTATCTCAGCTGGTCCATACCGGTGCAAGACATGAGAAATGCATTTTCTGCTAGGAAAACCTGTAGGCAGAGCAGGTCTGAAATGCACTTTTTATAGAGTGTGTGGTTTTAATGTTATTTCTTCTATGGTATAGTTTCTGTGATAAATTAATTCCTTACTAAAATATGCACACAAGGTATCGCAGGCCAGAATTTTAAGGACCTTGTTTGTTTCCCAAATTTAGCTTGTAACAAGCATGAAAACAAAATAAATTTACAATTTCAGGTACTACTTTACACTGTACAGGGTAGCTACAAATCATTACATTAAAAACAACCAACAGAGAAGGGCTGAGTCTGCATTACAATCTGATTAGCTCTTACGATTACAAAAGAAAAGACAAGGTGGAAGAGCAGTGCTTTTTTCTCTGCACTGTTTTTGCATAATCAGTGTCTACATCTCCTTGAGCTTTATAGATTTTACACTTAGGCTGAGTATTTATTTGACTCAAAAATATAAGAATCAGATGCTGCTATGATAGGTTAGGGGCTCCAATCACATTGCAGATGTGAGAGCTCTGATGAGCTTTGGTGTCTTTCATGCCACAATATAGGAAAGATATAAAACTATTAGAAAGCATTTATAAGAGGGCTGCGAAGAAGCCTCTAGGTGAAGGACTCAGAGGACAAGCTATAAAAGGAGTGGCTGAAGTCACTTGGTGTGTTCAGCCTGGAAAAGAAGAGACTGAGGGGAGACCTCACTGCGGTCTGCAGCTTCCTTGTGAGGGGAAACAGAGGAGCAGGCAGTGATCTCTTCTCTATGGTGCCCAGTGACAGGACTCGAGGGAATAGCCTGAATTGGTCAGGGGAGGTTAAGGTTGGGTATTGGGAAAAGACTCGTCACACAGACAGTGATCAGGTACCGGAACAGGCTCCCCAAAGAAGTGGTCACAGCACCAGCCTGACAGAGTTCAACTACTTGGACAACCCTCTCCAGCACATGGTGTGAATCTTGGGGATGCCCTGGGCAGGGCCAGGAGCTGGACTTCGATGATCCTTGTGTGTCCCTCCCAGCTGAGGACATTCTGCGATTCTGTGGTTCGTTTGGTTATGTGACATGAATTGTGTCATGAAGGACAGCTCTCAGGGCTGGAAGGGAAAGAGCTGTGTCCAGCTGTCCTGCTACATTGGTACCACGGTAAGGCCATGGCTTGCTGAATGCATCAGTAATACTGTGCAGGGACGCAGCCAAGGAGGCAATCATTTGTCACACAATGCTACAGCCACAGAGAGTAAGGCCATGCTCCCTACTGCTCATCCACTGAGGTAATTCAGTTTTCTTCCGCCCCACTGCCTTCACAGAGTCTAATGAGCCCAGGAGAACTCCAGCATGTCACCCAGACAGAGGTACAGACCTCTGGGTCCTGCAGGGATTGTTACCATTAACTGCTGAGCAGTGGTACCAGGATGAGCCTGGTGTTACCTGCAGGTAGAGATGACAAGAAGCTGAGAAGCTGGGAAGGAGAGGGACCATTTTTCACTCTTCTACAGCTCTGCCAAAGTGTCAAACTTTGCAGAGTTCCCACCATAACAGTGGTCTGGGTGACTCCTATTTTTCCTGGTGTTCCTGCTCTGCAGTCGGTGCTGATGTACAGTGTGTTACATGTGATGGCCAGGTGTGCAGGACCCTGGACAAAGGAGTTAAGTGACACCAGGGTTGAGGATATGTATGCCAGTTGGATCACCAGCAGATCGGTACACTTAGTTCAGCCTTTCCTTGTCTGTTTTCCTTTGTAATTGTGGCCAAGTTAAGGAAAAGGTCTGGGCTGGATGGAGAATATTTTCTTGTGAGGTTTTGAAATATGTTGTTGTTCCAGCACATTAAGTTTATGACTTATAATATAATACTAATGAAAGTATGCAAGAGAGTTTTGGGGGGTTTTTGTTGGTTTGTTGGTTGGTTGGTTGGTTTGGTTTTTTTGTTTTTAATAAAACAGCCTATTCAGATTAATTATTATCTCCTCTAATTTCTGAGGAAATCAGGTTCAAGCAGCAACCCTTCCAAGGCAAGAGCAGTGTCCCAGAAATATCTTCTCTCCTAGGAGCACTGTCCTGGCAAATCTGGGAAAGTTCTTTCTTGTTCACTCGGAAAAATAGTGTAATGTGGGTAAACTACATGAATTGGCCAGATGGTTTTAAATAGGAGGGAAGAAGAAAACAGAAGATTCAAAAGCATGCCATGACTAAATATCATCTCCATTTTTTTCCACAGTCCCACTAAATAGAGAATTAATGTGGGATGTGGGAGGTTCCCATTGAATTCAGTCCTTCTCTGGATCCATATTAGGATTCCAATCAAATTTATTGTAGGATATTCTGAACTAGAAATATATTCTTAATAAGGGTATTTTGTTTTATATAAAGAATTAAGCATGGCAGGAAGAATTAGAACAGAGGTTTTTCACCCTCTGATAGTGTCTGCATGTCTTGCTCTCCGTCCTGTTATCTAAACCATAATATCCTTAATTTGCTATCCTTCTTTCTTCCCTGCTCCCTATTCATAATCATTCTTGGACTGGTGGACTACAGGAGCACTGCTACTTCTGGCCAGAAATATCTTCCCTGGAGGAGGACAGTTTTGTAAAACTCCTCTTAGAGTGTCCCTAGGGGAACATAAGGAGACACTTCATTTGTAACTAAGAAGCTGGCACTTAGTAGATACTTCTATCTACTCTTTTCAGTTATCTGTTGAAAACAACTCGTTGAGTGTAAATAGCGTCCGCATGTGCCCACGTGAAATACATCAGGGCTGTCATCTCAAAGATGCAATTTTATTAGCTAAAATATCTGGAGTACTTGTTCACAAACTGGACTACTATTAAGTGTCTAGATAATTACACTCTTGAGCACATCGATCACCTATATATAGAGTGAGCACCACCATCACATTGTTAAGACTTCCATTAACCTGAGTGAAATGGAAACACTGTCTGTATGTCCTTTCTCCTTTGCATTTTTAAGGACAGATATGATGCTCTGAGCCCATCCCAGCAGGGACAAAATAGCTCTATTAAGATTTCTGGGTCAGCTCCAACTCATCCATAATCTAAACTCTGATCTTACTCAAAAAGGTTTTGATTTTGCACAGATTAACTAAGAATCAAGCGAGGAGTTAATTAAGTCAGTTTGCTTTGATAAAGTTTCACTTTTTCTCTTTCATGGAACATAGTCATACAAGTTTTTTTTATCCCTCTGCACTTTGGTTTATTTATCTAAAGTTCCTAAACCAAGGAACACAAACTTTACATTGGTTTCTAATCAATATTTTCTTTGCATCCCTGCAACCAACAGCACAGGGTGACAACGTCATATTCAAGATAAATGGGCTTTGGAAATGCACTTTTCCTGAATAATTGAAAACAGAGCTACACATTAAAAAAGCATTTACTTTTCAATGTTCTCTTGTACAGGGGAAATTGTCTGGCACAATGAGTCTAGGTTTGTGCTTCAGAGAGGCAAGAACCCTTCTGATCTCTCCCTATGTATGGTTCCCTTCCATCACACTCCCTAGCAGAGTAATTAATTTCATTTTTCCAGTTCTCCCAAAACATAAAGTCCATCACTTTTTCTTTTCTTTTTTCTTCTTTTTTAATTTGATCAAAACCCACTATTTTAAAAATAATCTTTTACAAATGGTTAGAAAAAACTATTTCCAGAAATTAATTTTGATAATTTTTTTCAATTGCAAACCTTCATGACAGCAAAGAGGCTTAAAAAATGTTTTCCATTCCTCTTTTTTTACTATTTTAAGCATTCATCCTTTAGAACTGTTGCATTATTCATCTGTACCACCTGACTTTAAGGTTGTTTTATACTTTAATACTATCTATGTTTTACTGTGATAATAATGTAATGGTTTCTTGTAAAGAAGTATTTTTCTCACATCACTGATTTGTATTACAGCTTATCTTGCCAAATAGTACAAATGTATTTTGACTTCAAGTCTCTGCATGTTTTATGTTCAAACACTGTGCAGGTATTAGTTTTACAGCCAAAAGTACTGGTTTAAATATAATAGTTAAAATTAGCTTTTTCTGTTACTTGTAGGATTTACCCAGAAAAATTCATATTTTCTCAAGTTATTATATTAATTTCATACTTTTTTTTTCAGGACAATATGAACAACAAAATGGAATGTGCCTTGTAGGGTGGCTGTCTGACCAGTATTCTAATCATGTCCTGCTGTTTTCTGTTCCCTAAATGCATCCTTTGAACAGGTGAAGGCTATAGACTGCACATTGGAGGATGTGTTTCTTTCAAGGAAAATGTTGGCAACTGCACAGAAAGGAAATGCTACACAAACATTTCCAACCTTTTCCTTTCATTCATTGTGTAAACTTTACCTCCAACACTCAAGCTTACACCTCTTATCATGCTAGACCACAGCAAAGGGAGTAGGTAGTAGCTGAAAATCAAATCAGATAAAGAAAGAAGCAATTGCTTGGGTTAAAGAATCAGAGCTTCTGATTCTATGCCTGTGGCCTTGGCTGAGCATCTTTTTTCTCTGTTCATTGTTCAGCTGGGAATCTTACTGATCTCACACAGTTTCTTTAAGTCCACATAATGGAAATGGCAATGGCAAAAAAAAATTAAAATCTGCTTCGGATTTTTGAAAAGACTTGTGTTTGAGGTTACTGTTGACAACTGATCAGATATCTGGTGCTTAACATGGTGTAGTATGATGGTGAGCACATCCCTAAAGTCCACAATTACTCTAAATTAGTTTCTAGTCTTTAATAAAATCTTAATAAAATCTTAATAAAATGCCTAAATAAATAATAAATTACAGTCTGTTCTGGATGTTAATAAATAGATAAGCCATAAACATTTCTAGTAAAAATTCTAGGATATTCCAAATCTCTATCTCCATTTTAAAATTATCTGATAGCTCTTCCAGACATTACAGCCCACAGAAACTTTTTAGAACATTCCAAGTTTGTCACTTCATGTTGAGTAAGAAATTCCAGTTTCATCACCTGCTTCATGAGAATCACTGAAGAGGTTTATGAGGAATAAATTAGCATATTCTTAGGACCTCAGATTTGAAATGAACATTAATCCACTGATCCTTTACTGGTAAAAAAACATTTGTTGAATGAAAAAAGGTGATATTTAAAAAAGCGAGTCCTTTTTTCTTGTCTCTGTAGTTCTTCCTGGAAGATGATTTTGAAGTGGGCCAAGGAAAGAGCAATGGCAACGGAACCATGAGCTTGTAGGTGCACCTGCTCTAATCAGACAGTAGAGAAAAGGTAATTTAACCATACCCCATTGGTTTTGCCAGCATAGTTGCAGTGGATCTAAAAAGGGGGCTTTTAAGTCTTATGTGCCTTGTAGTGTCACGAAGTTTCTAGGGCTCTCAAACAAACAAAAAAATCTTCATTTCTCCCGCTGTTAAGGAAAAATTATCCCACTTCCTTTTGTTACCATATTATCTTCTCCTTTATTTACAATCTCCAGATCTCTTGTATGAGCTCTTCCTTTCTGTTAAACCTCAGTTTGTACATACCAAGAAGTTTATGATCATTCTCATTCAGTTTTATTCCGGACTTGTATGGCCCATTTTCAGTACAGAGCTTGGTTTTGAAATTTAAGTAGTACTTCAAATTCAACCACTGTGCCACACTTTGATTTAGCTGTTAATGTCCTACAGAGAACGTCACTCCCCTATTAGAGCTTGAGTAATTTTAACTCGTTCCCTCAGAAGCATTAACATTGCACAAGGCAGAAATACAATTTGATTGACAAGGAGATGTTTTAGCCGGAAAAGTCGTGAATGTAAACTTGACAAATGAACAAACATGGCATGGAGAGCACAGGAGGAAAATAACTAGGGAATGGCATGAGATTTTTTACAAAATTGCTTTTCTGAAAAAGTCACATTTCAAGCTGAATGATTAGCACTTACTCAGCAGATCACTATGCACTGACCTTGGTAGTATAACCAGGGTCAGATTTGCATACGTATTCACATGCATGAATAATTATCAAATTTTCCATTACATTAGGCACAAGCAGGGGGTTTTTTTTCTCTATCATGCATGAATGTCTTCTCCACATTCCTTTTGAAATAAAGAAAGTGGGTTTACTCTTAGTATAACTTAGCACACTGGTGCACTTTCTCCCTAATAGCTGTCGCCCTGAAAAGCCCACTTTCATATTAAACCTGGTTTTTGTAAAGTGATTTCACCTTCTTCTGTAGTCATTAAGTAATGGCAAAATACTGATCATCCATGCTTGGGATGTGGTACCACCTGCTTTCAAATCACTGTCATTGACTGATATTGTGCAACAGCTTGGTATATCCTATCATGTTATCAGGTATTACCTATTAATGCTAATAGTTGTCCCAGAGCAGCAGTGGAGAAAAGGCAGGATTCTTTCAACAAAAATAATGTGGGAGAGAGGGAAAAAGCTTTCTTCTGCTCAGACTCGTCACTTAGCAACACATGGAGATACAATATTCTATAGCAAGTGGAATATTCTATACACAGAACTCCTTGTTCTTCTAATGCCTTCTGTAAGTTTTTGTTTACAAGCTGACTTAGCTCTTTAACATAACCACATACTTGCTACTAGAGCTGCACAGAAGATGGAAGTCCTGTGTCTTGAAGGGTTTTTAAAATTTAAGATATAGGTTTACTTTGGATCTAAATTAAACAATCAACTGCAAATTATTTATGTAGAATAAAATCGTTATATTACATATTTTTATTTTCTGTTTTGTAGTAATGTTTCTAACCTACAAAATATCAATCTACAGATAAATCTTAATGAGATTTTAGTTCACCAGGTAGCTGGCTCAGAACATAGAGCATGTAACTGAGAAATTTCTAAAGAGCTAAGCAGATAGATTTAAATAATAGAGGAACTGCTGTGTGTATGGCTAGTAAAATCCTTCAACTGTAGCTAGCCTTCCAGCACAGCAGAAACCTAAGAAGTATTTTGAATATTTGGAACTGCTTTGAGGTTTTTTGCAACACTGAAAACAGCAATATCTGAGAAAATAGCTTCATTCATTTATTTATATTAGAAGCTACAGCATTTCTTAAGGTAAAATCTGTTTTTTAAGCAGTAAATTCACTACAGTCATCTTTAGAGGTAGGCTGTAGTTTTCAGCGTATTTTGTATGTCCGCACAGCAAAAGTATTTTTCTCGCATCTTTTCAATTTGCTGAGTGTGTGATTCTGAATTTTTCCTGTCTTTGTCATTTTTGTAGGTCATGCTTTAACCTACATCTGTAACGTTTGCACAGCAGGAACAGTGCTTGCTGTACCTTGACTTATCACATTCACTTTCACCATTGTCAATTCAATTGGACAAGAAATGGTTATAGCCTTTTGGAAGGTCACATATTGGAGGAATTTCTTAGCCATGTGAGAGATGTGTTTTTCCTATAATTTGGGTTCATATAATTTCATCTGATGCTGTAGGATTCAGGTATGCCAGTGACATTCCTCAGCACAGCTGCATGCTATCCTGTTCACATGACCAGCTCTATATTTATAGCTGAAACCCCTAGCTAGTGAAAAAGGTTTGTAATGCTGTCATGCAGTCGTGTAGTTATCATCTGCTAAGAGAAAGGGAGCAATCTGCGCAAACTCTTTCAAGTAAGCCCTATTCTCATGCTTCAGGAAAACAGAAATCTTGTCATTCCAGTGGTTGCTTTTAAACTGTTGACTCCAAGGATAAAATGTATTCAAGGCTTTTGTGAGCTTTAAAGAAAGTGTGTGGGATGGATCAAGGGAAGGAGGTCCTCCTCCTTGCCAGGTTATGGACATGAGAGAGGTCTACAATCCCAGCACAATACACCTCTGCGTGGAGGCAATGTTCCTATCCTATGGAGACAGCATCACGGCCACCACCTATAGCTGCACAGAACAAAGCTGGCCAGTACGTCCTTGAGTGTTTCATTTTAGTTCTTGATAGAACATCTCATCAGCATTGCCTATGGTCTGGGAGAAATAGAGTGATAGCACCAAGAGGATTATTGGCAGAATGAATAAGGATAAAAGATTAAAAAAAAGAAAAGAAACTAAAGGAGATGTTCAAGCCAGCAGCTGGAGCAATGGGGTCATGTTCTGATTTGCATTTCAGCAATTAAAGTCTAGTCTTTATAAGTATAACTCTCAGAGTTTTGTATGTACCTTGAAGACTAATGGGTTTCATGCCTTTTAATTTGGACAACTGCATAAACTCTGAAGCTTTGTCAGGTTAGGAGGGTCACCCTTTTTGTGAGCTGTACTGCATTCAGCCTGTAGATATTTTGCTTCATGTTTACAAAGAAGAAGGCAGGGCCCAGAAGTTAATTTTAAATATATAGGAGACAGTGATCTCTATATAATTGCATATTGAACTGTTTTCCGTTGCATAAAAGATCCAAAAAACTCTGAGGATACTTGACTCTAGATTGTTAAATACATTGTTTTTAAAAAGTAAAATGTGCAAAAACTCCCCACCTGGGCTAAATATGTTTTAGATGAGATAAATCTATCCAAGTGAGGAAGTCCTGATTGACCTTAGGGCCATAAAAGAGCTAGACAATGAAATAGCTTGATCAGTAGCAATTATGTTTAAGGATTGTGAAAAACTGAATACTAAACATGTTATTTATCCTTGAAAGGGAGAGTATGGAGGACACAGAAAATTATAGCTCACAGCACTTAAATTTAATCCCTGCAACAAATCATTAGGCAATCAGTTTAAGTATCTAGAAGGTAAGACAGTGATAAAAACTATCTAACATTAGTTCTTCCAGAGTAAATCAAGGCAAACAAGCTTTGGAAAAGGTGGTAAATGTAAGATACTTTAACTTCAGCGCAATTCTTGGCACTGTCTCAAATGGTATTCTGTGATTATGTGATTCTCAGAAGCATACTGAGAAAGCGAGGTGAAGATGAAATCTTCATCAGATAGGTATGCAATTGGCCAGAAAAAAAAAATCACAGATAACATGTACTTATCACCACTGTTTCAAGGCATCTTAAAAGCTCTAGGGGAACTCTTTGGAGCTCGGTTATATTTGATATTTTCTATAGTGACAGAAAATGGTATAAAGGCTTAATTTATGCTGTTTGCAGCTGATACCATGTGGGTATAAAAAAAGGCTAGCAAATCCTTTAAATTGAGATCAGCGTGAGAATAAAAAGTCAGCTTTTGAAATAGATCCAAAGTCATGAAATCAGAAAAGTCACAATCCCAAAACAATGGTTAACAAAAAAGTGTGTGAGATGTATACAGGTTCATAAAAGCAAGTACTATTTTTGCCTCTACTATTTTGGTATGTTTCGTGTAAACAAAATGAGGCAGCCAACCTATTTGCTTTTTACTACTTGTGAAGTCTTACTTGGAACACTACACCATGGTGCCAAACTAGGAGAATATGTAAAAAACCCAAGTAGAATGCTGGGGCATACAAAAAAACCCCTGAAAACCCACACAGTCACTGCACATGACTTTGGTCTGCACAAAACAAGGGACAAATGTGGCAGATGTGGTAAGTATGAGAAGCTTCACAGGTCACTGTTGGATCACTGGGTATTTTAGCCCTAATATTTAGGGCCGTATTGAGGACACTATTTATTATCTTGGGCTCAACTCCTTAGGGGGATGCTTGGTCTAAGGGAGGTCAACTTTCATTCTGATTGCTATGGGGTAGTTCAAAAGTGTGCACAGTGTAGTGAACTGAGTCAACACCCAGGGTGGAGGGGAAAAGGGTGAGACCTGTACATTGTGATAGTTGTTACATCATAACAATACATGAATGATTCATTATTCTTGGTGGTTAAAGAACCTATTTTCTATTCAAAGGAGTGAACAAAAAAGAATATAAAATCCAGTTCCAGAGCTCAGGTCCTTATGGGGTTTTTTTGTTTGTTTTTTTTAAAAGTGCTTAAGTCCCAATAAATCTGTTGTAATTGAGTTTTAATTGGGGTTAAGAAATTGAATAAATCTCTGGCTTCTGGGATTTAAGTATTTCAAATGAACAATAAAGACACTGGACTGCTCTCTTAAATAAGTATTTTTGTGTGCAAATTTTGAGGAAAGCAAAACTTTTTTTTGTGATTCTTGATGTGATTTTAATCTCCCCTTTGACTTTGGTTCTTCAAAATCTCCCAAGCCAGGTTTTATTTTTTTTAATAGGCAATTATCAGCAAAGCTTTGATCAGTGATAGTGCATCATTCTCTGTTGTCTTAGACACACAAAAAGGACAAGAGGTGACAGATGGGATTGAGATTGTTGAATTTTCACCTATTTAGCAGAAACACACTTACTCTTCCCTTCCTCATGCCTACTGTCAGTTTATGACCTTCCCAATCTGACACGCCTGCTCAGGTTCCACCTCTCTCCTCTTGGGTGATATTTCAGCATGGAGAGAAAAGAGGTGTCTCCTCACTCCGCGAAGTGGTGGCAGTGGTTCATCTAGTCTCATCTCTCAGAGGCAACTTTATTTGCAGTTTGCTACTGTTTCTAATACATTGGGGAATCTCTTCTACAGCCCAGACACCCCACTGAACAGCAACAAGGATACACCCACTTCTAACCTGATAAATCTGCATTTGGCTCCTCTATGAGAAGCCCCAGTCTGTACTCACCATTGCAGTCACGAATGAGAGAGACAGGTCCAGTCACAAAAAATATCATTATTTTGTTTCTACAGCAGATGAAAAGATTTCAGCAATAACTGCTTCTAGTGCAACTAGGCATATATGTTTTTCTCATATGTCCTCAAATCCTTTTTTTGCAGTTCCCCTATGCTCTCATATATTGTTTGTCCTCTTTTCTAAACCAAAAGAAAGAGGAAACTATTTCAATGTCACTTTTCTTTTCATTCTTCTCTCTCAAGACAGCATAATGGCATCAGGGTTGTAGTTCTACAACTTCTGAACAGCTTTTTAAAACTGCATTTGAAAATCTTCGTCTTTTTTTTTAGCTTTCCATACCTATCAATTCCATGTCCACATCTGGAGTGCTGGTAGGACTAGTAGTTACTCATCCATTATCTTGCCTTTGGTAAATTAAAATGCAGCACTTTGCAGACTGTATAAGAATTTACTAGTTTATAATATATTTTTTTTATTCAATGCATGGACAAAAATAAGTGGTTTTCATTTAAGAACACAAAACCAAGGGTGTTTCACAATCTGAGTCAAGTTATACATTTATATAAATTAAATTAACATTCTTTATTTGCTCTTAACCTCCTCTGGTAACTTGTGATGATTAAAGGAACATATATGCTGTATTTCAAAATGTCATATGACCTGAAGTTGGCAAGTAAGAAATGCAGAGTGATGGATAATTCATCATTAGCTATGGAGGCAAAGTAAAGATGCCAGAATGTTAGAAGTGGTTGTTTTGTGCTAAGGCTTTCAGTTTTATGCATTATGACATCCGCTGGCCGTGTCCTTTGGACAAGGCTAGGGATTCCTGAGTTGACTTCAACAATATCTGGATCTTACAAGGACTTAGACATGTGTATAACTTCCTGCCTAAGGTAATTTCAATGATTTCACAGGGAATACTCACATGAATAAAATTAAGCATATACCCGAGTGTCCTAGGGAATCCTAAGCAGGAAATGTAAGATTTATGCTCCCAGTAGGAATATTAATATTGCTATGTTACATTTACTACACTATATGCTACGTCAATTTAACAAAATAAAACACAATATGTTAAACAGTTTAGAAGAAAAATGAGCACAGAGAACATTTTACAGCTAATGGTTTTCAATATTACTCCTGGTATTCGATGCAGGTTTTCTTGAGGGATTCTCAAGAATTTTGCTGCGTACGTTTCAATGAGACATTTTTGTTCTTTCCTATGCAAACTTTCGAAGTGCCAACAGCTTGTGTCAGTTTTGCTAAGCTGTACATGGGGATTGAGAAGTGATGCCACAAGATTGTGGAGTGCTCCATATAATTTCCCAATTATGTCCACAGCAAAAACAATAGAGTATGCAAAGGTGATGCTCTGATGATACCTCTGGGAGACAACATGGAGACAAATAACAGTAATACACTTGAGGGGAAAAAATTAGACACCTTCGAGTATAGGAGTCATGTAAATAGAACAAAATATCAGCTCAAAATATAAGCATTATGCACGCACATACCCAAAACTTTGGGCTATAAATTGAGAATTTAATTCTGGAATTTGCGGAGGAAAAAAAAGTACATTAACAATCACAAGACCAAAGCATCTATTTGACACCAAAAAAAAATACTGCAGGATGCATCAGTTGGGACATTTGTATTTGAGATACAAAAATAGTCACGTCACAGTGGTAGTGCATCCTTAGGAATATCATGTGAAATTTTAGTCATTCTGTGCAGGAAGAAAAAAATTCAGACTGGGAGAGCTGTATGAGAGAACTGTCGAAATTATCAAGGGAACTGAGCTTTTTTCATATAAGGACTAAAATACTCTGATTCATGTGGTTTTCAAAAATAAAAAAAAAAGTAAAAAAAGAAAGAAAAGAAAAAAAACAGGGCAATAAACCCATTCTTTTAAATGTATAATGTACTGGCGTTGGAAAGAGTTATATAAGCTCTACAATAATTTAAAACAAATGGCATTGATTTGGACTGGGAATTGATAAAGTAGAAGCCTGAAATTACAAGAGTGTAGGTATCAAAAGACAAAAACTTTAAATAGAAAGTGAATACTTCTGGAAACCAAATCCTAGTTTTTCAGCAATGTGTAATAACAGCTATTCTGGAAAGATCATGCATTTCAGCATATTTTAGTAAGAGGATTCAACATTATGACAAAAGGTAGTGATTGTAGTTGGACATAACTTCTGCAGTCCTTGAAAAGATGAGATGGTAAGCCAATACTTATGCAACAAGAAGAAGCAGATTTCAAGTTTTCATACCGTTTGCTTCCTGTATCTCCATCCAGAATTAAATTTCAGCCATTTTCTTACCAAGAACTCTTCTGTGGTTAGAATCCTTATCCCCCCCCCCCAAAAAAAACCAACAACAAAAAAACCAACCCAAAAAAAGGGGAAAAAAAATACAAACTCAAAAACCTGTAACAGAAATACAGAATTTAAATATATATATAAGCCCATGAATAAAACAGTTTTAGCTCAAAAGACTGAATGTCACAGAAAGTTTTTGACATCAGTGTTGAAAATGAAATATTTTTTAGAACAAAATATCCTTAGAAGTTACTCTTAAATAATCTAGATAAACTATTCCAAAACAGTTTATATGTACCAGAACTTATATTTAAGGGCTCTTATACCAAGTTTACCCTAGCGTAATTCCACTGACTTCATCAAGATACGTCACAAACAGATTTGACGTGGCTCAGAATTAAGCCTATCTTAGCCTTAACTTCAGAAGAAACTCGCTGAGCTTGTGCAGGGAAATATCAATATAGTAATCTATGCAGGAAGTGATCTTCTGTGGATGCAATTTAAGTTTCACATCTGTTTCACCACAAGTGTGTGAATGGATATTTTCAAATTTCCAAAGCTCCATATAGCTTAGGACACTCCATTACAATGGGGTTGGTACTTTTGATTTTTTTTGTTGTAGTAGATCATTAACATTTTGACATCTTGTTTTACAAATCCCCAGTTTTTACAACATTGGGAAAATATTTGAAAATATGTCCAGCTGCATTTACTTCAAAGCTCCTTTTTGCATCTCGAATTGATCGTCTGTGTAACTTCCATAATACAAATGAAAGCACAAGAATATTACAATTTGCTAAGAATGAATTTCAATGAAACAATTTCAATGAAAAACAAGCAAAGAAAGCAAGGCTTGTGAAATTTTTACTGTAACCTAAAAACTAAATCTAGAAAAACCAGTTCCTTTCTAAAAACAAAAGAGATTTGAAAAAATATGTTATGTAACACGCCATATGCATGAAGATAAGAGAGGAATTATACCTGCAAGTTAAGAAAGCATTTTTCCTTCAGTGCTACTTAATAACAGTATTTAAATAAGATGCCATCAATACTGTTTTCGAAAGACGCCCAATTCTCCAAACCTTTGACTATTCCCCCAGCCTGACACACAGCCCTGCTCCCTGCAAAGGCCTATGTTGTGTTACACAGCCGTGTCCTCACCTCCCCAAGAAGTCAGCGGCAGATGATTCTGCTCAGAAATGCCCTTCCCAGAATCAGCCCCTGACCTGCACTTCCGTCTGCTATTGAGTCATCTCAAAAGCCTTGTCTTCAACAGCAGTTAAAAATTTTATATGAGGTGCTCAACACAGTCTAATACGCAAATCCTGGGTGCAAAGACTGTGCCAGAAATCAAAATAAACTTCAGTGAAGGAAAGAAAATGGTGGTTTGGGGATATATGTATGCTCAACTCTTGAGGTTTGGGGACAATTTACAGCAACACGTAACATACGAAAATTAATTTGCTTCGTTTTGATGGCTATATGCCCACAGTATAAATTCTGAAAATTATTAAAGAGAAAGAAGGAAGTGTTTGATGAGTAGTGTATCAGATTCAAGAGGAATTTGAGCCTACATTCTCTGAGCATATTCTGTATCCTTCGTTATTTCATTATCTAAAATTGTAATGGTCATAGTTCTTGCCTAGCCCCATTCAGGCTCTCTGCACAAACTGAATTTCATCCATTAAGCAGATTGAGGGTGTTTCTACTATATTGTTAGTGTCATTGTCAGCAATGATTTGTGTTTAAGACAATGTGGACAAATGTACTCAGATTCATATGTGGTGGTATTGTCCAGAAACTTGCTGTCATTGGTGGAAAAATATATTATTTCATTTTAAATAAGTTGCCTATTATCCCCTACTTTAGCTTTATTAAGAGCCGATAATTACTCTGCTAGCCTAGCTCAGTATGCATTATTTCATCTTTTGTTATTAACTACTGGAATTACTGTCCCAGCAGTTTGGAAAGAGCTCAATATTCTTTCATTCGACAGATGGCTTACCAAAATCTGGGTAAGTCTTAGCCATGAGGAAAAAAGCCTCCAAAACATTAGCCCCAGGAACAATCCCTAGTACAGATATCTGAATATACGATTATTTTTAGTATTATGCTGCAGCTAGCAATAGAAGAGAAAGTCAGAGGTTTTGTAATATTCTTCTCTTTACACTGCCAAATGATATAGATCCACTAGGTTACAAATACTTTGCCTATAATTTATGTGGTACTACTTTTCCAAATTATATGCATCCTTCCATGCTCTTTGGGAGATGTAGCTTCCAATTTACTTCCAAGCAAGAGGACTTGAAATAAGACCTTTCAATTCTCATTCAGAAAGTCTGACCTTACTCTGAAATTCTCAAGGCCAGTGTAGACTTGTGCTAATTCAGGCAACTCTTTAGGACTTGGACCTCTATAATTTTTTCATCCGGCTAAGACTTACAGGAAGGAGCTTAGTTAAAACACAGGACAGGTAGAAAACATGAATGAACTTTTCTACACAAATCTGAAATAGAAGCTGGAAGCATCAAGACACTCGGAAGCTGAAAACAACTACTTTAATTTTAACTTATGCTACTGAATTCTTAGAGGAGAAGGGAGCAGTTGTGAAACAGCAGAAGAAAGCAGCATGTTGTCAGAGGTGAGATTGTAAGTCATTAGCACTTTCTATATGTGGGGGTAATTATGACTTAAAGAAAATTGAGGTGTTATCTGAAGACCTGGGATTTTTATAACCAGTAGTTTGAATTATTTCTGAGAGTCAGATCCAAGCCATCTTGCTCAAAGTAAGTAGCCCTCCCCCAAAAGTGTCATACTGACTTGAATTTACCAGCTTGAGCACCACGATGTCTACCATTGTGGGTAAGAATTCAAGATTTGGCCATAGCTTGGGCAAAGACAGTCATTTCGTTCATTTCATCACTTCTAAACTGACGCATGCTGCACTCTAAGACTAAGTCACAGGCCTGCTAAGCCACTGCTAAAAATTGTCTCTGTACTCTTGTTTTAGGTTGGTCATTCGTACCTACGCACAAGAAACATCGGTGCGATGTAATTATGGATTTAGGGAACTTTGTCATCCTTCCTCTATCCTTTATTCTCTTTCCTACTCTTTTCCTCTCATTTTCTTCAGGTAGGAAGAGCTGAGAAGGGAGAAATGACAGGTGGAAGAGGGTATTCCTTCTGATGTGAAGGTTCCCTCATGAAGACCCTCCTTCCTAGTCTGTCATGGTGTCCATTTCAGTCCCAGCAGCCCTGGTTTTATTGCTGGTGGAAGACAAGATTGCAAAAGTATTGTTAATTCCCTTCTGCCTTCCTCCACATGCAATCAATCCATATGTGAAGGCTGCAAATTCTCAGGAATGTCTCCTACTGGACTGTTATGACCTTAAACAAATTGCTCACTCCAGACCTTATTTTCCTTTCCCTCTTTTCAAATGACAATTTCCATTGTGTTCAATGAGACTTTTGATGATGAAGAAAAGATTTTGATTTGAAAAGGGAGGGCTATATATGTTATTGCTTTCTGATCATTCCAGTGGAATTCATTCTCAAACGTAGCACAGAAATTTCTTTCAAAAGTATTTGCTATTTTGGACAAAATTATCTTAATTAGTAAAATTGTTTTCTTTTTGTCAAAAATGCTCAGTGCCAGCTATGCATGAGAACAAGAAAATATTACAATCCTAGTTGGTAAGATGAGATGAATATGATTTGCTGGATATTGAATGATTTGAAACATACCATAAGATTGACTGATTAGGGAAAAGACAAGAAAATAAATGATGCAACTTTTTCTTAACTCTTTAGCTTTTCAAAAAGCTAAACCACTGTGACGCTATATAAATAAAGTATGGCTAGCCTGAAGCTGAGAAATACAGCTAATTACGTGCTTTTCTAAGACAAGCCATGCTAATTTGTTCTAATGTTTACATTTCCATTTTAATGAGATTTCCTAGCTTCCACAAAGTTTGTAGTTTTGTTCTAAATCTAACGAAAGGCATTTATGGTGAAGTTTGGCTTGTAAAAAATGTAGACTTCTCTGACCCTGTGTGATTTTAACCGCAGCTTTTGTACAGGGTGTCTTTAGTAAGAATACTACCTGGAGACATAAGGAGCACTTCATAAAGCAGCTCACTGACAGCTGCACAATAGGACACTGATGACTGACTGAACACACCACTCCTACACTGGAGGTTGTGTGCTCCCCTGAGTGTCTGGATACACAAAAAGGAGGAAGCCAACAGTTCATAAACAGGCAGATCAACTACCCTTTCTATGTATTTGTAGATTTGTGCTGATTACTCTTCCTTGTTCCTCAACGATTAAATTATTAAAAATATGCTTTACCTTGGGAGTTACTCAATTGAAATTCAAGTGCAGGAACACAAATTATGAAGATATAAACTCTCAGGCATGTCAGTATTACAAATATTTCTGTACCTGAGTGAGTCTTAAACATGAACTGATTGACCAAATAGTATATACTACTTTGTACTAATGAAAACCAAACCAAATAGTATGTAATTTGAATCCCCCTTGAAATTCAGTCAACCACTAGATGCCAGGTTTGAGGGTAAAGAAAAATCACACCTGAATGGTAGGACAGAAGAATTAGAATCCCATTAAAGAGTCTGGGCTAGGTGAGAACAATACACTGATACCAAGAAATAGTTTCTTCGAGGGAAAGACATGCCTTTGAGGGATGTTGATTGCTAACTGGAGGTAAAGCATTTTATGAAATATAAAATTGATAAGTCCAAAAGTAGCAATAAAGGAAGGCTGAAGGATTAACATTACTGCCAAAGAAAAACCAGTACATTATTTCACTGACAGCTCTTCTTTCAGTTCTTTTGATTAGCTTGGACACATATTTTATTATTTTTTGTGTCGCCTGTTATCCCTTGGAAAAAGGAAAGTGTCACTCATAAAGTTAAGAAATGAAGCCTTCTAATGTAATATTTTTTCCCTCCATAAAAAAATGGTAATGAAAGCAGAAAACCAACAATTTCTCTTGGTGATTATTACCACTCCAGAATATAGTAAGTGAATTGAATATTATATTGTGCATATTTAGCATTTAACCTGATCTTCTTCATCAGGAGGTACCAAACATTCATGTGTCTAAAGCTGTACACTTGAGTAATTATCTAACAGCCATAAACAATGGTTCAACCTAGTGGTAATTATCTGTACAACAAATTATTTTTAGGAGACTGAATGTTTGCTACACTAGGCAGCTAAAGGTCTTCAGTTTTGCTCATGATAAGGTTTGAAAAAAATAAAGTTTTATGGGATTTTTGTACATCTTATTTTGCTTGACATTAGTAGTATGACTTTTGGATTCATCATTCATTTTTCTGGCACTCAGAAATGTTCCCTATCATATGCTTGCTGCTTCCCCCATGTTTATACTTGCAAACACACACATTGGGTCCCTTAACTATCAGCCTCTTTGCACTAAAGAGGCAAAATACACAGAAAAAAAAGGTTATATGAGGAAAAAGGTATTCAATCCTTCATTTTCCTTCTCAATTCCTGGCAACACTACTGAAAGCAAGCCCTACATGGACAGGAGACATTGTAAAAATAAAGGGCAAAAGAAAGAATTCTTCAGTGCGTACAGATCTGTTTGGTTTCATCTACATCAGTGGAGGCATTGTGGTTTTGCATCAAAGTTCAAAAGCAGCTGTTCTGGGGACCCTGCAATGTCAGTCATAATGATATGTTTGCAAATTACTATCTTGAACAGGTTACAGATTGAATAAAAATAATAATAATGTAGAGTTGTATGTTGGCCCTCCTAGTACACACACCTGTCAATAACAACCATAAATAGCTGTGGTAGGTGACATTTTTATGAATTTTAACAAATAAATATTTGATAAGAACCCTAGGTAGCTGGCCTGCCTAGCAGGCCACCATTAAGGACAATCTCTGAATAATAGACAATACAAACTGCTTTATTCTTGCTTTAATGTGAATGTTATAGAGATCGCAGGATCAAAGTTACAATTCATGTGCTAAAAAACCCACTTAATTTCTCTTTGGAAAAACCACTTAATTTTCTCTTTAAATATTCCATTTATGGATTGGTTTCTGAAAGCTATAAAATCCTCAAGTATAGGTGTTTCACCTTGGAATTTAGTCTACATACAGATGTTCTTTCTTGGGATCGTGTCATTCTGCTGGAATGAGAGGTATCAACTGGGCAACTGGGTTATTGTTAACTGTTTACTGCAGCTCCCAGACCAGACACTACCATCTTCTCTGATCCAGAGATACTTGATTGTGTGAGTGCTCCCTACACCACTCTGTCTAAAAAAAGAATAAATTTAGTGGTTTATAGATGAGTCTTTTGCACTTAGGAAAGATGCACAGAGTTCATTCTCTGGCCCAGGAGAAAAGCAGTAAGGCACGATGAGATAAGAATAGACACCTTTTTATTCAAAAGAAAGTGGCTTTATCCAGAGTGCCTCCAGAATTATCTCTGTCCCAATTACTGCTCCCTGAACCCTAAGTGAGTGTTCTCCATGGTGGTCTGATGTCTGCTGAAAACCAAGGCAGAGAGAATGCTAGCAATAAATCAGTACAGACAGTCCCAGGACAGTGCTTACAGATCTGAGTTCTGGCCACATTTAATTTACTAATCCCACAAAACAAAGTAGCTGAAGCTGAGAGCCAGTTCCAGTGCCAGGACTACTCTGGGGGCAAATGGGGTGGGTGGAGCAGAAAGTTCCTCCTTTATTAGGGAACACTCCTTTCTTTCATCTGGAATCAAACCCCAGATTCTTGCCTCTTCTCATTTTCTGTCTACTGCCAAGAATGCAGACGATGGCTGCTTGCTGCTTCCCCAGACAGCTCCAACAAGACAAACTGCTGTACCTACAAATGTCATTCCCACTGAAGGTCAATCCACATAGATGTTGGTAAGATTTCATATAAAGATATCTCTTTGTTTTGAACTAAATTATTTGGAGATTCAGGAAAAAGTACATTGCTACACTTAAAAAAAAAAGAAGAAGAAAAGGGAGAAAAATATAACCACCAACAAGGGAGGAAAAAAAAACTTCTACATTTTCACAATCAAATGTACAAAATAAGGAAAATGTCTGAAATAAAGCTGCCTGTGATTTTATTTTTTACATTTAATTACAGGAATACCAAGAAATATTTCTAATTTCATTACTTACAGTGTTCCAGGGATGTGAAAGAACAAGCATGTAATGTTGTTCCTTCAATAGACATATCACCTCATTTCAATAGTAATGCAAAGCATTAGTACAGCAGCTTAAATGACAAATGCATATTAACTGTGTGCAGAAAGGTTTCATGTTGTCCTCAACTTTGGCAAAACAATTTCACGTTTGATTTGGGCACCTGAAACTTGGTTTTGGAAGCAGCTAAAAGCCTTATCTTTCAGAGAAGTTGGCGTGTGTGAATTTTACGCCTGTTCATTCTTACTTTCAAAATGCAGGAGGTAAACCTTGAAGTTATCTTCAGGGAAAATGCATAAATGACACTGTCATAGAATCATAGAATCATAGAATCATAGAATCATAGAATCATAGAATCATAGGATCACAGAATCACAGGATCATAGAACGGCGTAGGTTTGAGGGGATCTGAAAGATCATCTTGTCCTAACCCCTCCTGCTATGGGCAGGGAGACCTTCCACTAGACCAGGTTCAGGCTCTCAATGTCCCATCTAACCTGGCCTTGAACACTTGCAAGAATGGAGCACCACAACTTCTCCGAGCAACCACTTCCGATGCCTCACCCCCCTCACATTAAAGAATATTTTCCCAACATCTAATCTAAACTCTTTCAGTTTGTATTCATTCCCCCGTGTCCTGTCACTACATGCCCTTATAAATAGTCTCTCAATTTTTTTATTGTAGGCTCACTTCAGGAATTGGAAAGCCCCAGTTATGTCACCATGAAGCCTTCTCTTTTCCAGGCAGAACAATCCCAATTCTCTTAGCATTTCCTCAGAGGAGAGCTGCTCTATTCCTCTAATAAACACAAATTATTAATGTGGCTAAGAAAATTCTGTTACTTCAGATTTTGATATAAACAATAGATAAATATTGTTATTAGTTAAAACCCATAGTGGGGTCAGACCTAACATGAATCACAAAGAAGGACCACTCATCTTCATGTCCTCCAGTCAAGGGTCTGTCATTGCTGTGCTTTGTGCACCAGCTGTCTTTCATTCCAGGTGCAGCTTGGAAAAGATATTACGGCAGGACCCATGTTTTTCTTTTTCTCAGTTCCAGCCACCTTCATAAGGAGTATGCTTCGAGCAGAAGTATGCTGAATCCTGCAATATGCTGAATTCATTTAGCACATTTTGAAGCATACCAGTTGGTATATTTTCTAAAGGGATAATTTGTTACCTAGCTTTGTATTCTACTTTTATTTAATTTAAATTTCTTGTTGAGAAACAAAATTTTATGTGCTCCATCTCTCTGAGTGATTCTGGCTTATAAATTGAAAGTTCTGCCAGTCATAAATTACTTCACTTTCTCCAGCAAGATACTACAGAACACTCTCTGACAAAAATGTAAATTATTTACATTATTCTAATTCCACCAGTCTTTATACATTGGCTAAAACAACATTATGTTTAATTAATAAACTTCTTAAAGAAGACCATCAGACCATTAAAGGACATAAACTATTTATAAGGAAAAAAAATTACAATTATTGTTGTCAGCATAAACATTTTCAACTGTCAGGCTTTGTGTTTGAAAAGACATCACTCAGGAGGAACCAAATTTGGAGGTAAAACAAGTCCAAAACTTCCTTCCCAGGCTCCAGGTTTTTCCAGTCATTTGTCGTTACCAAAACCCAGTGAAAACAGGACTCCTTAACACCAATGTAGTATTAAGAAGGAGGCATTCTTTATTCAGCTGGATGCACAAGGGGCCATCTCCTCCAAAATATCATGCACACTGAGTACAGAAAAAGCTCCTGTTTAGATACTATATTTTACATACATATAGGTGGGTTTTTCCAGAGGAAACACGCATGTGATAATAATTTCCCCAAAGTCACTGGCATGTGCTCCTTCCCATCGATGCATGTGTTCTTCTGTCCCAGGTGTCTTTTTGGTGGTCCCTGGTGGTGGGTGAACCCAAAGCCATACTTGACTGCTTGGTGAACTGGGGAACTCCAGTTCTTCTTCTGGGTTAATGTTTAACGTGGTCATACAAACTAAGCATTGTTCCATATGCTGGTGGGTTTTGAAGAATAAGCATTGTAATAACCTCCCAGGCTGACTGAAGCAATTCATTCCCAAAGGACTGTATACCACGGAAAGACCCCATTCCGGACAAGGAAGGAATGGTAGAGACAAGTGTTGTCTGACCACAACACCCATTCCACATCCCTCTGTGCCTACTCTGTTACTAATTACCAATAAATTAAAATAATCTTCTCTGAGCTGAGTTTTTTTGCCCGTAAGGATAACTGGTGAGTGATCTCCCTGTCCTTATCTCAATCAATGACCTTTCCATTTTCTCTCTGTGTTCTGGAGAGAAGTAGTGAGAGAGCATCTGGGTGGCAGCCAGCAGAAGTTAACCTACCACACTTGATCTTAAGGAATCATCTATTTCTTGGTAATTTCCATGGGATGAATGGAAGTAGTTTCTAAAGCTTAAGGTTTTCAATTACCTATGAAAATATGAATATGCAGAAGTTTCTTAACTGATCTTAAATTGGTCAACAGTCATTTTCTCCGCTGGCTTGTCGCAAGCCCCTTAGTCATTCTTGAAATCTGGACTGATGTGTCGTCCCAGAAATTGTTTTATTTCCATAAATGAGAGGGTGACATTGTGATGAGGAGGAGTAACAGGTCAGCATCAACACCAGCGGTCAAGACTCCATGTACTGAAGTGTTTGCGGTGGTACATGATATTCAATAGAATTGCTACTGGCTCAGAGGCAGAAACCAGTTGCCAAATACAGCAGATTTTTTAAATATTATTATTTGTTCTGTTTAATGGCCAGAAATCTGTCATTTTTTCAACTTCTGAACTGCTTTTCCATTAATTGAATGGAAATGCCCTCACTGCTGTAGCGCTCCTAGCCATGTCCTGAGCTAAAAACAGTATGGAAAATATTGCTTACTATGGCAGAACCATAGCCAGATATTTTGATTTAAAAGCTTGCATTTATGAGCTGCTTTTCATGATGCTATTTCAGATAATACCTTCAATTTCCCTAGTCCAATGTATGGATGCATCTCTGATGGTTTATTCTTGGCTGCTGAGGTGTGTGACTGTCCTTCTATGCTAGTGCAAAAGAAATGGTTAACAATGCTTTCTATTTGAGCTACAGCAATGGGTTTTTGCCTGCTGCCAGGACCCACTGTGAGGCTGCACACAGGTAGGGACTGGTGTGAACACTGTAAGGCTTTTCTGGTGCTTGGGCTGTGAGGGCACCATGCACACAGCAGCCACAGAAAGGTTTTCCCCAGGCATGGTGGAATGTGGAAAGCTCCTGGGAGCAGACTTTGGGAATGGTCTTAAATGGTCCTTCGGGGCAAATCTTGGACCTTGATGTTCTCAAAGGTCTTTTCCAACCTAGGTGATTCTGTGATTCTGTGAAGTCAATTCTGAAACTCTGTCCACGACATATTAATATAAGGCAATGATCACATTAGTGTATGCAACTCTGTCCAAAAAAGTCCACTGTGTTTGTGAGGAATGTGCTCATGATCCCACTCAGTTATATTAGAGAACATTATACAACTAACAACCCCAATTTTTTTACCAAAATCTGTAGTGCTCATCATAAACAGACAAGATCTCATTTGCAAGGTGCTTCAATCGTTACAGACAACGTAGTAATGCTTTCCAGGTGGCCATTTGGCATCTTACAGCACAAATAAATTCTTCTTACTAAGTTAACTTTCTAAAATCTCCCCAACACTAACAGGCCTGATTTATTTGTTGCTTCTATTACAGAGGAAAAGCAAAGAAAACCTGGCAAACTCTGCTTTCACTGAGGCAAAAGCACAGCTTTTTAGAAGCTGACAGTTCAGAGGAAAACCTGACAGGAGGTCAGGAACCCTTCCTGGTCTCGTGGACACAGAGTGGTCAGGAAAAACTCAAATTTCCCAGCAGATACGACAGTCTGTTCCCAAAGGCTAAGTCTGCTAATAACCCCCGCTCTTCCATAATGCTCTGGAGAGCTTTCCTATCACTTCAGTTGTGAAGGAACCATAAGGCATGCACAAACTAAGTGTCATCTTAATTGCTCTGGAAAAACGAAATCTGAAAAAACCACTGTTTTGTTTGTCTCTCTTCATCCACTAAATATAATTTAACAAGCCCCCACCCTGCCACACCTGCAGTTAATAGATTTTGGTACAGTTTCTCACTTGCATCAGTCAAGCTGCTGTAATTCATTTTCCCATCTGTTAAAGCAAAAAACTAAATACCTGCTATTCCACAGAATAACATCGATATTGTAAACATTGTGAGAAAAAATTGAGGTCTTGATATTAAAACCAATGCAAGAACCTATCAGGATTTTTTTTTTTTTTTTGGCTAATACATTAAGTGGCTTGGCTTAACTCACTTTTAATGTAAGAACTAGATTTCAGCAAATTGGGCTTTAAAGTATATGTTTGATACAGCTACTATGATCTGGAAAATAGCTTGTTATCAAAATGAAATCTTTTTTAACAAAAAGAAATGATGAAAACAGCAAAGGCAGCTTTTTCTAATTCAGATGAGAATTGCCAGAAAGAGGACACGAATGAAGAAAGAAATGGATCTGATAACGTCGTTTGAAAGGTCATGATGAGATGAAACAATAGAAAAACAGTTACTCTAAAGAAACTGATGAGAGGAAAGATACTGGAGAGCAAAATAGGTACTGAAGTTCCAAACACTCACTACTTAAAGAGGACATGAAGGTGACCATACAGCTCCTTCTGTTCAAATTCTGCTGTATCTCATTTAATAAAAGACAAGAATATAACTTTTTTGAATATGAAAGGGCTAATAATTTTTTTTCCTTTTCTTTTAAATAAATTCCTGGGTGTGGAAGTCCATAAACTGTTTTCACAATGTGATATATATGAAAATAAAAACATTTTCTCAAGAAATGTTAAAAAAATACTTAAGCAGTTAACACGATAAGATAGTACCATAAAAAAAGGCTGCTATTTACAAGGATTTACTTCTCTCTTAAAAAATAAGTTGTCTTGTATTAAATGATCATGCCTTAAAGTGTGCTAAATGATACCATTCTTCATAATTTTCCTTGATTTCACTAATGTCTAATGATGGTGTAGGACAGTTAAGACCTAGTCGAAAGGGGGAAACATTTAGGTAAAAAAAAAATTATTTGTAATTTCTCAGTAGAAAATCTAATAGCACTGTCTAGTTATCATCTCCAACTGCACAAAACCCATTATAACTGGCAAATGTGATGTCAAGCAAAAAAATCAATATCAGTGAAAAGAACATTTTACCTATTCCTTCTCTCATCTCTTTACTTGCGTTCTTCAGTTAGCATTATTGCTGCTGAATGCAGACAAACATTCATCAAGAGAAACCCCCCTTAATGTCATGTCAAAATCTTTTATTGCCATAGGACATTGTTGTTTTTTTTAACTCTGTAGCTCAAAGAAGTGAAAGTATGTGCCAAGTTCGTTTTATTAATTTTAATCATGACACCAGGCCCATACAGGTTTGACTATTGTCAAATTTACTATTGACAGTTATTTTGGATGTTGTAGGTCTGTGAATATACAGATTCATACTATATATAAGGTTTATTCTGGTGAATTCAAGCTAGTGCTCTGAAATGCTGTATGTAGTTCATAAAACCTGCATTTTAAAATTTTATGTGAGAAGATTTACACACTATCTCTTGTGACACAGCAGTACTGGAACTTTCAGGATCAAAACTACTTAAACACTGAACCTATGAAGAGAGAGTAGAGAGTACTTACTGGTTATAGAATCAAGGAAAATTAAACAAATTCCAGGTATCCTTATATCTTTAAGAGATATTAATACCTTTAGCAACACCTTCTACATGAGTTGCACCACTTACAAGGATAAGTATATGGAACTCATAGAACTGCAGGTGCATGTAAGACTTAGTAGGACATAGGGTTTTTATGCTTCTTTATGGTTTATATTGGGGTTTATTCCTGTCTGGCAAACAGCCCACACAGCTGTTTGCTCATTTCCTGCCGCTCTCCAACCGCGATGGCATCAAGGAGAGAATCAGGAGGGTAAAACTGAGAAAACTCGTGGGTTGAGATAAAGACAGTTTAATAGCTAAAGCAAAAGCTGTGCACATAACTAAAGCAAAATAAGGAATTCATTCACCACTCCCCATGGTCAGGCAGGTGTTCAGCCATTCCCAGGAAAGCAGGGCTCCATCATGTGTAACGGTGCCTTGGGAAGACAAACACCATCACTGCAAACATTCCCCTTTCTTTTCCTTCACTCAGCTTTATATCCTAAACATGACACTTTATGGCCTGGAATGTCCCTTTGGTCACCTGGGGTCAGCTCTCCCAGCTGTGTCTCCTCCCAGCTCCTTGTGCACTCCCAGCCCACTCACTGGTGGTGTGGGGTGAGGGGCTGGAAAGGCCTTGGCTCTGTGTAAGCCCTGCTCAGCAGTAACTAAAACATTCCTGTTTTCCCAACACAGTTTCCAGCATAAATCTAAAACACAGCCCCATATCAGCTACTATGAGGAAAATTGACTCTTACCCCAGCCAAAACCAACACAAATCAGGAATAACTTTTTTCCTATGTGACTGTGCCCTCTCTTCAGCATTTGGAAAAAAAAAAAAATCCCACAAGTTCAATTAATTGTTAGAAACATGCACTAAATCTCACAAGAATGCATTATCTCTAGTCCCCAAATGTTGAAAAAAATGCAAAATGAGACAATTCTACATTTCTAGCTAATGCTTTTATCCATTTATGCTTAATTACTGATCCATGGCAAGAGAAAAAATATATTTCATTGCTGTGAGTCTTCTTTTGACTTTGGCAATATTCCCTAGAGGATTCTATCCGAGATTTTCTCTTGCGAATCCATGCAGATTCTCCTACCCAAGATTTTCTCTGGTGAACTCATGCAGAGCCTCCTGCATTTTTTGTTAGTCTAGGCACAGGAGATATGTAAAATAAGACATATAGTAGAAGTAAATTCAGTAATAAAATTTAAAATATCCAAAAAACTAAGGAGCGGACAGTGGCATTTTGGACTAAATTACAGCCTTTTGTCAGGCACTGCACCAGGAAAAATCTAGCTCTACTAGAAAATGAATGAGTCTTAGAAGCAAAATCACTAATTTTGCTCCTTCTTTGTGAAAGAAAGTCTGTGTTGCCAACCTAAGAAAATAAGCAAGAACACTAGAATCGCAATTGATTTAAAGAGGGTGGGAAGTATAATGATAAAGACCACGTTCAAATTTCCTTTTCCTTTTGCACTTCATCTGGTTCAATAGCAGAGCAATAGATAGTAGCTGTTGCTTGCTCAGATATTTCAAGAGTCAAAGAGGCAGATGTTATAGTCCCTCCTTATGGCTATGACCAAGTATAGCACTACTCCAATTATTTTTAGGAGAAAACCCACAAACATATATGATGCTGATTTCATTTTTTTAAATACATAGATTGAAAAGAGATTAATCAGCGAAGGTCGGGAATTTAAATAAAAAGTGAGAATTTTGACTGTAGTTTGAACTTCCTTGACTTCTTCATTCTGGTCAGAAGTTGCTTGTTATATACAGGAGAATATAGAAGAAGTCCTTCCACGAACTGACAGTCATAAAGCAGAAAAAGAAAGATGTTTCAAAAATCTTCACTGAATGGTTATGTAAGCAGTAGCAACAGCAAGATTTTTACCTCCACTGGCTAATGAATTCAGATCCATTGGAAATAGTTAAGATTCCCACCCATCTGCTTACACACAAAACTGCTCTTTTTCTCCACTGTCTTCACATGAACCTAATCCTGAATAATTTAGCAAATGCCTCTGTAGGAGAATGTTGGCAACTGTCTTCCTGCAGGTGCTTCCTCTGGACCAGGAGCATGACTGCATATTCCTGTACCTGTGAATTTAGACCCTGTTGAAAAGCAAATATATTAACATGAGCTCAGTGCTACACCAACAAGGACTGAGTCTCCATTGGATCAGGTCACGAATGGAAAAATATGTTTACATAAAAACCTTTACGGGCGAACATAAAGGTATGGAATTCTTCTCCAGAAGCCATCAGTTAAAAAGGGGTTTTGTGTTCTAGCATGCTGATTGGCAAAAATGTGTTGACACTGGTAAAGACAGTTCTGAAGCAGCTTAGGAGCTTCCCATCTTCTCGCTCTCCATTTCACAAGATGTTGCGGTTCCCTGCATGGCCATTGTAAATGCTCCTGGGACTTTTGGGAAGAGATATGGTGGTTCAGCACACTGAGGCTTCCATTAAATATGGTACTATTCATCCAAGGAGAACAAATGATTGCACCTTTGGCTGACCACAGCCTCTTTGCTGGAGGAACTTTTCCTGGCAGACCACTCCATTACAGAATCAGTCAGCAATTCAGTGCCTTTTTACACTTCAGTTTCAACAAGGTCTCCTCCACCTTCCTTTGTGCTTTATCATGCTCTTCTGTGCCATTCTGTACTAAAAGCAAGCACTCTTTTTTGTAATGCATAAGATTTTTTGTATACCTGTTAACCAGAAAGTCAAAAATGTCTGGTGAGGACAATGAAAGGGACCTGCATCATATTAATAGTTGTTCAGGATCCAGCTGCTCAGATTACAGGTTAAAATTCCCATTTCTCAGGTGAAGCTGTGTAGTGAGAGAAGTTAGGCAGATTTCTAAGGTGTATGGATTCCACTGAAAAAATACATATAATTAAAATAACACCACTAATTATCAGCAATTAGCACTATTAACTCAGGAGTGATTGTTGTATGTATTTCAAGGACTTTGTTTAATTTGCTTGAAATTCAAAGATATCTCATAACTCCTTGGTAGGATGTTTAAAAAAATGTAGAAAAACTAAGCAAAAATGCTCCATCTTTCATGAGGATCTACCTTTCAGAAACATACTAATTATGGACCCTAAATTGTAATTTGATGAAAGGATTTACTTTTGATTGCAGACTAGCAGAATAACATTGAAATATTAGAAAACAAAATAAGTTCTTCTCCTTCCTTTGTACCTTGGATTTAGTTGTACCTCATCCATCATGCTGCCTGTCCCACCTTATTCTCCTTCCAATACTTGAGGAACCTGGATATGTCTGAGATCAAGAGAAAGTAAAGTCGGGAGGATTCTTCATTTTTTTCCCTGTACTACCACTAAAAAAGTTTTCGCCTCTATGAAAAGAACTGAAAGCTTTTATCTGTGAAAGTTAAAAGGGAACATATTGAAAAAAAAGGGAAGCTCTATAAAGACTTCAGTATCAGTTCTAAGTTTATATTGTGGGTGCTGCTTTTCCCCTAACTGTCAGGATTAGAGATTTCTTTTAAAATAATTTTACCACAACTTTGTATTCTTTTTTAAATTTCGAGCATTTTTAACTCACCAACTCAGTGCAAAAGTCAAGGTTTTTACTTTATTAGCAAGTTTATCCTAGAAAAGTTATTTTTTTATTTTCAGGAAGCACTTTAACAGTTTTCTGCAGCAAGTTTTGTAGTGTCACATGCAAAATGGATACTCTGTAATACTGGGGAGGAAAGGTGGTTTCTAGCAAATGGCACCAGATTCATCTGCCAAGGAACAGCCATCCCAAACTTCTTGCTTTCAGATGTCTTCCTCTGGGAAGGGACCATCTTTATACAGAACCCTTCTTGACTTCTAAGCACATATGTTATTCAAAATGGTGCCATATAGTAATTTGGAAACGAGTCTTCTGGCACGGGGTTAGATGGAAGAAGAAAAATGTACTCTCTCTCTCTTTTTTTTCACTCTCCCTGTTCCCAGTCTACCCACTTCCTCATTTCCATGTTTGTGTTCTCCTCCATCCTACACACAAAGGAACTGTGGTGACTTCTGCTGGGCTGCCGAACATTTGTGCATGTATCTAACTTTTAAATTGTATCTTCCCTTTTGTTCAAGAAAACAAGTGCTGGCTGCGTGTATTTCTCAGAAAAGTGAAGTGTTTGCAGCTGGACTGCAGTGCAATTCCCTTTCCAGCTAACACACCACGGGAGCGTGATGCCTCTTGTACAGGCTCTGGAAAATCATGAAGATACATCACGAAATGTTTGAGACTGAAGAGCCAAAGCATTTGCAGTTGATGTGACCTAACAAATCTGCAGGTGCCAGCATAAAGCATGGAGCTAGGCTGTCAGAAGTAACCAGCTCCTGCTATTAGAGAGCAGGTAGTCTCATTAATCAAGTAAGGTGAAAAGACATTAACCTTCATATTCTAATTTTTTAACTTACATATAATTTACCTAAAATCCTCTCATGTGTTTATGCCACAAAGGGACTTTGCATCATACATTGGCTCTGTGAGTGGCTGCAAAGATTTTTTTTGCTCTTTTAGGAAGAATCAAGTAAGAAATTGTTAGAAAACTACAGGCAAGATTTTGGACAGAGGATGAAGGAAGCAGCACCCGATTTCTTCCGCTACAGACTTCCTATATTTATGTGGAGTGTGGGAGGAGGAGCACAGTCAAAGCTTTCAGAGCATAAGTGGTCAGGTCCACCACCCTGGTAGTATCAAACACATCTGCTTCCCTGCTGGAGCTTCGTGAACCTGATGTATGTATTTCTGTGTGTGCACAAGGAGCACTAATTAAAGACATCCAACTAATTTGTAGGTACTGTTACTAAACAGAAAACATACCTGGTTTATATAGAACCATATTCTATCACTTTTAGGCTGACTTTGCAATACCTTGGGGACCACTGGCAGAGTAGCTAATTAATGTGAACAGCATGGCGGAATTTGGCTCTAGGTGATTGCGCTAAAATAAAATTTCTACTAAGTAGAACTACATTAGGTGCAATCTAGTACCATGATGGAGGTCCAAAGGATGTGGGAAGCCTTTCCTGATTCCAAACGTAAAGGCTCAGCTGCTCAGTGTAGGCAGGAGCACGGTATGTGCAGGGGCTGCTAAGCTATGCAGTCATCGTAGAGGATGAAGTCCATAATGGAAGTTGTGAAAAATCCACGGAAAGGGGGGTTTTTGCACACATTACGAGATGCAAAAGCACATGTTGTATTTGCAGAACATTTTTCCTAGACACTGCAGGAACTCCACTTATAAAATATTTAAGTCACTGTGTTTATTGCTGAGAAGATAGGAAAGAAAAAAACCCTTTTCCAATCCTAAAATATTCCTTGGAAGACTGAGTTAGGAAGAAGTATCAGAGAAAGAGCAAACAGGATCATTTAATTATACCTGATTACCTTCAAACAGACATAGTCTGAGAAATAACACATGCAAGGAGAGAAACTGGGATATATTCAGAATTAAGACAAAATTCTGAAACAAATAGGAGGAAAAAGGTGTGATGGGGGATACAAATATTGCATAAAAAATTGCTGCTGAGACTGTGTAAACCACTAGCAAGTAGGCTAATGGAATAATGGAATATTTTCCTTGTTTATAACATCTCTATTTGGCTCCAATTTTGCCAGTCCTTGTGGTTGTGCAGTACCACCATCTAGCTCATCTATTTCCATTTGCTTCTGAAAAGTCACAAATTTCTGCATAGTGGAGATGAAGGGAGCAGACCATTGTTGGTGCAGTGTGTTAACATAGTAAATTTAAAGTGTAATAAATTTACGAGACACTAATTTGTCTTCAGTAGCAAATTGTGTGTACATTTTGTTCAAGATCATGTGAGATAGCTCAATCTGCCTCCGAAACAGGGCAAACAATTATTCAAGAATTGTGCAATACAAGTGACTACATGGATATTTGATATAGAGCAGCTTAAAGAATCAAGTAAAATACAATGTAAAGTAAAAAAAAAATTCTTGCATACAGAAAATAAATCTAAAAAATACCACAGTAAGACCTACATTCTTGTGACAAAACAAAAACTATAAGAGAGAGAACTGGAAGGTAAAAAGTAAACTGATATGATTTAACAGCGAGTCATATGAGGTTACTTTAGCTAAAATATCTCCAGTGAACATAATTGGCAGCAGCCTAAATTACTGCAAGCTATTATAAATTAAGATGACTGAAATTATTATAAATAGCCAGAGATGTAAAACAAACAGATTGTTTTCCTTAATGAAACTCAAGAGTTTGGAAAAGAGTCAGTGAATTGGCTCGATAACCAAGAATTTAAAGTTGCAGATAAGGAAAATAGGTACTGCTAGGAAGTCAAACTATTTGTTTCCATTAGCTTTCAGGGCAGTAGCTGAAAGTGTAGGCATCCAGAACCTGGCCTCTTCTGAAGGTGAAGATAAGGACTGTGAAGCTGGGATTCAAAATCATGCTTGATATTCGCATAGATTGCATGACTATTTATTGTTAAACTGCTTTATGTGAAGGGAAATACAAACCTTAGGTCTTCAGGGCTCTTGAAATTAAGTGACAATCACTATGATGATCAGGATGTCCTACAGAGCTTTGTACTTTTCAACTACAGCTGTTTTTTGTCACCACTGGAAACAGGACATCAGACTTGGCAGCTAACGTGTCACAAAGAGATGCTGGGGGAGAAGAAAAACAAAACAACCCCAAAACCAAACACGGAATCATTTACCAAACAATTTCCTGGTGTCAATAATATATTTTGCGGTCAAAATTTCATACTTTAGCACTAAATCCACGACCTCTAAGTCACAATATACCATCTTCCTTGAAAAGAAATCAAACTACTGTTCTGGGAAAACTGGATAGTGTGAAATACCTTAGCTGTAGGACATGGGATTTTTGGATTTGTTTTGTGGGTTTTTATGGTTTTTTTCTGCTTTTAGTAAGAATAATTAATGGAACACAAGTGTATAATGTACAAAATCAAAAGAAAGCTCAGTGTGTGGAAGAAACTTAGTAATTGCAGTGGCAGATGGGTTTGCCTCAAAGAGACAGCGTCGTTACTTTACGTGGCATTCTCTATATAGTCTCCTCAAGTCATCTGTCCAAGCAAAAATAACTAATTTTTTTCCCCTTTTTTGGATTACATCAATATGATGCAGCTGCTGCCTCAGCTGGAGAAAGAATCATTCTCCTCAAGTAAGAAATAATTAAGTAAGGGTGAGTGCCAAAAGAAGGATTGCTCTGAAATTGAAAGCTCTGAATATAGACAGCCCTGAATGTCAGATTATTTTTGGTATTTGAAGTAATAGTAAAAGTGGAGTTTTTGTATTCTTATTGCACCTGTTCAAAACAACCTCTAATGACACATATGCTGTGAGTATTTTTAATTAATATTTTAATAAAACTATGAGAAATGTTCTGGTTGAAAAAATGCGAGGTTAAGGGGTTAAAGAGACAGTTTTTCTCAAGCTAAATTTTATATTGCAAAATTGTGACATTTCATAAGTAAAAATGGACCTAATTTCTCACTTTGTATGAAAATAACCAGGAATCACTACAAAGACGTAGGAAATTGTTTTATTGCCTTAATGGTCTATATTTTTCTCAAGTAACACTGTGTTCTGGGGGAAAAAAAAAGAAAAAAAAGAAAAAAAAAAAGAAAAAAAAAAGAAAAAAAAAAAAAGAAGAGTGGCTAAAGACTCAGGTAGTAGTCTGTTATTTTAGTCTTTGGTGACCTACAGGATTTCTTCACTGTAGAATGCAGCTACAAGTCATAAATAAAACCAGAAAAAAAGTATCATAATCCTCCATCACTTGAGCTGAAGGAATTCTCCCATTATTAGTTTGAAGAAAAGTGATGCTATCATAAGAACTGAGATGTTATTTCACTCTCCAAAATACAAACCTACACACAGACACTGTAAAACACCGGCAATTGATGAAATCCACTACCTTTTGAGAGACTGCAGCAGTTACAAATCTCCAACCAAACCATCAGATCTGCTAACAGGGCCAGTGACTAAAAGTGGCCGTCAGCTTTTGTAATTAACCAGTTTTCACAAAGAAAAATAGAGAGAAAAAATGGTATTACAAATTATGCATGAAGAATGGAAAATTTTTTACTCACATTGGCATTGATGTTATACAAGCATACAGGAAAACTGGTCTTAGTAATAATGTGACTTTCATAATTTTTGTCTGGAAATAGGTTAAAGTAATAAGGGGTTTTGTGAAAATGCTGAATACTTGTAATAAATCAATTGGTCACGTATATGCCTAATGCTGTTAAAGCCATATGTGGAAAAGCATTTATTTTTCTTCTTTCCAAATTTTAGTCAAAGAGCACAATTTTTTCTAATGGATTCATTTTCTGAAGAAGTCCTTTATTCCCCAAATATAGTGAAGCTATTGATGGCTTTCTTGCTATTTTTAGTGAATATTCAATTGATTTCTCTTATGTTCAAAATCAGTCATTCTTACACTTTTTAGAAATCTGGTGCCCAATCATTAAAAGTTAGGGCATTCAAAGCTCCAGTTAGTCCAGTTTGTTGTCTAATATAGAAGTCATTCATATAAAAATAAAAGGATGCTGAAATAACTAATGACAATCAAAAAGGGTTTATGTAACTTTTATTTAACTCTGCCAAACAACCATGATATAAAAAGTTTAGATGCCAAAAAAACCCCTCAGCAATTATAGTAGGTATTGACAAGACATTTTACTAAATTTTTAATATCACGGTTGTTAAAAAAAGAATTTCTCTAAATCAAAGTAGATCATTAAAACTGAATAAAGACTAGCTAAATTCAAAAATAAAAGCAGTTTGCCAATACATCATCATAGCTCAGGTACGAGCTTGATGGAGATATCTGAGATTTCCTTCATAGCAGCTCAACATTTCTAGCAAATTTATGGGAGAAAATCAATGTAATCAGTGGTACAGTTTGTCTAGACTTTCTAGACAGGTAAAAATTTTAATGCATGTCTGTTTTACATGGTGGTCTGGATAAATTGATAAGGTGATCTCCATTGAAAAAAATATTCATTAACAGAAGTAGGTAGAGCTCCATATGTCTAAGAAAAATAACTGTTGACAGGGGAATTTTATGACACTACTGAGAACTTAGTTGTACTGATGGATATCCTAGGGGCATAATTCAGTATAATGTTATAATTAGGAAAGAAACTGTTACCTTTGAAATAAAAGCTGCATTGTATTAAGATGAAGTAGATAGAAAATTTCAGCTCTAATGCATTATCTGGGTCCCATTTTGATGTCCAGAATAAAAAAAAAAAGTGGAAAAGTCTCAGAGAAGAACATAATTAATTATGTCTATCTGAAAAACGTGTTTATGGTATGGACAATAGGAAGACCAATGCATGTAATATGCTCAAAAACAGATTAAGAGGTGCTCTGCTGGTGATCTAGAGGTAACAACAGTATGGGAAGTGACTCAATAGCTCTGCTTACCATGGCAAGTGGAATAAAGACCTGATGAAATCTGTCTGGCATGTAGTTTAACCTTTCAGGGTAATTTACCAATTAGAACATTTCTAGGTGTGTGCTGGATCCTGCCTATCTAGAAGTTTTTACATCGAGACTGGACAACTATCCCATGGATGTGCTAAAATTTAAACGGCCATTTTATGTTGAATGCAGGAATTCCTGGGAGAGTTTCTACAGCCTGTGTTATCTAGGGAGTCAGGCTATTAAAGATCATAATGCTCCCTCTAATTTCAAAATCTGTTAAACTTATTTGATTGAGTCTCTTACTCCCCTGTTATACCTTTCACAAGAAGGTAAAATGGTGGAGAAAAGCACAGACTACATCTAACCTTGGAATAGAAAATCAAAATCAGTTGATTCAGAAAGCCTCACGATAGTTAACAGAATATTTAATTGAAAATGGCCCTTGAGAATTTTGCTGTGGAAGAGCACACAAGCTTGGAACTGCCTACATCTTCTTATTAAAGGCTCTTTACTGATGAGATTGCCAATTAAATGAACAATTATTTGTGCTAATTAAAATATGATATAGTAATATATTTTCTACTGGTTCAAAATATATTAAAGTGAGCTTACGAAGGAACTAGCCTACCAGATCCTATCTGAACAAACTGTCTTTTGGCTAAAAGCATGGGAAAGAACTAGCTGCCCTATATATACTTCCCATACAGCCTTTGCCTATGAAGAATTTCTGTTCTGAGAAAATGTTTGAAATGAAGCTTCTAAGTTAGATATAAAAGTAACAAGCTATAAATATGCAACCTTGGCAACAAATTGTAAGAGTCGTGGGGTAGGATTTGTCTGGCCATATTTTAGAAGGGAATGTTAGGCTTAAATTATTGGATCACAGGCTATCTCACTAGCCTACATTGATTCCATAGAGTCCATCACCTGTATTAGGTACAGTTGGATAGCTGTGCTGGAAGCCTGGACATCACTCATATTTAGACACCAAAATACGAAAAAGAAATGGAATATAAGTGATGAGCGTTTTGGAAGGCTGGCAGGGAAGCAAGGAAGTGCACCATATTGAACCTCTGTTGTAGAATCAGTTTAAAAGACAGTGCAAGGTCCTGTACTCACCCCATCCCACTTCCCCAATGCAACAGAGCAGAGCAGCCCGATCCCTGAAGCGCTGCCTTCAGCCAGAGGGCTCCCTGCAGTGCGAGTGCAGGGGTAAATACAGCCAGGCGACCCCACATTCTCCCTCACTTGGTTTAATATCAGAGCCTGAGGCTTGCAGAGAATAAAATGGCATGAAAACACAAACCACCATGCAGCAGCTGCGTCTGCTGCTGTCCATGGGAAGGTCAGGACAGGCAGCAGAAATGAGGCAGGCTGGAGCTCCATAAATTGTGCTGGGTATAGCGTCACTGGCTAATGCAGCCCTCCCCACCTGGGAAAGCCTGAAGGAATTATCGAGTTTCAGTGTGTATGTGCCCTCCTTTTTGTTCTCAGGTGTAGCATGGAAATGCAGTTTGTTTAACTTTATTGAAAATCTCAGTACAGAAATAACTGTACCCAAAACATACGCAATGCTGAATTCTCAGCTGCCCATTTCTAGGGAATTTCCCCCCCTTGAAACAACCTACCCACTGCTTTTTCAAAAAAGGGACTCATAAATAATATGTACCTTGCTCAGAGCAAACAAGGCTGTCTTTTTAATTTGTCTGGCCACAGTAAAAGGTTTCTGCCTCTTCCTTGCAGTTTGACAAGTGGGAAAATTAAGCAGACTGACCCAAACCCTAGAGATACTCAAAATGAAGTTAAAAAAAAAAAAAAAAATATAAAGTAGAGAGGGAGAGAGAGAGAGAGAGAGAGAGGATGGTCATAAGATGCACACAGTAACTTGAAACCAATGCAGAAGGGAGAAATAAAGTAGCAGGAGAGCAACTTAAGGTTGACAGCTGTGTTTCCCTGGATCAGCCCAGTTTCCAACAACTGATTTTTCACTCACTAGCTAAAAAACTCAGGGCATCTCCAGAAATGAGGTTTGCTTCAAAACCAATCACTGAGTCCTATATTAATGTTTTCATGTTTCAAGTTTTTTCCAAAAACTTGAGTTGAATGTTGAGTTAGAGAATCTTTCCTCAATTCTTGACTTCAGTATTTTAACTAAGGCTTCCAATTGGCTTTTTAGTTGAGTGCAATGTACCACAATTAAAAAAAAAGATTCAAATACAGTCTTTCTTTCTACTGACCAGTCTGTGGCTGTAACTGGTAAACATGAAGCAGCTGTTGAATCTTTGGAATAATTGTGACATCTGAGAAGCCGGATAATCGCTGGAACAATTTTCTCACTATTTAACATAATCTGTGTGTATTCAACAGTCTGGCCCTTCATAGGGTAAATACAGCAGCCATGCAGATGGGGAAAGAGATGGAATGACTGTCTAGCCATGCTGTTATTACGTAGCAAGGAGCAGGATGAATAAGTTGTGCTTAAAATTATCAGATTCAGACTAAATTCTTTGGTTGTATTTTACTGCCTTTCCGAAACATTGCGTGTTATTCATTTTAATATGTGTAGAAATGCCCAAATGAATGGATCAGAAGCTAGTGCTCTCACAAACGGAAATGATTAATGTGCATTTTCAATTGGTACTTGATGGATTTTTTACTCCGTGGTGATATTTCTAGCTGAAATCCTTGTCCCAGTGAAATCAAGTGAACAGGCAATTTGTCACTGATTTCAAGGCACCAAACTTTCATGGTGGCACTTTGTTTTCATTGGTTTTGGCCTCATTTATCTAGCCATTGTACTTGGGCAGAGAGATAGTATATCACATATTCTTGGCTGGAAAGCTCTATAAATGTGATGATAGCTGTACTATTATAAATAGCATTCACTGGCTAAATAATGTATGGGGTTTCTAACTAATGCAAGCTTTTTTAAAGCTCTGAGTATGCAAGCAATATTTTTGTAAGCCCTTTAAAGTATCTGAGAGATTTGATAAAAATGTCTTACTAATTCTGAAAGACAAAGTTCATGCATGACTCAGATGAGCATTTCATTTCCTTTGGTTCCCCCTTGTCCTTCTTGCTACACCATGTAGTTGTGAGTACACTGGGGTTGCCCTTTAATAGAGAGAACAAAGGGCAGGATAAGTACAATTAAAATAAACAAACATTTTCCTTTAAAATACCCTTATTAGGATAACCCCTGTTCTTTTACATTTATTTGTTTAAAGGTGAATTTATTTGCTGCTTTTCCCATCTCACTGTTTCTTTATGTTTTGGATCGCCCCACTGAGGTAAGAAACAAAACTGACTAAAACCATGAACATCTAGATGAGAGATTGATAAAATCTTTTTAAATCTTGAATAATTTTTTCTTTACTGATCTGCTGTGAAATATCTGTCGGATACCCCACGAGAACCATATCTGTCATAAGTGGGACAGGAGGAGGCAGATGAGCAGTGGCCAAGCCTAGGCCAAGCCCTGCAAAGATGCTCTCAGCCTGGGCTGCATGGACTCTTTCAGATGCTCTCACTATTCAGTGTTACTGCTGCCCAGAAAATTCAGCTATTGCTCTGAAAATCTGTTGCTTGTTTCTGCAACTGAATTAAACTGAACTTTCACTAGGAGAGACACCAGAAGACATCTCCACTTTTAGAAGCCTTGCATGTACTTGTCTAATATGTTGGACTGTGAATTTAAGTCCTGATCGCAAGTTAGGATTGGAGTAGGGACTTAGACTTAGGCATCACTTATCACTTCCTTAGCCTTTTTAGCTACACTGGGATATCTTTCTCACCTTCAGATCCTCTTTGAGAAGTTTAAACAATATTTCAGTCTACATGAAGCAGTATTTTCTGAAAAAAAATTTGCTGGAAAATAATTTGATTTGCTATATTCTTCACTGTAGTGCAGTTCTGAAAGATTAGAGGAGGGAAAACACCCGGTCATGGAGACTATGAACAGAACCAAAACACATTCAGATGGAGCTTTAGAGCGTTACAGTTTAAGGCTTGTAAAAAATGTAAAGAATTAAAAGAATTCCACCAAACCAACCAAGTTTATCCATTAGTTTATCAATTGCCTTTCTGAGATGCTTTTATCCCTCACTTTCAGGGAGAAAATTTATGTAAAGTCTTCAGTTGCTGCCTCAGGCTTTTGTATGAAATGCTATTGCAGATTCCCTTTAGTTGTTCTTAGTTGTGTGGACTAGGGCCACACATTAAAAGTGGCCTGAATGTGTTCCCTGCTGCCTAAATAACATGCTGATAAATATTAGGGCAAGGTATCATTTAATGTAAGACAATTACATTTCCTGAAACACTTTCTATTTCACATCTCAATCCAGAACAATTGGCAGGATCAGTAATGGGCACAGCTGTTTCCACAAGGAATGTAAATTCCTGGTTGCCCAATACTGGCATTTTATTTCATGAATGACTGTCATAAAAAGGACAAGAATTCTGTCTGGAAGCATCAAAACATTATTCTAGGGAGAGACTTGTTGCTATAACTAGAATTAACCAGATTTTGTTTTCTCTTGTATTGTTAGAACAAGTAATATTTATTGAGCGCCTCAAGAGTGGGGTATATTTGTGGAATTTCATGCCAGTATCCTGAGCAGCCACAGAAAAAAATAATAAAAAAGTGTAGTTTAATCTTCTTAAACACGCAAAAGAAATTTTAATGTTTCTTATTCAAAGTACAGTGTTATTACTGTGTATTAATTTTTTGTCTGTATCCTAATTGTATGTCACAAAAGTTGACCTGAACCATCAAAAGTGATGGAAATGGGAAATATGCTTATGGATGAGGAATAAATGCGCTGTCATTTACTACATCTGTCAGTTTTCAGGCACTTTTACAGAGAGATAAAATGGAAATAAGAAACAAATATACAGTAATACAGTAGGGTTAAATGAACCCATAATAACAGCGGGTCATGAGACCAGACTCTTTACATTATTGTTCCTTTCTAGGGCTTGACAGATGTAAGGAAGAAAAGAGGTATGTATAACTGAAGATGATTTCTTCATCGGGCTCTCTGGATATGATGCTAGAAGGTCATTATTAGCTACAACAGAGGACAGCTAGACGACAACATTCATGGTGCATGGGGCAAGGTAAGACTGCTGGACATAAGAAGTGACACTCCAACACATACACTCTTATTTAAAACCCAGATCAATTGAGAAAGTAGAAATGTAAGAGCAGTCCCAGATGCCTTTTCTGTACTGAAAATTTGGTTTTATTTGTAGAGTATATTTTTCTACATGGTAGATTTATAGAGAAATCACATTGCTCTATTTTAACACTCGAGGAGAGACTTCATCTGAGAGCACTTCAATCATTCCTGCACATGTTTTTCAGATGGTGCAGCATGCTGCCTCTGGTGTGCCCTCCTGTACCACCGTATCCACCTCCTCCATGATCATTTTGGGATGATTCATTCTTGATTCTTGCACCGATGAATCACTGTGCCCACAATCCGCATGTGCGTGTCAGTATTAAAGTTTAGAATTTCGGAGAACAAGATGACAATGTTCAGAAGACATGGTGTTACATAAATGTACTCTTGTACTATTTTCATCTGTTTCATCTTTGAAAGGCAACAATGAACAAAACATTACTGCATTGGTGTATGAGAAGCAAGGCTTTAGCAGGACACTGTATTTTCGTAAGGCTGCTTGAAATTTTGTTTAAAATACGGGGATTTTTTTGTTGTTGATATTATTTATATGTGATTTTATTTATTTCTCTGTGAACTAATTGTACTTATTTCCAGTGACTAGTCAAATTCAGTTGCACCAAGTAATAAAGTCACGTGAAATGGAGAAGACAGACTGCCACCTTTAGCATAAATGACAACTGTGATACATCAGACTGCCAGGAATCAAGTCAAACCAAATTAATGCAAATGCATGTCACCTTAATGAAATAAGTAGAACTCTAAATTATGTTTTCAAAGCTTCCATGCTCAGGATCTAGGGAACATGTTCAGCAGAGTAAAGAACAGAGTCAAGTAGTGCACCCTCTTGAAAGTGTCTTTGCCACACAATGAGTTATCGCAGCATAGAAAGTTATTTATGCATTCTGTAGTGACTTTCTGAATCTGTTTTGATCTCTGGATGACTGTAAAACAAGAAAAACTAGTCAGAAACTCTAATGACTCCAACAGGAACAATGTCAGAGAGCCACGGATGAAGTCAGGAAGCAATTATTCCCATAACTGCATTTGACCCATTCTGCCAAATGGTAAGAAACTTTTGTTTACCACAAATCAGAGGATTAGAGGATCATTCAGACTGGGAGGAATCTCAGGAGTTCTTTGGTTCAACCTTCAGCTCACAACAAGGGCAGCCCTGAGGTCAGACCAGGCTGCTCAGGTCTTCATTCATTCAGGTATTGGAAACCTCCAAGGAAAGAAACTGCACAACTTTCTTGGGCAACCTGTGCCACTGCCTGTCTTGTGCTCATGGGAAAACAGCTCTCCTTATATCCATTGTGACCCTCTCTAGTTTCCATTCATATCAGTTGTCTCTTACCCTTCTACCAATGTGATGAGCCCAACCTTGTCCCCTGTGTGAGCTCCCTGCAGGCACTGCAGCTGCTGTTAGGTACTTCCAAAGTCATCTCTGCTCCAAGGTGAGCATATCTAGCTCCCCCAGTTTCTCCTCACAGCACAAGTGCTCCGGCTCCCACCAGAGTGGTGGCTCCTGCTGAAGAGTCTCCAGTTCCCTGATGTCTCCCTTGTACTGTGGGCTGACAGCTGGATGCAGTATGCAGATGTGCTCCAGTGAGTGTTGAGATGGGGAAATAATCACTCTAGCTCTGCTCCTGCTCATGCAGCCCAGGATGCCATTGGCTGTTTCTGCTTCTGGGGCACACTTCTGGCCAATATCCAGCTTACTGCCCCCAAGAAGCCTAGGCGCTTTCCCACAGATCTGCTTCCCAAACAGTTGATCCCCAGCCTGTGTCACTTGGAGGGGTTCATCTTCCCTAGATACATATTTTTGCTTTTGTTCTTGTTGAATTTCATAAGGTTCTCACTGTACCATTCCCCCAATCACTCTGAATTACTCTGGATGGCAGCCCTGCCCTTAAGTATAGGAGCTGCCCCCACCCCCTAGTTTGGCGTCAAGAGCAAATATGATGAACAAGGAGTCTGTAAGCTCCTGTAGCTCATTGACAGAGGTGTTAAACCAGGCAGGTCCCAGGACAGACACCTGCAGTACTCCCCTTGCTACTGGCCTCCGGGTAAGGTATATAATTACTGCCCTCTGACCATTCAAGCGTGTCTTTATTAATCTTCTAGTCCATCCATTCAGATCAAATCTTCTTTATATGGATACAAGACCGTTGTGGAAAACAGTGTAGAAAATATTGCTGAAGTCAAGCTAAGTTATGTGTAAGGCTCTTTCCTTGTCCACAAATCCACTCATTTTATTATGAAAGGCAATGAGGTTCTCTATTTTACTGCAGAAGGCAAACAGTTCGGTCAGGCATGATTTGCACTTGATAAATCACTTCTGTCCATTTCTGATCACCTTCACCTTCATGCTCACAGAGATGTACTCTAAGAGGACTCATTCTGTGGTTTTACTAATGTGTATAAATACCTGATGGGAGGAAGTAAAGGAGATAGAGCCAGGCTTTTCTCAGTGATGTTCAGTGATAGCATGAGAGACAACAGGCACAAACTGAAATACAGGAAATTTCCTTCAAGCATAAATAAAACCCCACTTTTTTGGGGGGGTGGGGGGGGTTAGATTGGTCAAACACTGGAACAGGTTGTCCAGACAGGTTGTGGAATATCTGTTCTTGGAGATACTGAAAACCTGACTGGACACAGTTCTGAGCAACCCGGTGTAGGTGACTCTGCTTTGAGCAGGGAGGTTGGGCTAGACCATCATCAGCGTTTTCTTCCAGCCACAGCCATTCTGTGATTTTTCTCAGGCAACCCTTTACCACAGCCAGTTTGTATCCTCTTTCTTGAGCCCCTTCAAGAGGAAGAGGACTGTGAGACCCTGTGATGAAGGCTGAGGAAGAGAAGGCATTGGCTACCTGAGACTAATCTGTGTTCAGCATCACTATATCAAACATGCTGTTCAGCCACAGCCCCACCTACTTGGTCTTTTCCTACTAAAATTAGATCTTCTGATTGCTCTTTCTGTCCCCTGTGAACATCACCTCCAGCAGAGCATTAGCTTTGTAGCTGGCACTCCTGTATGTCTGGGAAATATTTCTAAAGTCCTCCTTTGTAGCCTGCTTCCCTCTTCCTCATGCTGTTCCACCACCAACTCCCAGCTTAGCCACATATCAGCTTTGCTGATATGTCTGCTTTCCTGAGTATTAAAATGGATCATTCTTGCCCTCAGATGTATTCTGTCTTTAAAGAACTACCAGCTTTCCTGAGCAGCTCCTTTCCTCTGATCTGCTTCCCATGGGATGACACTTAACAGCTCCCTGATCCATCTAAAGTCTGTTTGCCTGAGGTCCAGGGTCAGTGCTCTATTCCAGCCTTATTCACTTCTCTTGAGACCTTCAACTCCCTGATTTCATGCTTGCGATAAACCAGTGCCATAAGTGACTTTAGCAAACTCCCCATATGATGATTTTTTCACAGCCTCTTCATTTTCACTCCTCTCCTCATCTCAGCCAATAACTGAGTAAGAAATGGGACATTGTCATCTGACTATGATGAAAACAAGATGTTAAGAAGCATAAACCAATAAACTGTTCAGACTGCAGGATCATAAACTGCTTCAGAGGCAACTCTAAAATTGTACATTATAGCATCTAATCTGAATAATATACTTAGATGCAAACCATGAATAGTAAATTTTGAGTGAGTATTTGTAAATTGCCTGGTATTATGAAAGCTTAAAAATTATTGGTATGTATGAAGCTAGCTATAATTTAAAGAAATGTTGACTTTCTATCTTACATACCCACTACTTCACTGTTTACAGTGTTTATTAACTTGGATTTTCTGAGTTGCTGTTTTACTTTCCACCTTGCAAACTGAAAGCTCTAAACTGAATTTGCAATTTGAATTTGGAACACTTCGACACACATCAGATAAGGAAGTCAACAGACAAACCAAAGTACGGCATGGCCACTGACTTCATGCAACACTGAATCAGAGATCATGTTTATACAGAGATGGTTTTGCCAGGTGAACGATCACCTTAGGGCGAGTGAAGCTATAAAGTTGTCATTTCCCACAAAAGCCCTGTTTATGCAGAACAGGGCACAATGGTGGTTCCATTGTGGAAACTATTTTCCTGGAGTTCTGTTTTCTTAAAACTGCGCTTGTCTTGTTGGAAAGATAGCTATAAGAACTTTTTCTTCAAAAACTAAAATTAACGCTTTATATTTTTGACAAGTAAAGCACTTGTGGAGGTTCTATTTCTTTTTTTGTTCCAGGGAACAGAATGTGACCTGAAAGGGGCCCTAGTGAATATAATTTACACTCTGTGTATTTATTCCCAGATTTTTTAGAATAATATTCCTCCAAGATTCTATCTAAAAAATATTTTGATGCTTCTGCTATTTTCAGAGGCAGAGATAGCAGATTTAGTATTTTATTGAAGCTTTTCAGTTAAGGGCAGAAAACATTTTGGATTCTTGTCTGCATGTCTGAAGAACTTACTAACCTTCAAAACCATCATAAATATTTCCTTCTGCACTGTTTTTGTGTCACATTCTATTAGGATTACTACACTGTGAATTCAATGCTGATTTCAAACAGTATGAGAGAGTAACACAGCGCATGTTTTTTGACTAATAGTTTTTTGGAATGGTAACATTTCAAACGAAAATGCATGCACATGTTGTTTTGAAGATATAATAAAATAGGTGTCTAAGCTGTCAGAAACAGCAGAAAAGTCTACTACTTTTTGGATGCACACACATAATCTTTTCTTGCTGTGTGGGAATTTTATGCTAATTTCCACTGTACACTGAGACAAGAATACACTTGACAGGTGTGTGAAACCAGATAGACCTTCATGGAGGTGAAATGTATTGCATGCAAGCTGTCTTCCAAGTAAATATTTAATTAGCTGCTCTTATTGAGATGTAATCACTCAGCATCTTTACTCAGTGCAAGTGGGATACATGACGTAGTAGATGACACTAAGGTCTGAAAAGGTGACAGCCTTTTCTGACTAATTGCTCGGAGCTTGATGTTCCGATACTCCACAATATGGTTCAGAACAACCTGTGTTAAATAGCAGCTTCACCCCGACACCCCGAGAAGGCAAGGCAGGGGACAGCTCATGGGGAAAGGACCAGAGAAGCCAAGGATGACTTTGGAAGACAAACTGGAAACAAATCTGCACTTTCCAGGCAGTTTAGGCAAAAAAAGCATGTTAAGCAATTGTTTCCAAATTTCCTGTCAAGTGAAATACCAAGGACAGGCTGAACTTGTGCAGAAATGCAGCCTATGAGTAGGAAGTTTTGCCACCGCAGAGCTTTAGAAGTGGGTACCCAAATACAATTTATGCTGTGAAAACAGGGAAAGTATTTCTGAAAGGGAGACATACAGAAAAAGCACTTTATAAGAAAGTGCTTGTGAAAATGTGGCACACAGGACTGCATGGAAACCAATAGCAGCTAAGAGCAAAGAGCCACCAATCAAACAAAATATATCTAGAAAGAACAGGACATTAAGAGTCCTTCCTTTCTCAGTGGGAATTTGAGCAGAGACATCATCCTATTGCGTTTTTTGGAACCACTGTTGATTGGATCTGGATGTGGTGTATTTTTCATGTAGTATATAAAGTTCAGAACTAGACCAGTTATAATTATCAACAAGGACTTTTCTTTACAAGAGGTGACGTGTCCTGGATAAACTCTATTATAATAAATTGAATTTAGCTGATCTAATTTTACATTCAAACTTATTTGGCATTTAATATTGAACATTTTCTTTATTTTTTTTAATTTGGCAAAGCCATTTAGAATCTGTCAAGATAAAAGACATGCATATATAGCTACAATTACTTTATATGCAGATATCCTTCCTCCTGCAGGCTATTCCTACACTGAGTTTTCCAGAGGTGTGGAAACACATTTTAATTATAAACTAGATAAATCATGGTGGTTTTAGTATAATCTATGTAGAAAACTTTACTTTTGTGAATGTTTTAAGTATGCAGCCGTAGTGATATGGAGTGTCTGTCACTTTTCATCTTTCCTTGCCCAGTAGTGACATTCACTTTGAACTATGTTCACCTTCTAAATAATTTTCTATGGACGTCTAGAAGAATCTGCAGAAACACTTTTAGAAACTCTAAAACTGATTTCTGTAGCGGAAACTTGCATATTAAATTAAAAAGCAATGAACCCATGTGTATTTCTACTGTATTAAATTTAAATTTAGGACCACATCACAGCCTTCTGTCTGACATTCCTTTCTAGTCACAGATGCAACAGCCCACTTCAGAGGAATAAGGAAGAATTCAGATTTTAAACATCTTTAATTACAATTTATGAAAGTGAAGAATAGTGCTGGACAGATGTAATAAGTTTTACAGAATTAAAAACACCACCTCCCAGGTTTTTATTGTTATTATGTAAGGAAAATGAAAATTTTTATTCAGCTCTCCCTTATTTTCAGATAAACATTTTGGATATTTTGGTTCCCACCAGCTGGTTTGATGGAACTCTAGAGACCATTATAATGTTTTTATATGGCTTTGCTGGTGTAGAGACGCTTCAGTGTTTCACTGGCAATACCATCAATGCCAGCAGCCTGGGCTCTGCAGGTGGCACACCCTGTTCCTTTAATGGTGGCCCACAGAGCAGCACACATCTCCAGTTTCTGTGATGCTTCCACACACAACATTTTTAGCCAGCCTTTCCTCATGTGGGTCCCTGGACACGTCTGCACAGGGCACTCGGGGGGTTTCTATCGGACTGCTTGGAGGGTCAGTGGGTGCTCACATCAATGCTTCTTCCTTAGGTTTTGCCTGTGCATTTACTTGGATTGCCATTGCTTATTCATCCTTGTGCCTCAAATATATGCTGTAAACAAATTTTTTTTTCAGCATGAAGTTGAAAAGTTTCTGTAAAGAGATGTACTGGTCTTTTCTAGCACAAGAAATTTCATACTGTATGTCTTCATAATGGAACTTTCCAATGAAGTTGTAATGTTCTTCAAGAGCAAGTGGGAAGGTGTTTAAATATTCAGCAGATTCATTCTCTTCTTGAAATTTGCATAGAACTTATATCTCAGAAATGAAACCACAAGAAAGGGTAAAATGTTTACAAAATTTACTGACCTGACATAATTTTGTTGTTTCATTCAGAACAATACGATTTCATTAGCTTTTGGTTTTGGTGCTTAAACTTGATCTCCCCCTTGATCCAGCTTTAGAATTAAATGTTTTAATGGGTGAAATCTGGTAGGAGGGAGATTCAAGGATGTTCTAATTAATGTTGTCAAGGATGCCATTATAGTCCAGGAGCAATCTCCAAACAGCCTTTTATTACCCACCTGTTGGCAAGACTTTTGAAAGAGGCCTTTCATCCTCACATTAAATCAGAAGTGTCTGCTTGAGTGTCCTCTGGCCAAATCTTTGTAAACTTGGTTGTGGGACATTGGTTATAGATTCACTGGGACATGTATTAGGTGAGAGGTTGCACACAATTTTCACAGGCAGGTATAGTCTTAGCCAAGTAAATTCTACTTGCTTCTCTTGGAGGAGAAAATACAGATTGGCTTGAGTTGGTCACCTCAATCATCACACGAAACAATATATTAGGAACTAGGTGACGTGGATTTACTTCTTGGATCTGCCATGGATCTGCTGGGTAATGGGAAATGAGTTTTCTCTTATCTCTTTGTTTTTAACCTGTTTTCTTTTCCCCTTCTTTTGTTCTGTATTGTATCTGGTCCAAAGGAGCTTTGAGGAAGGTTTAGCATTTTGATGCCCTTGTTACTCCTTCTAGTTTTGTCCCTAGAAAAGTAAACCAAATTTAAAGCAGAGACAAGATTTGTCCTCATTGATTCTGTGAAATACTAAAGATAGATTTAATTGTAAACTGCTATTTTCCAACATTGATAGCTAGTTTAGTTGGGAAATATAAATTTCAGAGCTGCAGTTCACACAAATACTTTTAAAAGACAAGCAAATAAATAGCAAAGAAACAACAAGAAGAAAAAGTAGTCCTTACCGCCTTCACAGTTCTCTTTAATTAGAAAATTTAATGACAGATTTCTAAAATTACTGACAACTCCTTCATATGTTGGGATTTTTAAAAGATTGTTCAGAAAATTTCACTTAGAATGACAGATGCGCATAGGTAACCAATCATTCACTGAGATATTCTACCACATCCACCATCCTATCCCCTCCTGTGGGGAAGAAACTATTCATTAGAGAAGCACAAGAAGTCTGCTTTGATCTCAAATAAGCTTCAGAGAAGAAAATTGTCTTCCTCAAATGTCTGCCTAATGGCTTACAAGAAGTAACTAATAGAACCCTTGTCTTCAGTAACAATTCTACCAAAAAAGATCAAGAGGGATTTTGTTGTGTTTTTCATTTCTTCTTAGCTAGAGACATAGGGCACACTGCCTAGTCCTCTACAAATTGATGGTAATATATGAATTACAAATGACAGATGGGTGCCTTAGTTTGCAAGGTTGTGGCAAAGTTGTCAGGCAAAATGCAAGTAGGCAATACTCACTGTGTAGCTGTTCTATATCAGGGCATACTTGCAGCTCAGCCTTACTGTTGCTTATAAAAGAATATAGGAAGTAAAGAAATAGTATTTTAAATGTAATTCATAGTTGTTTTACAAGAATTCCCTACGCAATTTCTCTGTTACTACAGCAGACAAGGAAGAGAGTTTGTTCAGAATGGGGATTACAGTACTTTCTCTTGAAATACAAATGCTTGATAATGAGGAAGATCGCAGGGAAGATTTACCCACTGTAGAGTCTTAGGACTCCTAAACTATGATGTTTTAGGAGGGACAGATGGTCTTTCAAGTCTCCTCTAAGCCTAATTTCTTGTGATTCTTTAAATTCCATGCGCCATTTTTTGGATACCTGCTCTGGTGGAACTTGAATATAATTAGGCCCCCAAAGGTGCAATATAAGTTGAAAACTGGTCCCCTTAATCTGGTGAAAATTTATGAAATTCCAGGTCATTAATATCTCTCTAAAATGTATGCACAAAGCAATATATTTCATGCAGCTTCTCAGAAACATGATTCTATCCCTGCTCTGGCACTAAGAGTCAGAGACACACAGCTAGACATGCTATGCTGTGAAACCTCAGTGGAAGAAGGTGCCCAGTTTCTACAAGCAAGAGAATGATAACAAATAGACTTAAAATCCGAAAACCTACATGCAGCTGCACAGCTGTGTCTGTGAAGTGTTAGCACCCCTGTATATGTTCTTGGATACCTATGTAATTCCCTGTTCAAGTATTTTTTTTGTTTTTAGTGCACAGTTTTTTTCAATGTTTGATATACTGTAATATACTTGTACAACATCTATGACAAACACTACATCCCTTGAAATAAAAAAAAACATTGTAGAAAGAAGTTTTCTCTCTACATCGCAGAGTTTAGGAGGCAGAGGAGTTTGAAAATGGCATTTTCAAGCACATTGACCTTGGTACTGTGAAATATTTGCTATGCCAGCAATGAAAGGAAACCCACAAGCTTTGTGAACAGAAGTGGTACTGGAAATTCACAAAGGAAGGAGATAGACAAATTCCATTCACTAGTTTCTCTATCAATCTGAGGCTGATCTTACCCTGCAAATTCATGAAAACAAAAACCTGCAACATATGCCAGATTCTGCAGCCCAGCCCTTACTGACAGAAACACTGATGTCAACATCTCTTCTGCAGAGGCCTCTGAGACTTCTTCTGAAACACCGTAACCAAATTCCTCCCTGCCCCTTCTGATACGCCGAAATTAGAAGGAATAACTGGCTGCATACTTGTTCACCCAAAATCAATGGACAAGGCTCAATTGTCTACTGCAGCCTTTGTTAATGGTTTTAGAAAAAGTATATCACATCCCTGATTTTGTCGGACTAATGGAGCAAGGGAAAGAGAAGTGATAGCACTAAACCAGCCCTAAACAAACCTGGTAGTACTCCAAAGGACAACTGGTACATCGGTAAAACCTTCAGCACATGGAATTTCTCCAATAGAATTCTCAGCATGAAGAAGCTTCATAGTGTGTTATTTTGGTTTGGAAACAGCCTCAGCCTCAGAAAAACAAACAAATAAATTCCACTCCCCAATACCATTAAATCTAGCTGGGTGTTAAATGTTTAGCAAGGGAATAAACTAAGCATCAAACAAAGAATTCTGTTTTTTTCCAAATTACTTGTTAATTAAAATTTACTATAGGAGTTCTTTCAGTGAAATAAAATAATAAAAATATTCCCTTATCTGCTGCCTCTCTTTTGTCATTTCCCATTCTTTCCTTGTCCCAAGGTCTTCCACAAATCTCTACTTTTGCCGCTCCTTCTTGTTACTGCCGCCTCCTATTTAGTTACTTGTCATAGACCTGCAGCCAACCCTCTTGCACAGTAGCAAAGCCTGCTGCGATATGTTATATATTTTTCCTTTGTAGTTCCAACTAGAGGGTGCTGAGGGTCAGAGTCTTGCTAAAGTCCATAAGCCATAAATAAATACAGTCATCAGTTCTATCAATATTTTTCCAATATGCTTTGATTTTAGAAGGACATAAAATCTGGGAATCACAGAATTACTGAGTAATAGTGGTGGTACCTCTGAAACCCTACAGTGCAGCAGTTAGGCAACTTTTTTGGTAGACAGTGCTGCCAGGACCAAGCCCTGCTCTGCCTGGTTCAGACCAAGGCTTTGAATTTAAGTCTGCTAACTCAGCAAGTTCAGCTGGTTCAGAAAAATTGTTAAACCGCTAGTAGAGTGCTCTGTGTAGCCCTTGATTTTTTTAAATTTTGGGTTGTTTTGGTTTTTTTCTCCTAGGGAAATTAATTTCTCTCATTCTACTTTATGTGAACACTAAATTGATCCTGATCATGCTTACAGGAGATCAGAAAACGGCTAACACAGGCTGACAGAATTCCACAAAGAAAAAGGATTTTTTTGAAACTTAACTACAGGTTTTTGGTTTGATAATGAATTTCTGTGTTTTTTTTATATAAATAGCTTGTGGAAGCATGCATTCTCATCCTGTGTCTGTCATGATGGAGCACAAGATCTCCTGTGATCACTGGAGGATCCTGATGCAGTGTCTGCTGCTGGGGTCAGACCAAGGGTTAGGCTCTCCAAGCAGCTCAAGCCCTGCACTAAAACAGTAGGACTGGACTCAGGTGCTCTTACTACTTTCCTGTGTCCCTTTCTTCCCAAAACATGTCAAATTTGAGAATGGCTTATGAGTGTCAAAAAACAGTCTGTAATCCACCACAAAACTCCTGAACAGGTTACTTCACACGAAGCTATCCCAGGACAAATCCTCCTAACTGTGTAACAGCTCCCTGTTCCCTTCTGAAAGTCTTATTCTGACAGAGGTAAGTGTATAATTAGTGTTTTATTTAACCTATTTTGTAGTCCCCATGGTATGCTAAACAGGCTAAACTTTACTCTTTGCATAATTATTGAAAGGAAGGGAAGCTACATTCAGATAGAAATAAAAAAGTGCTTACAGTTTCCCCTTTTCCCTCCAGAAACCAGAATAAAGTGAAGAATTGAACATAGTAGCTACCGCTAATGCTAATTCCTTGAAAGAAAACAGCAGAAAACAAAACAAAACAAAAAGCATTTCTTACTTTTTCAATGAAAATAAGTAATAGTGAAATAGTTTCAGTGGGAACTAGAGCAACAGGGGATAGTCATTCTCATTCATCCTCCTCACAGTAAATCAGTTTTTATTACTGAGCAAAGTCAAGCCTGAGATCTTTGCCTGCTTGTTCTTTGTCACCAAATAGATATTGGAAAGTTATATGAGAATCTCATTTCTAGTTTTGATCCTAAGGAATGGCTGAGTTATTTTGCTGAAAGCTTGAGTCAGACAAAAAGAAAAAAGAAGAAAATCAGCCTCTGGCAGAAAAAAAAAAAAAAAAAAGCAGACTAGAAAATGAAATACAAGGAATTAAAATTCAACCAAGACTGGACAGTCTTAGCTAAAGAGGTTGCCAGTAGCCACAGAGATAATTGAATAGTCTAGGTACCTACGTATGTATGTATATTTGATTAACATCCCTGAATCTTTTATTGAATTATTTTCATTAATACATGTTAATGTAGATTACACTAAAAAATTGCTCAGATGATAAAAAAGAGCTCGTCTTTGAAATTATTTGATAAAATTTGATTTTTTTTAAAAAAGGGAAATATTTTTAATTCCTATGAAAAAGTCTTTCTAGAAACTTTCTTCACAGGAATTTACAATTTCTTTTAAAATAGTTAGAATTACCAGAAGCGCCAGCCATTTTTCTTACAGATTGAGAAGGCAGAGAAGAACAAACAAAAGGAGAAGAGTTTCTTTGTAGAAGTTGCTTTATAAAACCCTTTGTTTTCTCCTCAAAAATAGACTGTAAGGGATTCAATTTCAATAATGATTTCAAAGAAAATTGTGAAACAGCGGTAATGTGAGACTTAAGCACTTAAGTATGCATTGTGTTGTGATGACAAAGAGGAGGAAGCTGAATGACATCAGACTAGTAGTTATCCAGCAACAGGCTTTTGTGTTTGCGTGGCTTATGTGTGTGGTGGACTGAGGCAGACAGGCTGTTACAGCAGCTGATGTGTGGTGGGTTTATGAGGGAAGAGAGATTCCTCCCCTGAGACTGCCTTTTGTGCCCGAATTGTCAGAAAAAAAAATTGCATTATATGTGCCATTCTCCTCACAGTAGCGCCACTCACCTAGAGCTCATCTCCAGAGAGCTCCTCATCTCCATGGAAGGGGGAGGTGAGCCCTAGGACTAACCCCACACAATCAGTGTGAAGCTCACAAGGACGTCCCTCAGCAGCGGGTCCCACTGCAACCCCATCCACAGACTCGACACTCAGACTGCAGGAAGTGGCTCATCCAACTTCTATATCAGTCTATTCAGAAAAGAAAATGTAAACGCATCTCAGAAGTCATTTCACCAAAGTGTCTTGATTGCTGCATTATCCTCTACAATCACACTAAGCAGATCTTTAGTGCTCTGAGGACTGGAGTTACAGAAATAAATTTTGGACAAGAGTGCTTCCATAGAAACCTCTTCTGCTATTTAACCAGTGTGTCATCTTACTACTGAATCTTCTTCTCCAGCAGTTCATCTGTGGTAAACTGAAGAGAGTCAGGGCACAAGCTCTGCTCCAGAGGGTGAATTCATTTGTATTACCAATAGGGAGCAATCTTGGCACTGTACCAGCTCCTGAGCTGATTGTGGGCATTTAGCTGAGACCCTGTCACTTGTCACAAGCTAAAACTATGTAGGGACTTAGAAAAACATGGTTTTGTGGTAATGTTAGCAGCTTTTGAGTCTATAAAACAGTTATGAAATACTTTGACATGTCTGCAGATATTCCAAATATTCTAAAAGACAAAATGCTAACAGTGATTACTGCTAGAATTTGGACATGGTTTGGGCATATATATCTTTAAAAATTTCCTAAGGCCATCTGCAGACAAAAAGGAATCCTAAATGCAAACAAAAAAGTAATTGTTGTGAGATTACACACTCTGTCAAAAGGAGAGAGGAATCAAAGTGTGTTTAATGGTTAACTTATCCGTATTTGTGATAACAGGCAAAAAAGGAACAGGACAAATATTTTGTTATTGATGCAAAATATGAAGCAACACTACAGATTTATGTCATGAAATCATACTGAGGTTTCTGAAAGCGCGTCAGCTCAGAGGAAGCAAATAAGAATAAGAAATAGAATATTAAAATGATAGATAAAATCTCATAACCTGGTAGCCTGAAATAAGATCTAGCAAATGAAATAGAAAATAACAACTATAATAAGCTAAAGATCCTCCACCTCCTACAGAATGAGACTATCCTGAGAGTTGCCTCCTTTAGAGTGAGTGCATGTTTTCACCTTCTGAACCCTGAAAAAACATATGCTCCTTAAAGATATCGCAAAACCTATCTGCAGATAAAAATACCTCATTCTCAAAAAATGTTTCTAACAATTATTACCAATTCAGATAGAAAGCAAGATTAGCCACACACATTGTCACATGCATGAAGAGCTTCTTTATTTCTCCAAGGAAATGAAAACCAGATAAGATATTGAGTTGGCTGATCCGTCGTGGCAGAAGTGTTTCTTGTACCACAGCTGTAAAAGATGATATATTCTTCTACATTTCCAAATGAAAGCTCAATTATAATACAAAGAAATAAGATTTTGAAAACTTGGTACTGCCAGTGGTCATGTCTGATCCAACAACAAGAGGGCCCAGTCCTGTTCAATACCTCTGTTGATGTTTTGGATGAAGGCATTGAGTGCTCCTTCAGTCAGTTTGCAAGCAACTGTCAAGTTGGGTAGGAGTGCTGATCTGAGGGTGGGAAGGGTCTGCAGAAGGATCTGGGCAGGCTGGATCGATGGGCTGAGAGCAACAGTATGAAGATCAACAAGGACAAGTGCTGTGTCCTGCACTTGGGTCACAACCACCCCATGCAGTGCTACAGGCTTGGGAAATAGTGGCTTAAGAGCTGTTCAGCACAAGGGGACCTTGGGGTGCTGGTTAACAGCCGGCTGAACATGATCCAGCATGTGCCCAGGTGGTCAAGAAGGGCAATGGCATCTTGGCCTGGATAAAGAGCAATGTGACCAGCAGGACTAGGGAAGAGATTCCCCTGCTGTATTTGGCACTGGTGAGGCCTCAAGTAGCATGTCTAGTTCAGGGCCCCTTCAAAGAGGACACTGAGGTGCTGAAGCATATTGAGAGAATGGCAACAAAACTGATGAGGGGTCTAGAAAACATGTCTTATGAGAAGTGTCTGAGGGAACTTGGTTTTTTAGTCTGGAGCAGACTGAGGAGACTCAAGTTAGATCTCATTGCTCTCTGCACTACCTGAAAGGAGGCTGTGGTGAGGTGGGGGTTGGTCTCTTCTACCGTGTCTCAGGTGGAAGGGTGAGAAGAGATGGCATCACGTTGCACCAGAGGAGGTTCAGATTAGATATTAGAATTTTTTTTTTCATGGGTAGAGTGGTTAGGCATTGAAATAAGTTACCCAGGGTGGTGGTGAAGGCACTGTCTCTGGAAGTGTTCAAGAGGCATCTGGATATGGGACTTGGGGTAATGGTTTAGCAGTGATTAAGGTGGTGCTACATCGATGGTTGAAGTAGATGACCTTGAAAGTCTCTTCCAACCCTGTGATTTTCTTCCCTAGCTTCTCTCTAAACTGTTTATCCTCCTGAACTGGATTTCGCACTTTTTTCAAAATATTAAGCTTCATAGTAAGGAAGCAGGGTGGTAAAACATATTGGTTCCTCTTTGCTGACATACATATAGCCAAACATTGTCTACATATAGCCAAATCAACACAAGAAAACTTTCTTAGAGAATATCCCTTCTATATTGAGTGGTTGCTGGAAGATGTCAGGTATCTTGGCAAACCACTGCCTGTAGCTTCTTCAGTCTTAATGAATACAGTGGGAATGGATAGATATTCCAATTAAATCTAAATATATCTGATGCCATTAATTAAGGAGAGAATGAACTAGAAACTAACCTGAGCCCTCACCCGAAAAATAAATCCAAAACCAAAAGCTCAGCAATTGCTTGCCCAGAACTCATTAATAAAAAATTATATGGAATAAAATCAAGGGAAATGTTGACCTTGAAATTACTGTCTTTGGCTCCTCTGACAAGCAGATGCTGTTTTGTAACTTTTCCCATACGACGGTATTTTTTCTCCTTGTTTCTGGCTAATGCACAAGCAGTGACATTTGAAGGCCAAAGGTTTAAATGGCGCATGCAGATGCAAGCCATGCATCATAAGAGTTGTGCTTATAAAAAGGCAAAGGTTGATGAATCTCACACAATGCATCCTCCTCATCTAGCTCTAAAAGTACCTCATTTGTTTGGTGATCATCTTGCCATGGACACTGCAGATGCACTATTATATTTGTCTAGTATATGATTGCTCAATCTCATAATTCTCAAAATCAGTATAGAATCCTTTCAGTTTTTCTCCTCAATACAGAAGATCATATGTATAGAGGATGAAAATCAAACCTTTTTTTCATTAAAAGGTTGTGTTATAATTTCATTTTCTTGATTTTTTTTTTCATTTCTTTGACTTTCCTTCTGCCTCTCCATCTTGTACTTGGTGTGCATGCAGTGCTCAGCTGTCACTGTCCAGTGCAAATGAAAAACAACATACTGTCCCTTGACACAGCACAGAGGTGCCTCAAGGTGCACAGCTTCCAGCTTCTCCTTCCTCCAAATGCCAATGGCTTCTGGTTCCCTTAGCCTCATCGCAGCCCATTTTAGCGCCCAGCAATCATGCCCCTACCTAAAATCACAATCCAAGTCTCAGAACATCCCATCGCCACACTCCAACTATTAATCTTAACTGTTCAAGTGGCATGAGAGCCACTTTCAGCAAGACCCTTTTCCTGTACTCTGGAGGGTGATATTTCCTCCTTTATGAAGTCTGGTGCTGGTGAGCTCCTTGAAGAGAGAGAAGGGCATCAGATAGCTACCTTAAACACTGCTCACTGGAGCAGAGTGTGGAATAGGCTGAATTGCTGGCCATTTTTGAGTTCCTTCTCTTATATTGTAAAACTGATGTTGGCTTTCTCTCTTTCATTTCTTCCAAAATACCTTTGGCTGTTGAAAGGAAAGGAAACACCCCTGTCTGCTTCTGTTATCATAATGGATGAAACTATCCAAGGGAGGGTGTTTTCCTGAAGGCAGAGCTGACGCTTGCCAAAAAGTTGTTAATTCTTTCATCATTGTGAAACTCTTGGCCCTTTCCCCAGTTAAAAAAAAAAAAAAAAAGTTATTAGCTGAGGAAGTAATGACCAGTGGCAATTCTGTGACCTCTAGTTTCCAGAATCCTAAATAAGCAATGACAGTTATGAGAAGAAATTACTTGTTCCACTGTCATAAGAAAACTGTCCAAACCTGAAATGGAGGAAAATGCTGAATAATTTCAATGAGGGAAAGCACTGGAGTGGAGGCCATCCTCATTGTGCAAGAGGCTTCAGAAAAAGACTGCAGTGAGAGGAGGCAACATATATTTTAGAATTATTGCATGTAAGATCCTCATATTATCAAATGAGAGTATTCGTATGATATGTTCTAATAAATTCTGAGTGACCCCATAGTATAGTCCTAGTGCAGTTCCATGAGCTGCATCGTTGTTCAACCACAATTTTCTTCTGCAGACCTTGGTGACCTTCCTCCCTGAGGATAAAAAGATTAATCATCTGATAACTGGGGAAAGTGGCACAGGCTCTCCACTGTTTTTCAGAGCAGATCATTGCAGGATCATCTGGAGCAAGTCAGGAAGGCATGTTTTTCTTCACTCCATATAGACATAAATAGAAATACTCCCATCCTGGTATTCCTATAATGCATTTTACTTTTAAATTAATGTACTTGGCAGGTAGTTAAAGTAAACATAAAATTCGTGCATGGAAGGCTCCTGAGCTGGGAGTGTGGCTTTTGAGAAAAAATAAAATAATGTGCCATTTGGACTGGCTCTCTGGGAATGGTGAGTGCCAATCCAGGCCTAATCATCTGGAGAGGAACCTTGGTCAGTAGGATGACCCCTTCTCCCTGAGGTACCACAGGAGGCTCTGCAAGAAGATCTGTATGACATCTGTATGACTGCCATGGGGAAAGGTGAAGGACATGTCCCAGAATAGAAAATCTTGAAGAATTCTTCAGTACAGGAAGGTGGTGCTCATTTTTCTAGGGTTTCTTTTCAGTGCAGTACCAGAGGAGACCTCCATGCGTCATCTTCTTCTACTTTTGCTTGCATTTATATTCTTTTCCCCCTACCAATTTTTCTAAAGGCCACTGAATACTTGTCTCAGAATAAAGGTGATAGTGCTACAGGATTTCACCACGAGTCCATCAATTCAAAAATAGATGGACAGTCCATTGCACTGAAATATTTGATCTGACATTATTCATTTAACAGATCTTATCACTCGGGATTAAGATGCTTCTGATTTTAATCTACAGAGAGGGTTTTTTTTCTGTATTTATTTCACCCTTCTGTCTCTGCTGCTGAATTTAGATGAAATGAGACATAGTGAAACCAGTATTTATGTTACCTTGTTTATTATGGTGATGTTTGGCTTAAAGGTAGGTATTTCCTCTTTGAGAGTAGTAAAAAAAACTTATTCTCTCTTTGTGCAAGAAAAGGAGACGTACAAAGAAATTTATTTTTCACAGGAATTTGTATGATATCATTATATGCTGTGTTATACACAATGAAATAAAATTTTAAGATGTTAAAATTACTGACAAAATTATATTATGAGAGAAATTTTTGTTGATTAAAATGTCTACACAACTGAAATATTTTGCCAAAATTTGAATTTTGTTGTTTGGAAAAAATGCTTTTTTTGCAAAGAAAAGAACCCCACTCCTTTCCAGAATCCTTAGGATATGATTCACTTCATGCTTTAATCAAGATCATTAACATGTAAACACTTTAAAATGTTTTCATTTTGAGAATTGCACATGTTTTTACAGAGACAACACTCCTTTCAAAGGAGAGATTCCTGATCAGATTCATGATAGTACAGGATGCATTACTCCCACCTTTATATTTTATCAGTCAGACTGAATTGCTCAGAGTGCTTTGATGTTAAACAAATAATCTGTCCCTGCTAGTTGGAACATACCCTCTGAAATAATTTTGACTGATGTGATGCTGGGGACGTAATAACCAGCTCTACTGGGACTTGTTCTATTTTAAGTAAGTTCAGGAAAATAATTTGCTTACCTTCCTTACTGTATGGATTATGACCTGACTATATTTCTACTATATGAATTTTAAATGACACAGTAAAGATGAACATGATTCTGAATTACAGGATACAGCGCAGAAGCACTTGGCAGAGAGTCTTTGAAATATGTATAATTTCCTGTATAATTTCCTGCTTTTTTATGCTTGAAAACTGCAGTAGGCATAGTCTCCATATGCTGCTCTGTTCCATATGCGGGGCATGATATATAATTCCAACTTCAATTTAGTAGTGTTCTGCTAATAAAGGATAATGAGATACCATAATATAGCAATATAATTTATGAATAGGCATCAAATAAAGGTTTGCAAAAGGAGTGAAACAAACAAGTGAGCCAACAACAGCAATAACAAAAAATCCTCTTTCTACAACTTTGGTCTCCATAGTCTGCCCTTGAAATTAAATCAAAATCATGGAAAGAACTAATATTGGAACATTGTGAACCAGCTGTTTCTTACAGCTGACTAATTAGTCTGTATACCCAGCAAACCAAAAATATTTGTTATCACTTAGGCAAAGTAATCCTACAGAAATTTGCCTGTCAGTAGAATAAACTTTGTCTGAAATAGTGGGGGTACCTCCTGCTTGAAGCAGCAGCTCTCTGCAAGGTGTGCTGGAGGGAAGAGAGGGCCCAGCCCACACCTGAGCTGCACCATTTCTCTCACCACCCCCCTGTAAGCTCTCCACTGTTGCTTTGTAGCGGTAGGAGCAAAGCTCCAAAGCCCCAAATGCCCACTTATTCCAATCTTTTTCCAATCTGTCAGCGATGTGAACTGAGCCTGTAAAACAGGAAGGAGGAAAGGAATGCATGCTAAGTGGAAGTTGCCACATGAAACTATCTTTCTGTGGCCCTGGCAACACATTTAATATTTTCCGTACCAAATAAATCTTTCTTATCTGACACAGGACTCAAGTTAATCCCTGCCTGGAAACCCAAAAGTGACGGGAAAGGATTTGATGTTGCAGCTTTATCTGTGGCAGTGATGGTGCCCATGGCTAGCTACAGCCTATACAGTGCACACCCTCCTTCTTGTACGTATTTTTTTTTCTTTAATACTCCGGAAAGTAACCCAATTAATTGCCCGTACTGTGATATTTTACTGTGATTTGGGATGGATCAGGGAGGCAGAAAGTGAGGCCAAAATTGAAGCAGTGCTACTGCTGAGTTTTGAATACCTGTGGTGATACATTGTAATGAAGGGGCTGTGCGTGGTTGTGTCCAAACCAAGAGGCAGGTCCAGCTACAGGACTCTCACCCCGGTACCCTGGCAGGTGAAAAGTCTGAACAGGTCTGAACTCTGACTGAACTAGCTGAAGGAGTATCCTAGCCCTTGGATCCATATGACTTTCTGGGGCACTGGAGGTGAGGAAGGGAAATGGAGTGGTTCCTGGGTCTAGATTCCTTGTGAGCTTGGGGTCTGATTGTGGCGCTCTCTGAGACTTGTGGAGTGGAACACAAATCTTGTCCCACAGGACTCAATAACTCTTAAAGTTCTGGGCTGGTTATTAACCTCTGGGGCTAGTACTGCTTTTTGTTCTACATTTCGTACAGACCCTGTCCAAATGGGGTTCCAGTACATGGCTGAGACTTCAAAACGTAAGTGAAATGCAAATGAATAAGAATTGTAGTACTCATTTCTTGGGGCAATTTGAGAAGGAAGGTGTTGATTCTGAAGTAGATCTTCAATCTTAACCACTCCAATGCCACTCCCAGGCAGGGCAGAGAACAGCTGGGAATCGCTTCTTTAAAGCCAGTTGAAATGTAGTCAAATAACAGTAAGGAAAGATGGGGTTGCCAAGAAAACTTTGAGAATAGGTAAACAATTCCAAACATTTGTGTGACAGATCTTATAATTAATGTACTTGGCTGCACTGAAGATGAAGCTAAGGGGCGATTTTGGACAACCACAGTTACATGAAACCTTTATGTCTACATAAGTTTGTATCATCAGTGACCTTAGCCAGTAAGGCCCAGACCATTGAGTTGCCTTCACTGTGCAGCTGAGTCAGGTCATTTTCTCTTTTGGCCTTCCCAGGGTGGGATCCAAGATACACTGAGAACAGTCCACTGGTCTCTCTCTTGTGGAAGTTTCTGTGTGATTAAATCAGAGTAATACTGATAGAAAAGGTTAACTACAGAAACAGTCATGTTTAAATCTAGTTGTTCTCTCATTGAGAAAAATTGCTTCAGGAAAGATTATCAAATGTAACATATTAAGACAGAAGAAGAGTGACCAGAAAACAAATCTCTTCACAAGATTATGTTTAGGTTCCCTGCAATGCAGTTCTAGTGCTGTTTAATTGCATGCTGTCTTGCTGAGTAATTTCTACTATGCCTTTGTTCATAAAAGTACCATAAAAGAGAAAAAAACCTCCCTCTTCGAGTCCCATTTTTAGCCTTACTGAGAATTCTCAAGCTGCACAGGAATCACAGTTCTTCTCAACTGGAAGTTATCTATAGTAATTTGGCAAATAATTTTTGTGAATTTGTATATTACATTAAGAGAACTATCCAGCTGAAACATGGTGAGAAGATCTTCATGCCTTTAAGCAGTGAACAGTGGTCAGAAGGAGAAAATAAATCCAAAAGTATGACAGAATTAAAAGAGTGTAATAGAACAAATACCCTTTTGTGATGGACTAAAGTGGCATAATTTGTAGTAAAGATAGAATAGCCTTCATTTACACAAAATTCAGCCAAACATTAAAACAGTAGAAAACATTTCAAGAGTTGTTACGGCAGTAGTTAAATGGATCCTTTATAACACAACAGGATACAATCTGGTATCTAAAGAATAAAATTTTAGAAGTAAAAATGTGTGCATCCTACTTTCAGAACCCATGCTGGTGCAAATATGTCTCTACAGGTAGTGTTAGCTCCTTTAAGCACTTCAGAGACAAAGACCATTTTACTTCTGCTGTTGCAACTTGACAGGAATTTTTTATCAAAATGTCACTGCATGAGAAATGCTGTTTTGTTAAAATTCTTTTAATGATATAAAAATACTTGTTTGATTCAGCGAATACTGGATCTAAGTGAAAGTCCTAGAAAATAATGAATGGGTTTGGTCAGACTTTCTGATTGTAAGATGGAGTCTTTACCCAGATGAGTTGATATGATTGAGAGGTCTCCTAGTTGAGGACCTCTGAAAAGCAAGTTTCTTTAGATCTGCGTGTTTCACTCAGCAATAAGTACTTAAGAACTCTTTAGAGTAAATCTGCAGAACTTATATTCCATATTATGTCTATATTCCCTGCTTCCCCTCTTTCACAGATGATAACGGATTATTAATTATTGTGTAGAAAAGAAGATTTGAATTTTACCATGGAAAATCAGAAGTTCCTATAATTGTGTGCCAGAGCTAGTGCTCATAAAGATTTTTTTGCATCATGACACAGTTTTGTCTCTACAATGGTCACGGTGGGTTCTCTAGAACATAACTATGAATCAGGAATGGGATGGACCTTTAGCATTGAATCTCATAAACTGACATCTTCAAAAATAAGATTCAGACCTTGGATTAGGCCTAGGAAGGCCATGGCTGGAGAAAACTGAGTGAAGCAGCATTAATACACCTGAACAGTTCGTACATCTGCAGAGCACTTGTTCCTTTTGCTGTTCACTATATTCACTGAATTATAGAAGTGGAGCAAGACAAGAGATTTGATGAGATCTTTCACTCCAAGTGTCACTTCCTCCCATCCAGGCTTCACGACACAGCAACTAGGAAAGGCTTCACACAGCATGCACCTGGGATCAGGGCAAGATCCAAAAGTCAGCAGAAGAAAAATGCAACAGAGGTAATACTTTCCACTTCCTGGCTCCTGTCTGAGCTGCTGACTCAGAATAAGATATGAAACTGGTACCTTATGCAGCAACACAATGCCTTCAAAAAGGTGGCCAGCATCTATTCACCTCTGTGTGATAAGCACTCCTGGCTTCCTCTGAATTTGTCTGCTCAACTGGCCTGTAATGTGGGAAATAAAAATGCAGGCTGGCAAAGACCCCTTGAAAGCCTGTCCACTTCTGACAATGTCCATCCCTTGACTGGACTTTAAATAGGCCATCTTTTCTCTAAACTTTTCTTTAAAATGACCTATTTAAGAGGTTCCATTGTACCATGGCACCATCTATTGTAGTCTGTCCCTATAGTGAGAACATTTTCCCTAATATTTAACCCAGATCTCTTTAGTCACAGGTTAGGATGTTTTCTAGTTTTGCTGTCCCTCACAGACACAGTGAAAAACTAATCACTGTCTTGCATTTAAATCCTTCAAATAAATTAGGATAAACCCTTGCGTCCTCTCTCAGAGAGGCAAACTCAAATATTTCAGTCTTTTCCCACTGGTCATGCTGTCTTAGACTATTACCATTTTTTTCTAATTTCTACTAAACTCACTGAAATTCATCTACATACCTCATCAAGTGGTTTGTTTTGTTTTGTTTCCAAAAAATAGATAATGTATAAATATGGCCAAAAGGGAGTGTCCATTGTATAGAGGAGTCTTGTTTCGGTGTAAGTTTGACCTTGGATTTCTTTGGGTATCAGAGAAAAAATGGTTGTGAATATGAGAGACCATATTTTGTCATTTTTCTTACATGTAAAAAGTTAAAAAATATGATGGGGAAATTTTGGGGAAAACCATTATCTTTCTTTGAAAGTCCAGAAGCATTTGGATTTTAGCAATGAATTTACAAGAATCTCAGCTCTGAAGCTTGCCCTTGTTAAATTATATTCAATGTCACAACAATTAGTACATCTGTAATCACTTTTACTGGCAGTCTATGAAAGAGCTGAATGCTTCAACTTTAGCCCTTTAATCTAAAGTAAAGAATAAGTCGATGTTATGTAATCTAAACTATAAATATTGAACAGAAAATTACCAATTAAGGTTAGGTACTAATAGGTCTCTAGGAATAATAGTAATAATCAAAAATTACAGCATTCTAATTTTAAGCTAAGTTATTAACTAAGAGTTGGGTTTGCAGCATCTTCATTAGAACATCATCTCTTTTTTTTCAGCATGTGTTTGTATTGTAAACGCTAAACAAATATTGACTGAGTGGAATAGCAGTCAAATTCTTACAGCAGTAAAAATGGTTCCTGGGACTACTGGAGCTTGTAAATAAAAGGAATATTTTCTCCTCATGGCAACTTTTTCTTTATTTCGGGAATCATGCTCTTCATGTACTGCAAAATTCTGTTTCATAATTGCTTCTAAAATATGAAGATTTTTCAAGGTACCTTGCCAGTCCCTTCTTTCACAGTTATTTTTTGTGAGAAATAGCATCCAACTTGATTTCCAGGATTAGCCGCAATTTGACTCACTTTCCTATGACCCACAGTCTGTTGTGCCTTAATAATGTTATTTTAAAGGATGCTTTAGGGGTTTATTTTGATATTCAGGCAGCCTGATCACTGCAGGTTTTTTTGGTTCTGAAGAAATTAAGTATATATAGTTATTTTTAATGTGGATGAGTTTTTATATATTTTTGAGCAAAACCATTAATACTGTAATGATTCAATTGCTTGCAATATCTATTTGATAGAGAAATTTAAATGAAAAATATCTCTGCTGTGTGTCTTTAGAACAGCTGATCTTTTCTGATTTATATCATTGACTATGTAGATGTCCTCAAACCTACAACATCGCTTCTAAAGATTTTCTATGATGAAATGTTCCAACCTCAATCCTTTTTTGTTTCATTACAGATATCATTATGAAAAATGTCCTAGTTTTTGATGATTAATATTGCACCTCTATTTTGTGAACCCCTTTCATTTTAAGATTATAAACAAATAGCTCTCCAAAACAGACAATATGGGCCAAGTTGTTCCTTTAGGGGATTATTTTAGACAGCTGCACAGCAAATAAGCAGTGTGAGGCTTATTTACACACAGTCATTGAAGCATTCATTCCACTGATTTATAGGACAGCAAAAGGTCTTTGAGACACAGACCCAGCAATTTTGAGCTGAAGTTAAAGAGAGGATTTTTCATCCTGCCCACCCCACAGCCCCAAAGGTATTTAAAAAAATCAATTGAAGGATTTGTTGCCAGAACAGATAGATACAGTACAGCCCTACATCCTGGATAATATTGATCTCAGATGCTGAGTCTCCATTTTTCATATCGTAATCATAATATGTATTTGCTAGGGTCGTAATAATATAGAATTATTACATTGTTTCTGTTAAAGGTAAAAAGAAGAACATGTAAACTTGTTTTTAACTACAATCTGAAGGCAATGCTGTGACTAATATCACCAGAGAGTTTTGATAGTGAAATGGGCCAATTGTTGATGTGCTTATTTGTGGAGACCAAAGAGCGTCATAATTTTTATAACCATTGAACATACCCTGATCCCACTGACATGTTTTATTGATATTCAGCATTTCTTAATTTCATCTACCTTAATTTAAAAAAATTACACTCTGCATATGTGATATAATTATGCAAAGTCTTATATGTAGTTATTTCCAGGAATATTCTAGGTCTTATAGTATGATGAAACCTCCAGCCTCTAGAGGTGCCTATTTGTCTTTACTGTCTGTAGCAGAAGGAAAGGATTATCTTAGACTCAGAAATATGTAATTAATTGGTTAGCACTACCCCCTCCCGTTCCCCCAGGTATATCAGAGTTAGTAACTAAAAATGAAGCTATTAAAAATCAGTGTCCACTTTTGAAATTTGGGAAGCTTTACAGAAAAGGGCAGGAGAAAATAAACAAACCTTTGATTTTCAGTCTGCATCGCAAGCTGACATAAATCAAACAGCAGTCTAACAAGTTATCAAATTAAATGGTAACTTCATGGAATTTATTTTGCTTAGCATCCACACAGGTTTAAAGTATATCTGTGACAAAAACAGAATAGCAAGAAGACTTCGTATTATATGGTGATATTAGGATTGATAATGTCAGTGGTATTGTTGGAATATCATTATTTCTGAGTTCCAAAGCAATATTTTTTGAATTGGAAAAAGTTCAAAAGAATGCCAAATAAATCGCATTTATTTGAATTCTGGAAAATGTCCTTGTATTGACACTCTCATGAATTTTGGCCTTTTTAGCCTATGCAAAGCAAAGCTTCAGAAGTAGAGTGTTCTCACAATTTATGATCTCTTCTACCAAGTCAGGCTGATGAGTAGATCAAGGTCAACCAACTTGTCAAGTACACACAAGAGAATGGAGAAGAGACGGCAAATGCCATCTGGTTACACCTCTAAGGTCAAATCTGACTTCTCTTGTTTGGGTTTAGAGTCCTCCTTGTGCTGCTACTGTGTTGGAGATGGGTAGGATAGGAAGCAGGGCCCAAGAAAGAAAAAATGGGGTTTTTTTACAGCATATCAATTTCATTCTTTTTCGAAAATAAAGATAATAATTCTTATATTGCAGGTTACAGAAGTGCCTCTAGCTTGGCTAAAGGCTGCAGGCAGGGAATTCTACATCTAGTCTTCAGGCACTGGAGCTTTGATATGTCTTGAATTATAAATATTTGGGCAAGACACGGGTCAGCTATCTATGAGAGTACCTTTTTCTTTCAGTTAAATCTAAAGTATCTCTCTGCCTACCCTCACCTCCTCCACACACACCCTCCACCCCCAGTATGCATGTACAAGGTCTTAAAGTTATACAAAATGAATCTTTACCATGGAGTTTTGAAATTAAGTGGTCTGAATAACAGACATCCTTTAGAATTTGAAATCAATAGTGTGACCGTTTACTTCTGAAAATGTATTTTGTCATTATTGTTATTGAAAAGAAATTCTAAGGATTAAAAATCATTCATATCATTCTCGAATAATGTATATGAAATTTTAACAGTCCAGTTTATAGAGTTTTAAAAATTATTCACACACAGATGATAAAATTGTCTTTATATCTTTGCTCCCCTCTTCAGAAAATGTCCCAGTTTGCAAGCCTGTTGGAAGTCACAAGCAGTTTGTGTTGGTGCACTAGCAATGTTATTATAAATGTAACTAAAATGAAAGAAACAGAAATGTCTTCTACACTGACTTTGAGATGTCTTTGGGAGGAATAGTCCCTCAATTTACAAATCATTCAGTTCAGTTGCGTTACTGGAATCAGGTACCATTATGGTAAATAATATCTTTTTTCTTGGTTTATTAGTTAAAGGCAGAAAAAAGATGCTTAAATTATCTTCTAAAGGCTAAAGACACATGCTTATCTTAAAAGGAAAAAACCCCAAACAACCCCATTATATTTTATTAGCAGAGATGCCTTCAATAGCCTTCATACCACATACTTTCCAACTTCCCATATCACCACTATCAAATAGGCTGTCAAATAGAAAATGTTTTAGGAAATTTAAAGACTGCTTGGATAAGGTGTGATAAAGGAGCAGGGCATCCCTAAATAAATGGATTTTTAGGACTCTCAGATCTGACAGATCAATGCTGCTATTTATGCATTAATCTAAATCAGGTTAAAATGCATAAATGAAGCTTATGAATAGTCAGCTGAGGTGATTTCAAAGTTTTTCACAATAATGTCCTTGAAATTTTAAGTCCAAACACCAGAGCTTCTCAGAATTTAATTCAAACCACTGAAATATTCTATACCATTAAAACTCAATTTTCCCACCTTGAAAATACAGCGGTTTGTACTATTTAGCTGTCTTTTTCTCTACTCTAAGGAAAAGTCTTTATTTTCCTTTGAAAAATCACTGAACTATACTTTGACATTATTCTGAGAGAAATTAAATTACTTTTAGTAAATAACCAAGTACTTTTTTCTCTCGACCTCACTGTATAATCCTGGGACCACTTTTCATCCTCTTTTGAGTTAAATCAACTATCTATGGCTAGTCAAATTTAATGAGAAATGTAGTAGAAGATGTAGAAACATAAATTACAATGTTTTCAAGATGTGTTTACACAAATATGTAGCAGTCTTGGTATGGACAGTGGTGTACGGTCAGCTACTGCAGTTATTTCTCCAAAGAACCCTAATTCAGTGGTTCCTCACAGAGGGTGTGAAGACTCAGTTCCAATCAAAGTCCAAACCAGGGAATAAAAGAGAAGAAAGAGCAACTACTGATCAAATTTACAGATTAACAAATTTAGGGGAGGGATAGAAAGCAAAGGTGTGTCATCATTGTAGAAAGATCTGGATTATTTGTCTGTCTGGACATAATTTAATGTAGATAAACACGAAGCCATCATTGTCTGTTCTGAAAAGTATTTTGACCCGCAAAGGACTTTCAAGGGGATTTGCCTTATATAGCAGATGTCCAGCTGATAGTAACCCTTTGATCTGATTCTTTGTCCTTGGCCAAGTAAACAGCAAAATATCAAGAAAATAAGACATTTCATTTTACCAGTATATTTAGTAAAGTGAAGCCACTCCTGGTTTATTGTAATCAGGATAAGTGGAAGAAAACTGAAATGCACACCTCAGTAGACATTTTCCTATCTCAAGCTACAGAAATCCAAATATTTTTAAATGTGCAATGATATTCTCATTTGAATGAAAGCAAACTTAATAATATTTCAGCACATTGTATTTTTGATAATCAAGCTTCGTTCTAGGAATTTCTTTTGCATGGAGTGTTTCATTTCTACATAGTTGTATATAATACGTGGTGCTAACCCTGGTGTTCACTGACAGGGCCTATGGGAATGGTTCAAAACTGCATCAGGCAAGCTTCAGACTCAATACTATGGAACATTTCTCTACCAAGATGGTGGTCAAACACCGGAACAGTCTTCCTAGAGAGGTGTTCAGCATCCCAAGCCTTTCAGTTTTTAAGAGACATGCAGACAGTCCCTCTAGTAATAACATGAATTAACTCCTGGTAGCCCTGAAGTGGTCAGGCAAATGGACTAGATGATCACTCCAAGTTCCTTCCAAATGGAACTATTCTACTCTATTCTAATCAACTAGTCCCTATATTCTCTTAGGAAACAATTTCTTCCTGTTGCCTTAATTATTATATTAATTAAATCAATAACAATATATAGTCACAGCACACATAAAGAAAACAGCACACATATTTTTGCTAACTTTGTCCATCTATTAAAAATACACATTTTTTGCTTTATAATCCTAAGTAAGAAAACATTGTTATTTATTCATAAACTAAATTATCGATGTTACCAAAAAACCCCTAAGAATTTAATGCAAATTCAATTCCAGAAACCATTTTTATGGTATTTATACTATTTTTATGCTTTTAAAAGCATATAAAAAACGGAAAAAGCTTTTATGTCACTGTGTCTTGAAGCATCTTGTGACATCGTAGAATCATAAAGTCGTTCACACTGGAAAGGACCTCAGGCGGTCCCTGGCCCAACCTCCTGCTCACAGCAGGGTCAGCTATCGGGTCAGAACAGGTTGGTCCAGTTGGGGCTTAAAAGCCCTTGAGTTCAGAGACTGCACAATGTCTGCCCCTGCCTGACTGTCCTCGTGGGAAAAATCTTCTCCATCCAGCCCAAACTGAATTTTGAAATGACACTGTTTGTCCCCTGTTCTGGTAACCATGTACCGCTCTAGACTGCCTGGCTCCTTCTAGACACTTTCTTGAAGTTTTGGTTGAAGGTGTTGAGTGTTGTATTGCAATAAAGCATTCTTGTATTTTGCACTTAAAAAATAGCCACTTTGATAAATACTGCAGAGGCCTTCCATCAGCAACCATTTTAGCATCATATTCGCTGTTTTTCATTACAGATTTTGGTGGCACCTATCCATAATACCTATAATCAATCACGTCAATTTAACATGAAACAGCTTCATAGCTAAACATTGGCAGAGCTATCTGCATAGTTTAACAAAGGAAAAGTTATGGCATGACCTGATAACAGGAGGACAAAATATGGATGTCTTCTTCGATCCAGCAGAGCACAACAAAAGCCCAGGGCTGAATGTTGAAACCATGCTAATTCATGCCAGAAATAAGGTGTACACTTTTAACACTGGAGATAAATAATGTTTCAAATAACCTGCCCTAGGTCATGGCATATTCTTCTGGAAATATTAAACAAGGCTGAATGCTTTCTCCCTTAAAATATATACACTTCAAGCAGGAATTAAATCAGGAGCATCCTGTGGCTTGTGTTAAGCAGGGGGTCAGACCAGATGATCACAATGGTCCCTTCTGGCCTTAACATCTATGAATCTAAATGGAACACAGCACCAGGAGAACTCAAATCCCCTCACAGATTTAATAAAAGCCAAGAGCACATGACTGACCCAGAGGCAATTTCGAGAGCTGCTAGCATGACTGACTGCTGATAATGTAGGGCTCTGCCAAGTGGCCAGACACTGGCACTGATAGGACATATTTCACAGCCTGACATCTGGGATTTCAGGTAGTTGTGTGCATCACATGAAGCTCTAGCTAACAACTAGAGAAGACAAGGAAAGCATTAAGTGACTAGGAAACTGATTCTTCTAAAGAAACAAATAGAAGAAAATTCAGCTTGCTTGAATTTTATCTTTTCTCAAATTAAATAAAAGGATTAATTAATTGAGAATTGCAGCTGCTTTTTTTTTTTTTTTTAATTATTGTCATGGTTTAACCCCAGACCACAACAAAGCCCCATGCAGCCATTTGCTCACTCCTTTGGGTGGGATGGGGAGAGAATCAGCAGAGTAAAAGTGAACACACTTACAGCAGCATACTTCTAAATAAATATCTAGTAGTTATGAACAGCACTTAACAAGTTTATTCATATTCTAACACTGGTATTTATTTTGAATTTTTATCTGAAAACCTTATTAGTAACTCTGCAGCAAAAACCATAAAGGACGACGACGTAGCTATAGCTGATAGAGTGTCTGAGCCTGGATTTTTCATTTCCATATCTCTGTACACAATGCATGAGTCAATTTTATAGCTTAATAGTTACTTTTCTTTTTGACCAGCTCTATTCATTTCTTGCATGCTGGAAACTCTTCACCAATTTCCGCATATTTATCTCTCATTTACAATGAGATATCTCCCAGAAACAGAGGATGAGACTGATTTCATCTAAATTTAAAAGCACCCAGTAGAAATGTCTGGTTTTTGGTTTAGTCATCCTAGGCTCCCTCAGAAATCAGTAAAGAGAAATTAGCACTTTTGAAGTGTGATTTGTCTTATCTGCTGTAGATGTATATTTGAGGATGAGAATAATTTTTTTAATTAGTACTCCTCTGTCTGGAAAACTGACAACAGGAAGAAAGGATGTGAAATGCAAAAGGGCTACAAAATCATGAATGACCTGCAAAGAGGTGAAATGAGATCATCTGTTTAGTGTTTCTAAAAAAACTTTAAAAATTAAAAATAGAAGACATTAAACAAAGCTTCATTAAATCAACAGCACTGAAAATGAATAAAAGGAAGTGGAATTAAAAAATATCTGTAGAACTCCATGCCAAAGGACTGTGTGACTGCTTAAAAGTGTATGGATGTCGAAAGAAGGTTGTACAAGTAGATGTAAGATAAAAAATTTGCAAATTGCTAAAATCTCAAAATTACATGCAGAGGATGAAAACTCTTTGAGTTGAAATAGCCAGAGACCAGAAAAGCAATCAAGAAAAGGGCCATGTATATGCTTACTCTTTTCTGAGGTAGATGGACGATTGGTCAGCCTAAATATGGTTCTGTTACACTCATACATTGACTATAATGGATGGAGCAGAGAGAGTTTGAGGAGAAAGTTAAAATCAGCACTGCAGATGACTGTATTCGACCAGATGAAATCCACAGAGTGATTTTGAAAACAAAATCAGCTCAGGTTTAAAATAGGTCATATGTAGGAGAAAAGGAAAAATCAGCCGATAAGTTGCTGGATTTAGCATTTTTGTGGGCAAACCAACTTCCCACAATGGTTCCGCTTGTACATGGTTCCTGCAGTCCATTAATATAACCACAGGGCTATCAGCTTTTCAAATAATACTTTTCTAGTTCTTGAAATCTGAAATTGGATGGGTTTATCCCCCACATGTTAAAAAGGACTGCTGAGGGTTAACTAGAGATGGCAGCTAAACCCCAGCAGGGTGAGGGGACAATCAGAAGGGCAAAAGCAAGAAAAATTATTTACATAGCCCACCAGAGGGACCTGATTTTCTGTTATTTGCAAAAGGAGATTCAGCAGCCTCTGTTTTAACTAACCTCTGTTTTAACTAAACAGTGATTAATTTCAGCTTCATTTCTGTCCTTTTCAGTAGAGGTTAAAATTATTCAGTGTCGATACATTTTGGAGGGTAGGGTGGTGTATGTCCATACACATCCACGCAGTCACTGGACGAAGAAACCAAGGTTTATTTCTACTATCTTCCTGTCAAGATATTACTCTCTTCCACACCAGCTTTGGATTTAAAAAAATGTAGTATGTTCATCTATGAACTTAGAAGAGCATTTCAGCAGGTTGGTTCAATTACTATAAACCTTGACTATCTTTTTCAGATACCTAAATTGCATGCATAAAAGCCTCCATGTTGTCTCCACCTTCCTGCGACTCCTGGATGTCTACCTGACTCCTGTCAGATCTTGTAACCCAGCTTGACACATACACATCATCATGTTCTCTTTGGCCTTTACTGACTACTCTAATGGAAGTCCTGGCAAGAAGCAATATAGCCTTTGAGGGCAGAATAAGAAAACAGTGTTCAAAGGGATCTGTAGAATTCGGGGCTCTCCCCATGGTCCATTCTCACAATGTTTCCCAGATTTCCTGATGGACCAGGAAAGAAATCTGAGCAATGCCAGCAGCCATGGGCCGCTGCATGCTTTGCTTCCTTCTTACCTTTCTCTCTCCTCTCTGAAACTGGTGTCAGACATAGAATGAAGCTCAATATAGTCTGTAGGATCCAGAATAATCTATCTTATATTAATACTGTGGTGATACTGCCATAGCCAAGATAAAAGATATTTTATACATATAATGCATGCAATTTTTGAACAGCTGAATTATAGTTTCCTTAAATCAAAAATTAAAATGAAGATAAAATGTGTAGCAACATTACTCAGATCAGATCTTCTGCACTGATCAAGTTGAATTTTTCATACTGGAGATTTGATGCATTTAACCACAGGAAAGCTTAAAGCAAGCGACAAAAACAGTCCTCCAGACTTCCCATATGCTTTTAAACCAAATGTGAAATGAAAAAAAACAGTTTTACAGTATATTTTGAAGGATAGATGACTGTACCTACTGTAACAAGTCTCAGTGTGTTCCAAAAATGCTCAGCATCACAGAACATAAAGAAGTAATTAGATCTTTTGCTAAAAGCAGAGGAGGGAGTTATTTAAACTATTGACTTCATGTATGCAAATTTCTTCTCTGACATTTTAAATTGAAATGGATATAGATGAACAAGAAGGTTTTTTGATAAAATGTCTGCATTTATCAAGCAGTTTTATGGAATACATGAGAGGATTTTTAGAAAATTATGGTATGCTGTAGACTACATGGGAAGATATTCTGCTGTAACAAATAGAACAACACTGTGAATAAAGATGGTGGAAAATATCCTTTAGTGCTTTTTAGTGACAACCAATGCAGTTTAGGGCTTTCCTGTATCTTACTCTGTTCATGCAGTTTGAGTGCTAGATGATAAAGAAGCTAACATAAGGATTTATGAGGAAAATACCATGCTGATTTTTCTGATGGCGTTACCTGTCTCAGCTTCTGTGTATTGATGGTAAACAAAAGACTGACCAAAAAGTGAGCAAAACAAAACAAAACAAAACAGTTTGGTGGCTTCATCAATGAAAGGAAGACAAAAAATATTGTTATTAATGTCCCAAAAGGAGCATAACTTCAGAAAGAGAAATATTAAAAGAAATAATTCAGTTTTCCTATCAAGATTGGAGCCTTGCAATGAAAATGAAACTGTAGTAGAAATCCAGCAATGATGACCAAATGCTTCTACTTGCTTTTATAACCTTGAAAAGATTTGAAAAAATAGTATGATTAGCATTGTCCCAAAAGGATTTTTCAAAATTGTCATCTTTATGAAATAAAGATTTCATAAATATTTTAAGTTCTTGTTAGGAAAACCTACCAACCAATTCAAAAGCTTTGATTGAAGGAGTTTATGAAAACTTATTCAGAAGCTCATTATACTGTAATTTCTAAGGTAAGAAACCAAAGTCATTAATCAACCATGAGGGAAGAATGAAGACCAACATATTTAGGATAAGCTTTAAGAGTAATATCAAGATGACCTTTATGTCAAGCAGTAACATGAACACCATTCAGAAACAGAAGATGAATGAGAGCTAAGAAAACATAAGTGACAATAGGGAAAGAAGCCCAGTCCATCAACATGACACTAAAAACCTGAAGACCATCATAAAAATAATGAAATAAATTGCAGAAACCAGGGTCCAGCCCATGAACAGGATGGTGCAGAAAAATAGACAAGGAAAAGAGAAAAATACTTTTTTTCACCAAAGATGTTATAAAAGGTTTCAACTCTTCAAGGAGAACTGAATAATCCTTTCAGGTTTTATGATTATTTTCTCACTATTCACAGTTAAACTCTGCCTGCAGTCCTACCCCAGCATGTTAATTTTGCTTAAGAAATACTAATCAGCAAATTAGTTTTAAAAAAGCCAACTATGATACAAGGCACTGTGAGGGGACACAAGGGATTCCTTCATGACCCCCTACCAGTCAGGTTTAAGGAGCAGTGCAAAGCGTAATGAAGAGACGTTCTGAGTCAGCTTTTCCTTATTTCCCTTAGGGGCTTTGATCTAGTGGCAAAAAAAAAAAAAATCTGCCTGCTAACATTTAGGAGCACAGCAGAGGGGTCTTACCAGGAAAACCACATCAGAACAAGAGTCCATGCTCTGTATTGAAGGATTCTTTTTCTGTTACAAAATGTGTCTACTTTTTTATCCCACAGTTTTCTAATAATTATATTCAAAATATTTTCCAAAGCTAATGTTTTACTATTTTGTATTTGATTTTAATTTCAAGCAGTGTATGCAGTATTCTGTGTTTGCTCAACATCAATATTTGAATAGTCATTCAGAGATACATGCTAAAGCCATGGCCAATCAAGCCTGGCTGATATTATGCATCTATTTAAATCTGACCTTCAACTGCTCTCTCTGATCAACCTGTGTCTTCGCTGTTCTTCAACTAATGGATTTTTAGCACCATATGTGAAGTGTGGAATGTGCATCAGCATCTTTTACATTCACTCTCTCCAGAAGACAGAAGGAAAATATCTGACTAAAAATGTCTAAATGGATTCAGCTGTACAAATATAACCTATTCATTCGCACAGGGGAGACTGAATAACAGAGCTAAGTTTAAATGTGGCAGACCGCCAACTTAATTGAAATTATTAAGTATACGTACGAAGGGCAGCAGACATCCAGTTTATTGTTCGAGGTTTTTTTGTTCCTGTAAATTCTGCTCAGTGGAAGCTGGTTAAATCTTTACGTTTGACTAGAAAGAGCTCCTTTTTCCAGACATTATTTTTATTGAACTTCTTTATATTTGCCACAAGTGTTTTGGATGTTCCCTTAAAGCCCTCAAACAGATACAGAAAAATACATTAAGTATGAGGAGGAAGGAAATTCATTGTAAGACCTCTACATCTCCCTTTAGTACCTTTGAAAGTAAGAGCATGGAATTCCACAAAAAACATTCACAGGATGCCATGTCTTCTTTTCAACTTAATAGAGATATATTAATGTAATATGATATAATGTCATACAAAGTAGAGGTACATTTACATTGCATTTGCTTTCATCTGAGCAACTGGAAACATTGTGGGGGATCCCTACTCTACACAGACTTTAACACATTTCTTTTCCCTGTGAATCTCTCGTCCTGCCTGCTGCACATCTATTATCACTACAGTTTGGTTTTAAACATTTCTAGGAAATTTTTTACATGTAACTTCAAGTGTTCAAAGAAATCTTCCACAGTTCAGTAGCAAAATTCTTGTGTGCATTACATGAATGATTGGTGGCTTGCAATGTCAGGCCACTGAAAATGGGAACTTGAGCACAATTCCTGAGCAACAAGTAAACACAAAGGCAAATGGACATGGGCAACTAAAGGTTAACTACTACTGGTAGTTGAAAGAAGTCTGTTTTAAATCTGACGTGATGTGTTTGGGGTCCTCTGTGAAATTCGTAGTCTTTAATTCTGACTACTGCTAAAATCTTTGGGGGCTTTTATGTCTTTTTTGACATGCAGTACCTTGAATTCACTTTCTAGACTTTTATAGGTCAAAGTGCATGCCAAACCTTTCATTCAAAAGTATACGTCTAACAGGATTAGCAGTCATGCAAAACTCTCATGATAATTTAGAACAGGAACCAAATACCTTACAATCAAGGCACACAGAATTCAAGTATATTAACACACTGATAGCAGATAATGAAAAATCTGATATATAAATCACAGAGTTTAAGGACAAAGGGCCCTATTATACAATCTATTCTCATCTCCTACATTGCACAGATATTACTTTTCACCCAGTAATTTTCTGATCTCTGGATGAGCTACTGCTCTTCTTCTAAATAGAAAAACAGCTTTAGTTTAAATTTTAGTGGCAGATCCTCTGTCTGAACTCCTTGTAGTGGTTCTAGTAGTTAATCACACTGATTGTGTCATAGAGGTTGATTTCTGCCCTGAACTTACCTAGTGCTCTCTGTCAGCCTTTGGATGTCAGTATGCCTTTGCTTTGTCAGACAGCTTTTTGTGCAGTAGTACTGTCATCATTTCATGACTACTAAATGTCTTCTTTGATAAATTAAATTAAATGGAGAGACATGTCTCATCCTACAAGGATTTACAGAAAACTGGGATTTTTTTTCTATATTTTTTCTGACCTCCTTTAATAGGGACCATTGAAGCATTGAGTTAATCAGTTTATGTGACACAGAAATTGGCCTAGTAACTCTGTACATAACATTCTTCTTCTATGCCAGCAATTACCTCATCCACAACTGGGGAAAGTGCATACCAGGCCAGTATGACCTATATTCCTGGTTACTAGGCATACGGACTTAAAATTGGCTTAAAACAAGAAAAGCACATCAAGGGACTCTTAGGAACCAATTTTTACACATGATTATTCCTTTTCTCTCAACCAGTTTCATTCATCTGCAAATTTCATTGCAGTTTTATGTTTGCTTCCAGTAAAGTGCTTGATTAGCACTGGGCCAAAGAGAGATTCTTCCTGATTGTCATCCAGACTTTATCAGCTGAAGACGCCCATATCCTCCACCAGCTGTTACATGCAAATTAAAGCCTGGATCCCTTATATTCTCCATGAATTTCTGCATTCAGATTTAACAGTCAGGGCTCAAGGATAGGATACCATACCAAACATTATGTACAATTTACATGGGCTACAGTAAACCCTAGATATTAAGACAAGAATTTGTTCTTAGTTTAGTTCACATCAAAACAATCTTATAAAATAATTGTTAGTCTGGTTATAACGACAGTAAAACTTACCATTCAAATTATCCAACTTTTACCTCCCTTTCTCCAAAATAATTTAACCTAAATTGATACAAACAGATTTTTCTGCTGTCCCTTCTTTCCCTGATACTGTGCTCAGCCTTTCACTTCTGCAGTAGATCCTAAGCTTGATAAAAGGTTTTCATCAAGAACTGGAGTGAGGGTGAGTCATCTTTAACTCAAGTTCTTACTGCACCTTTTAAAGAACTGTGATACTGATGTTGTCTTCATCTTAGATACTGAGTCTGCTTTAGGTAATTTTTTATGTTTTTGCAAAAATTACCTTACCTTGTTCTTTTTCTATCTATTATCCCCAAATCCAGTTTAACCCAGTTTCCAGGTTGCATTTCTTTAATAATCAGTGAGCGACCAATCATTCGTGACCTGCATTTAGAGCTCTGTGGCCTTTTCTATCATCTTGTGCTAATATTTTCAAGGCTTTATAATCTTGTGTTTTGAGTGCCCATTGCCATCTTTTTTTTTCTGCATCCTCCATGCTGCTCTAAGTTCATACAACTAATGTTTTATTAGCTCAGCATAGTACCACATACATCCTTGTCCTGGGGCCATTAATAGCACATTTTACAAAAGCAGCAATGTGGACACTGTGCTCTGATAACTGCGGACTATCAGTATCAATCAGTTATGGCAATAATACTGGTAATATTTTTTATTATTATTGTATAAGCCATAGCTGGATTTGAGTCCTCTAGAAGTTAAAAAAAAAACAAAACAAAAAAACCCTAACACGGTTTGAAAAACATTTGTCTACAGTAAATCACAAAATCCGAAGTAGCTACTGAGCTGAAGTCTGTTGATTAACTCTACATCCATATAACTCAAAGAAGCATTTTGCTGCAGGGAACTTGCTCAAAGAAATTCTTTGTTAGAGAGTTTTTTTCATAAAGGAACTACAAAATAAGCCGATACATCAACTAGCAAACTTTTCAGACACAAGTTAGGTCAAAACTTGTATTTTATGAATTTCTGAATACCACACAACATGGATAGGCTTATTAGACTTCAAATATAAGCATTGCAACAAATACATACTGTCATAAACCTGCAGTTGCTTTTGGTATCAGCTCAGTTCCTTAGATGCAGAAAATTTAACTTTTCAGTTAGGAAATTGCAGACAACATATTTTGATGACTTAATACCCACCTTAATTCATTCATCTTAAAACCTTTGTTCTTTTTAATGCAATTTCTTCAGACTACCTGACAGAACCTTCTTGACATAATGGTTCATTGCAGGTAATGAAGAAAATTCACTCCTACAGATTTGCAATTGCTCTGGCACAACTTCTCCCTGAAAGTGACTGTAGAGAATTAGTGGATTCTGTAAGTTCCTGCTAACAGAACTAACTGAAGATACCTGTTTGTTTGGTGGGCTGTATATCAGGTTGTTTGGAAAGCAAAATTAAAGTCAATGAAAAATGAAAATGACAGGAAATTTTGCCCTGCATGTTAACAACTGAATTTGACCTGTTATCTCAGGTAAATACCTTTAAAGACAAATTGTATTGCAGCTATATATCTAGTTGCAATTTCTGAAAAACACATTGTAGTGTGGATGTGTGGTATGCACTCATTTTAAGCGCCCAACAGCCTTGAGCACAGAGCACAAAATATTTCTGCCAAACACAATGAATCTGAAAAACCTTTTTATCTGTATTTCCTAGGAAGAGTGATCTTTGCTTTGGTAGCTACCTGCTGATGAAGAACAAAATTAAATGGTGGTCTCTGTAAATTTTCCTAAGAAATTAGCAAAAATTTTAAAGAATCTTTAAATGAGTTTGTGAAAGACAAAATTCACAGGAATTCACACATTACATCCAAATTTGCCTTTCAAATCATCAAGAATCATTTGCAAAGAAAAAGATGAGTTTGACAGGGAGCTGATAAGGATTTCCAGCAAGGTTGACTCAATCTTCAAGTCTGTCATAGCTTTTCTAGGCGACTTTATTCATAGAGAAGCAATTAATTGGACCAAACCTAGCTGTGAAGAAGAATAACTGTTAAAAGAGATAAAGACATTAAGCTGCCTTTATAGACAGTGGAGAGAAAAAGATAGTTTTAGTGTGTGATTTATATCATCCTTTGATATGTGGTTGATGGTGAGGAGAATTATAGCTCGGAAGTGCCTGTTTTTCAATCCTGATTTAAAAGCCACCCTAAAGTCATGGGCTCACATGTGAATACCTACACCATGGACAACTACAATTGTTTGAATGATCCCTGCCACTTGTGTATTTTTGCCTTATTTTATGCATATAAATTGAGGATAACTATGTTATTTTTACAGTTGTTTGCTTTTTCTAAGTCTGTATAGACCATATGTTCCCAATATAAGGTCTTCTCTCATTTTCTATACAAATGAGATTTCAGTGTGGAACAGTTCAAACACTACATTGGCATGAACATGTTCCAATTTTTAAGAAATAAATCACTCAATCAATTTCAAGAAATTACTTTCCCGACCCAAACTGAGTTTTCTTTTTCTTGCTGATAGTAACATAGTTTCTCTTTAATGGCACATATATGTGCAAGTTGCCAGAGTTTCTCAGTGTCAAGATACAGTTCATAGCCTTAGCACTCATCCCATTTTTCCAACTGCATCAACTAGAACCACACATTAAAACAAAAAAAAAATTTTTTCAGTCATTTCATCCTCCTCTAGCATGCAAGTACTGCACTTTGCTGTAAGGTGCTGTTGCCACTGTAAAGAAAGTTTTTGCAAATTAGCACGAAGACAAAGCACCTGAGTAATTTTGGACTTCACATAATTTGCTGAGCACGCGTCTCCTCTTGATGAATATTTTCAGAAATCAGAAGGGTGAGGACATCATAGAATCATAGAATACTTTAGCTCACCAGTAGCCAGAGAAGTGAATTTGGACATGTAGATCTCTGATTGTCAGTAATGCAGAGGATTTAAATTTTTGTTAATTGTGGTTTTGTAAATTCTGATATTTCTCAATCACTAACATTTGAAAAATAGTGTTAAAGGATAGGAAAAGATTAAAGAGCAATAAATGTAAATCCCACTAGACTTGAATTCTAAGTTGTTCAACCTAATAAGAACTTCCAGGTATTTTCCAAAAGGTAGATGGATATGCGAGTACAACAAATCAAAGAGAAGCTAAGACTTCACCTTGTACAACAACACAACTGAAAATGAGCTACCAGACTACCATGTGGTACTAGAAAATCATCTGGCTTGCTGTGAACAAGGGCTTGACACTGCAAAGTTAAAATCTCTAAGTGACTCTTACATGAGGGGGCCTAACTGTGGCTGACTGGCTGATGTGTTGAGCAGGCTGGCTTGGCACGGAAGAAGGAATTGCAGAAGGGTGTCCACCCACCAGAAAACATGAGTAACCACCCTGATGCTTTAGGATGACTGACTGCACGAGGGAAGTCATATGCCACACTGAGGTTTTATTTTGCTCTGTCGGGAGCGTTTTCATAAATGAACAGGTTTTCTGGCAGTATCTTTAGAACAAACACCTCTGTAATATCGTCCAGTGAAAGATCCGAAATGTCAGACGGAAACTGAGAACGAAGTAGGAGTGAAAAAATGCCACCTAATTGCAATTAAGCAAAACACTTGTTCTAACATTTCAGGAACAATGCAATTTTTAAGCACAAATTTATATCGAATGATATCAAATTATTTTGATAATATTTTAATAATTCAAAATATTTAAACTCTAGAAATCATTAATTACATGTGCCTGTATCCAGGGTTCCCACACATATTCTGTGGGCCTGGATATCTAAAATTTCCTGCCATGAAGTGATGTGGACACCAGCAAGAGATGTGTCACAGCTACCAAACTAAGGATATTGGGTTTTTTTAATTAATTCTACAGTTAATATCCCATGAAAACTCTGCCTCTCCATTGATTGAATCACACTGAAGTAGAAGAACTGAGACATTTTAACTAAAATAACACCTTTTTCCGCCCAAAAAAGCCCTCAAAACCTTGAGCTTTTTTTTTTTTCAAGACAAAATTAAATACATTGTTACTTCTCAATAAAGTTTTAACATTTTAAATTACAGCTATTACTTTTAGTTTTAATTTCTACAAAGTCAAAACTTTATATACATATTATAAAGCTATTTGTGTTGGATTGTAGGCAGGAAAAACTTAAAATTTTCCAAGCTTCTTTTCTTTATTGGAAGGTATTTGGCAAATTTGAGATAACTTTAAAAATAATTCCCTCTTTTCTCTGCAACAAGCTTGTTTTCTCTATAGATGCAACATATTTTATTGCTACTAATTTAAAAACTTTCAGGGACCTAAAAATTAGTACTACATAAATACCAAAAGTAAATTAAATCAGAGGCCCTTCTTGACAGATTCATCAATACTTATTCTTTAATTCATATCCCAACTGAAATTTCATCCTAATTATAAACAGGCAAATAATGAGCTTCTTTTATCAAGCCATTATGTCATGATAGCTGACGAGTATTCAAAGATTTGCACTCCTCATAAGCTTTCTAGTACTTGCTTCATACTTCACCTGGTCTGCACTGAACTCTTTTATATAGATATTTTATTATCTGCTAAGTATTTTGGTTACAGATTCTAATCTTTAAAACAAAGCAATCTCTCCTTCTAGTCACAGTCTCCTAGCAACAAAGCTTACTTCCCTCGAATGCTGGAGAATTTATGGATACTTAAGATTTTTGTTTTATTTCAAGCAGTCTGACTGTTTTTCAAGAAAGGTTTTGTTTCTTTAAAATGCTATAAATCAATGCAAGATCACAAACAGGAAATTCTAAACATCTTTTGTTAAACAAAACAACACCTTAACATGTTTATAATCTTAATCAAATTCAGTTGGGCCACACACATATTACGCTTTTCTATTCTGTATATAATGCTGGCGGTATCAGATAGCAGTAGGAGAAAGTTCCCTTCTTATAAGTGTAAGAGGAGTTTGCAGTTAGTAGAGAAGCGAATTTCTCAAACCTAAATTCACTTCAGCACACAGAAAAGAGCTTTCTTTTTTTCATTGATGGTTCTGCCGTATAAGACACTGTAAAGTGGCAAACCTTTATTGGTAAAATCATATTTGCTACTCAGCATAAGAGATTTGGTTGAAGATTTGGCTTCTTTGCTCTGTAAGGCTAAGTATTAAAGGCGAAACACGGAAAGCTCACAAACTGTTTCCTTCCTGTCCTGTGGCCTTTGCATAGCTGTGTGAAGACACGCGTTGCTGAGTGCTCTCGAGTTCAGAACATTACTGTGATCTCTTCTGTTCCCAACCCTTGACACTCAGAGATCGGTTCAGTAATTCTCACCCATCCATCAGACCAGGTGTATAAGAGATTTGAATTCTATTTATCTGGTCATCTTGAGGATACCAAATATCATTATATTCACGCTGTAAAATCTTTCTGTTATTGTACAGAAGGTGTATTTGACACATGCAATCTCCCCTGCCAAAAGCAGAAAGCTCCACACCGTCTTTGTTTATTAAGCATGAGCTTATAAGGAGATGCAGAAAGACTGTGACTGCCATTCTACCACTATGTTTCCTTCTTTATGTTCCCTCAAGTATGATTCTTTCTTGATTATTCTATTTTATTTTTTCTTCTTCTGATTTGGCCAAAATTTGAAGAGGGTAGAGGTCTTGAAGATCTTAAGATGCAAAGGGGTGTTGGGAAGAGGAAAGATCCTTCAGATACTAAGCTTTTATAATGTCTAAGACCACATAATGTCCAAGACCGCTTTCTCACAGGAAAGAGAGAGATACCAGGTTCCAAGTTTGATTAGTTCCAACACCTAAAGAAATACTAATTATTATTAGGAATCATCAGAGACTGTACTCTAGTCTCAGGTCATTTTCCAGGCTCCCAAATAATTTTGGCAAGTTCATAGTATTTTAAGAGGTGTTTTCTACTATTTTTCAGATTTTGTACTTTTTTTTTTTTTTCCCAGTTACTGAACAATAACTGCCACAATGAATTTTGCTGTTTGCCTATATATTTTCCTGTCTCCTCTCTGGCTCAGATCATAATCTGCAAATCCTGGCAATCCGTATCCCAGCATTAAGCAAGCTAACACCTTTTTTCTACTGAAGTGAACTTTCAGAAGATACTTGATAATCTGGTAGCCTTCCTATATGGATTTGCAGAAGACGAATCCAGTATGTTACAGCATGGTTGTCTGAGCCAATTTTCTATCAACACTTTAATTATTGCTATGACCTTGTGTCTTGTAATGCAATATTTTTGTACTACACTTCTGTCTGTGGCTATGGCCTTGGAGTCCTCTGTTGCTCACATAATCCTTGTGATGCCTGCCTTATTCTGTGGAATGTTTCTGGAGGAGATTTTCCTGCAGCAGCTTCAGAGAAAATAAAGCCAGTGTACCCTTTCTGATTTGTGCCATCTGAACTGAAGCTGACTGACATGATTTCTATTTTTCTATTATTTTATGTATATAATACTGGAAAGATTATTATTCTTCTATTATTTTTCAGTTTGTCAATGTTGTTAGAATGAACTCTAAGGATATTTACAGGCAACTTATTACTTGAAAATTTAACTTGAGCCCTGTCTCTTTGTAAATTATGATCAGTTCTGTGTCAAGCTCTTTAAATAAAAAAATTTCCATCACACCTTGATAGTTCCTTGTTGAAATGATGAGGCAATCAATCTGACTGTAGATCCACTGACCCATCACTCATGGAAAGTCCATAAGCTTCTTGCTTGAAAAAAGTATATTCTTACTGCCACCATCCCCTACTTTTTGTCTCGTTACACTAAAGCATCTGGGAACAATTAAAGCAATCTGTGGAAGCTCTTCTCAGGGCTCTTCTCCTGAGGATGCAGGGCAGGGCTGGGCAGTCAGGGTTGGTCCCACAGCCCCAGAGAGGGATCAGGGCAGCTGGGACAGCCAGGGCAGCCCCAGCCCCTGGCACTGGCCCTGGGGATAGGGATAGGTCAAGGCCAAGCTGGGCTTGGCTCAGGTGAGGGCCCACGGGCAAGCGGAGCAGAGATGTGGAAGCTGGAGGCCGTCCCTTTTTGGCTTTGCTGGGCAACACCTGACATCCCCCAAAGGCAGCCATGGAGTCCTGGGCTGTGGGCAGGGTCAAGGGGAGGCCAGGCAGGCCTCCTAAGGCCACTGGTGCTCTCCAAACCCTGGTAAGATGTCTGGCAGCACCTGAGCTGGAGACTGCACCTGGCTCACCCACTTCAGTAGGAGCAAATGGATCTGCTCTCCATGCATTTATCTAAACCCTTTTTCAACCAGAGCTCAAGAGTGTTTTCAGCTCCTCAGTGCCTTCTGGCAATAATTTCTACACCATTTTCAGCATAAAGGGGGCCTACAGGAAGACAGTAAGAGACTCTATCAGAGAATATAGCTATAGGTCAAGGAATAATGATTTTAAATGAGACCATGGTAGTTAGATTAGATATTGGGAAGAAATTCTTTACTGTGAGGGTGGCGAGGCACAGGAACAGGTGGTCCAGAAAATTTGTCCCATCCCTGGAAGTGTTCAGGGCCAAATTGGTCAGGGCTCCGAGTAATATTGTCTAGTAGAAAGCATGCCTGCTTCTGGCAGGGGGGCTGGACTAGACAGTCCTTAAAGGTTCCTTCCAACCCAAACCATTCAGTAATTCTATTACTGATGTCTTCATTCCTGGGTGGATTGCAGCTCACATTTGCTTTCCAGAAGAGTGCATGAACAACTAGTCTATGTTGTGTTCTGGGGAACGGTGCACATTCTACCTCTCCTGTTGAAGCCAATCCACTGTGCAACATAATATATGGAAATCATGGGTCCAGAACTGCTACAAACAATACTGGCAGGGCCAGACCCCACATATGAGATGTGTTCTGCATTGGACACAGAGCAAACAGGTGGCAGACCACCCATGTATTTTGCATACCTTATCTGGCCACTATCTGGAATTTCTGGGTAGTATCTAGTGAGTCAATTCCCAAAGCAGGAAGGTGATAAAATACATCTTATAGAAGACTGGAGGATGTGGTGGTCCTGCAGAAAGCAGAGCCTGATTCAGTGGCCCGGGAATTAGTGGTTCAGCCAGGAAGGTGAAAAGCTGATATCCATTGCTTAATTCCTAGGATTTATTTTTTGATTTTTTTCTCCCCAGAGAAAGATTTCTGAAAGTGAACTGAATGCAGTGTGTACGCCACCACCTAGAGCAAACAGCTATATGTACTTGCTGTGATGGGCTATAAAATACTTCAGAATGAAGCCATTGAATTGAATGATTTTAGGTACCTGCAATAACAGTTTAGGATTGTTAGACAATTGATCCACTCTTCAAACCAAGACCCAAATTATGCAGAGTGCAAGCAGCCTGGATACATAACCTTAATCCTCCTAGCCTGCCCATTGCAGGGGGATTGTAACCAGATGATTTTTGAGGTCCATTCCAACCCAAACCATTCTATGATTTTATGATTCTATGATAACCTCTCTTGCTTTCTTAAAATGTCATCTGACCCTGGAGGAAGGTAAAGGTGTCTCTCTCTGCAGAGCCATCATATCCTTGCCTGCAGGGCCTCATCTGCTTGGTGCTCTCAGAGCAAGCCTAAGAACTCTGCCCTGTCCAAAATGTGTTTGCACACATGCCCATCTGCCAATTGCACTGTAACTAGGGCACTATTGATGTTAAGGACATCTTAGATTCAAGTAGCTGCTTTTCTTGAAAGGTCCTTTTACCCTTGCTTTTCATCTTTTTTCACGTCTTTTTGTACATGGACTGTTTGGTATGTCAGGATAGGGCGAAAATAAATACATTCAGTTTCTGCTGTTGGAAATCTCTCTACTTTGCAGGAAATATCGAAATATTCATTAGACCCAAGAGAAAATAAGCATAAAAGTAACTGTAATTAAGTGTTTGGGGCACATATGAGGAGGAAGAAAAACTTAAATTTTGCCATTGTTTTATTATCTTAATTTTATAGTAAGTATTCAATAGACAATGGCAGATAATTAGGCTGGCCTCTGTTTTCTAGGTGAGTTCTCTCATCAACACATTCTAGACTTGTGGTTGCATTGTCTCTCTTTCCACTCATTTCTGACACTAAACTGTGCCATGTTGCACAACAGTTTCACTGAAAGGGACTAAGAATCTTCCCCTCACTTAATTCCTCAAGGTATGGGTAGGCTAGGATATCTTAATGTTTACGTCTTTCTTGTGGTAAGAGATATGGGTTCAAACACTATTCATGCTCTGCTGTAAATGTAGGGAGATTTCAGTCTCCAATGAGAATTTTTTAAGTTCTCTGTGTATCAGAAATCTCCAAATTATTTTCTGGCAGAGGCAAAGATCAAGGAAACAAAACAATCCAGAGTAATTAGGCACAATGCAGGTACTCACCCAAAGGAGGGATTCACCTGCATTCACCTTCTCCTATGCTGCAGCTCTTCCTCTTGTGCTCAATAGCTTCTACTCCCCAAGGAGGAGAAAAAATAGTCCCTTGAAGGAAAAAAAGCATATCCACTATTCCTTATATGCCTTTTCTCTCTGAAGTGCAGAAATTGCTTTTCCTCCAGTCCAAAGCCTAGAGAACATCTGTCACAGCTTCAGCACCATAATCTGACCTTTTGCTGTCCTCTTCTGGCTCAGGCTTCTTCTGCTCATGTTTTCTGTGTCCCTTAATTCTACATAGCCTTCAAGTGTTTAGGCCATTTTCTGTTCTCCCAGAGTTCTAATGATACCTTGGGTGGGGCTGGAATTCTCAGCGGTACAAACCTCCTATTAGTGATGGGCCAAAATGGCATTTCTGTGATCCTTGATTTCATTTAACAGAGATGTTGCTGCTGGCAGCAATAGAAAGAGTAAACTCACACTGGGCTGTAGAAAGCAGAAGTGAAGTGTTTTTATTTTGATTCTAACTTTTATATAGAGATATCTACATAATAGTGATTGGACAGTGTCATTCCACCCCTCAGGGGGATTGGTCGAAGCCTTGGAGCTTCAGTTAGCAAAACATAAGATTAGAAAGAGAAAAGAATGTCCCAGTTTATCTTGTTTTCTTACAGAGTTCGTGAGAAGGAGAAACTTTCTTCAGACTGTACGTCCACACAGACAGGACCAAGAATTCATTGAATTTCATAGCAAAATTTACAGGACCAAGAATTCATTGAATTTCATAGCAAAATTTTTATTCAGCCAAGACTTAACTGTTTATGAATGTTAAAGGGGTGAATACAGCATATTTTGCTTTTGTCTCTTTATTGATATCTTTTTTAGACTTACTATTTTCCACATATACACAGCATGATAGAAATCATGGTTTTGTGAACATGCCTTTAACAAGTACCTGTGGTTCAGTCACCTTACAACAATCTTACAACATCATTAAACCTCACTGATAGCTCAGATCTCATTAAATCACAGGCTACATCACTGATATTAAGAATATAACAATCGTTTTCTGTAAATATAAGATGCCTGAAAGAAAGATTTTCCTCTGTTCTATTAAATTTTATTATAACAAAAGATAATACATTTAACAGACAGAAGTATTCTATCAAATGTTTTATTATGTCATTAAACTTTAAATATCATCCTGCTTTCGAGAAATGAGAACAGATTATCCATTTAGGAGACTTCAAAAACAAAGTTTAAAATTCATTCAACAATTAAAAAAATAAAGAAAAAGCCTTTTTCATATATTTTCCCCATGGGTTCTTTTTTTTTTTGGCACCCATTTACAGCTGACATAATAGGAATCATTCTAAATGTATATAAATGGAAACAAACCTAATGTGGGCTTCACTATGTAGGCTAGGATTCTTTCAGAGATATTATTGTCATTCATTATCCAAAGGCCAACACTGAAAAAAGCAGTCCTGGCTGTAGAGAACAGGAAACAAGAACAACAAAGCACAATTACACCTACAACTGTATAATATAGTAAGAATATAGCCAGGCAATACCCTGTCAAAGTTAGCTGCAGAAAGTTACTGTGATGCATTATTTCTCATTTTATAAGAGGCACTTTTGAGTGGCTATAAAAATAATAAGTGCAAAGTTCAGGTGCTTTCAAAATGAAGGTCACTGCTTTATTGAGAAGATTACCTAACTTTCAAAACCACTTTAAGTAATTTTTAATTAATTCATCTTCTCTCTGATGGCTCCAGAAAGGGCTGTGAAGAGCAGGATGTAATTGGGGATCACCACCCAAGGCTTAAGTAAACAAATTTGCTGCTAAAAGCAGTCACCTCTGACAAACAAGCCGCCCCTCGCTGAGCTGAGCGGGTGCGAGGAGCACAGGGCTGCACCCTGGCACAGAGCACAGGCAGGGCTCCCCAGGGCTCCTAGGGCTTTACAGGGCGTGGGGCCCCCCAATTTTGCCTGGGAGGGGACCACACGGGAGGCAGGTGGTCATCCTTGAACAGTGAAAGTCACAATCAAGTTCCTTTAGCTAAATAAAAAGTTAAATGCCTTTTATTATTGTTGTTGTTGTTGCTTTTGCAGAGGGTTTAACTGAGATAGGAGAGTTTTACCCATTTTTAGGATAAAAATATTCCAGTATATTGTGAAAGACAGGAATGTTAAAAAGTGCAATATTAATACAGGCTGGATGGTCTCAGGATAAAGTATCAACTCAATGACTGATTGGGGAAATCCTTATTTTGTATTCAGGTAGGAAAATTTTGAAATCTGACTTAAGACACCTGAGTTTCATTTTGCATGAGAGCCTGTGTAGCTGAGATGAAAAGGCTCCATTAAGATGGAAATTTGGGGACACAGTGAGGGGACTTGTTTGTTGGAAATACTATTTCACATCCCTCCCCCCCCCGCCCCCGCATTACTTTGGTCAAATTATTTTACTCAAAATTCATGTCTTGCAAGAAGCAAAAACCAATATGATCACTGTAATAGTCAAGCTCCCACACAAAATAAAATGAAGAGACCACAACATTTCATAAGAGTGTACTAGAAAGAGGTAGTGAGATGGCAGGACCTGAATGAGCTTAGGGCAGAGATAATGAATCAAGCTGGGAGTGAGGGAAGCTGGAGAACTGAACAACAAATCCAAAATGCAGTGTCTAATGCCTGATAGGCTGGTAGCTAGGAACATTTATTTTGAAAGATTGCATGCTCAGGTAAAGCAGATAAACTCCAAGGAATAGAATTGGAACTGAGCAAACTAATAGAGTTCTGATTGTTTCCCTATCTGAATAAAACAGAAAAGCCAAGATTGAATATTTTGAGAATTCCAGTTCTAAAAGCAGAATAAAATTTGCTGAGATATCAGAAAGACAAACCAGTGAGTTTTCTGAGCAAATTGGCTTTCTTTAATCACTATGCAGTTCCAAAAGGAAAGCAAACAACTTTCAGAGACTATCAAACAGATGTGAAGAATGAAGCTGCAGTGCTGAATGGAGATCTGGTATTTCTCTTTCAGTTAAATCAAAAGCTGAAGAGGACTTTGTATTGTATGGACAATTTCAGGCAAAGAGTAATTAGAAGTTACGTATCTGAATAGAGAGATTGAGGTATTTCATTTGAAAAGACCTGTGAATGATTGCTTTATCTCCTTCATTATCAGAGTGTGTTAGAACTCAGCTGCATATTTCGGATGTATCTACTGTTCCACTGCATACTAAGTACAAGGGGATATAGACTTAAAACACTAAGATTTAACTACTATACTGTGGGGAATGGTGGTAGTTTAAATTCCAGCGATAACCAGAGGACATTCCGACAGATGCTTAGTGTCTGTAATTAGTGTGGGAAGCAGACTCTAAGCAAGAGTCTTTAAAGTTTAAATCTCACAAGGGAAAGATAAAGACTTAATACGAGGCAGAAAAAAATGTAAAAAAGGGAAGATCTTACCTGACAGTTTTTTGGTTGTTAATTGTAATTCTGTCCTGGCTTCCAGTGCTCACAATGGGATTTTTGGTACCATAGTTTTCCTGAGGCAGACCTACATTTTTCATTCAGGCCTTGATTTCCCGTTGTATGATTGCACATAGTGAGCTCTTGACAAAGGCATCATGTGGTGCCTGCAAAGTTATGTTCCTATTCTTTTCATGTGCTTCAGACATCATGTACAGCATACCGCAGAAGAGAAAGTGGTCATTGTTCTATCTGGATGTAGTTCAGAACACCAAAACCACTTTTACAGGTGCCTCTGATATCAACCTTAGCCTCTTCATTAATTAGATATTGTTGATTATGATGAATTTATTACTGCTGACTGAATCGAAAAACCCTTCACAAGAAAGGGACACCATACAAGACTCAAATTGCTTTCCTGTAATATTTTTTATTTTTATTCTTCAGAGCAAACATCTGATAGGGAAGGATTTTGTTTTCAGCTGCATTCACCTCTTTAGTTGGCTGATGTGGGCTTATTGTCAGGAAGCAACCCAGTGTCATTGCTGATGTGTTCCAGCTACCGGATTCCCCAGCTCTGCCAGGCTCCATGCCCTTGCCTGTGTCCTTGCTATCTTCCTACTGGATATAGTTTGAAATACTGGACTTTTTTTTATTCTTTTTTTTTTTTTTTTCCTCCTTAACACAGTATTCAAGGTTAGATTTTGGACCACGCTGTGCAGATCTGTAATAGGAGATAGTTGCTTGATCATGACTCCTGTCAATTAGTCATCTGTGGTTCAAGAGGATTTGATTTAAATGAATACCATTAGTTTAGTACTTTGTAGGGATGGGAATATGATATTCATTTACTCTACTCTGGAAAAAAAAAAAGGATGTTCTTTACCAGTTTTTAACTTTCATTTTCAAATAGCTTATCACAGATTTTGACTACATTGCAGAGCTGTCATTTATGAAGTCCATTGCAGCAGACTCTATTTTTCCTTCTGCTGTTTTAACAGTACCATTGGAAGGACTTACATATCAATTGAGCTCAGTGTGAAAGATACCACATTTTTTTTAACATCAGTCTAAATATGTATGTTTAAATAGATCTTGGAGTGAAAAACTGCAAAATTATATAAAATAAATAAAAGGTTTGTACAAGAAGTGAATGAAGAGGAGAATGAAAAGTGTGCGATATCAAGATCCAGTATTTCACATTTTGTCATTCTGACTCCAAAGATCTTCATCGTTGCTATGTGGCTTTGCTGCCCTTCTGAAGTCTATCCACAGAACCTCCACCATCTGCCACTAACCTTCTTTCCCTGAGGACCAGATTCTCAGCTGATGCAAAAAGTGCAACCCCAATGATTCCTTTACATGCGACCTGATTTTGATTCAGACTTTGCCTCAGGGTTGCTTTGTCTACTGTCATCACTCCTGTTGTCAGACCTGACACAGGCTGAGTTTCTCCCAGAGGCTTGGCAAGGAGTGACCTTGGCATCCTTGCAGAGTTCCATTAGCTTCAAACCAGGTCGCCCTGTAGGACCTGGTTGTAGTTCTGGGACATAAGCTGAAAGCTCTTCAAGAAAAACATTTAATCTCATTATGCTCTGAAATTTCATCTACAGAATCTTCAAGGTGAAATGGAGGTTACAGTCACACAGCAGTACTCATTGATTGATTCTTTCACACTTCAGTAATATTATCCTTTTCTGTGACTACAACTTCCAGAAAATATGTATTATTCCAATCTTTAAAGAATGTTCAAGACAATGGCATAATATTAACTACATCTTTAAATGGTCTTCTGATCTTTCAAGAAATGTGGTTTTTCAGCAGAAATCCACCCTTTGATGACATTAGTTCACTGTAAACTGATAGATCCATGGTTATATCCATTTTTAGCAAAATTACAGGATTTCCTGTGAAATTTGCATTAATGGATGCATCTCCTAATATATGTTTTTTGACACTGGTTTGCAAATACTGCTCTCCATAAATAACATCTTCAAATATCTGTAAAGAGGAACTAAAATAATTCTGAAATTCTTTTTGTTTCATTACTTTTTGATGTTCTCCTTCTACCTATATGTCTTCTCTTTCCATCCTGTTTTAAATTCTCCAAGCTGGAGTAGGAATAAAGCCCCTGCCATAGGTCTCCTACTTGTAGGTTTCTGACTCAGATTATGAAGGTCTTCCCTTCCCCCTGGAGGAGGAAAAAGGGATACAACAGATGGTTCTCTCTCTTTCTGACTACTTATTTGGTGAGGTCTGCATTTTCTTTTTCGAACTCCTTTCTGATGAGTTAGAAAAAAAAAGCCTTATCTCTGCAGTATGTTTTACTTTCTGAAGTGGGTTTCCTCTGACAACCCCAGCTGTAGCACTCGTAGCACTTTTCTCCTTACTCAGTTTTTAAAAGAGAGAATTTTTTTTGTGAAGTCAGCTTGGCAGCAGTGCTTATTCACTCTTTCTTCATTTGCTGGCCATTTCTCCTTACCTGTCTCTTTCTACACTATGGCGAAGGCACACACAGCACCCTATTTTAGTCGAGAGACTATAGCATTAATAAAAAAAATACGTCATTAAGCTGGAAAAATTCTAATAGTAGCTTTCATTAACAAGCAAATGAGAGAAGTCACAGGATTCATGAATAAAAACCAAGATGCAATGTAAAAAAAGTGACAATGCAGAGTAATTTCCTATAGTCCCCCAACCTCATAAGCAGACATTTGCTTAGTTCTGTTTGCAAAAACTTGAGCATATACCAATAATAGTATTTTTTATACCTTTTTCATGTTTCAATAACCATTGATATTGCATCTGTGTGCTGCCAGATAACTCAAAATACAAATTTTATGTAGTCTGAGGGCAGGCAAGGGCAGGAAGGAAGGCTTGCTGGCATTTCTTCAAATGAGCACTGAAGCATACAATACAGTGTTTAAACCCTTTTATTTTCAGACATGTAGGAAAAGAGATAATGCATTGAAACTTATTCCAGGAGAAAGCCTGAGACTTCAAAGTCAGCACAGCAACATCTCTTGAGCAAAACTGACCATACAGAATGAGTTTAAATTGGCTTCTTACTTTGCTTTTCTTTTGATCTCATACCACAAGACCTAAAGACAGATTTATTCTATGATCACACTGGAGCCTAAATCCATTGACTAGCAAAGAGTTTTCAGGGCTGCTCCCCATTCCAAGTAAGCCTTAATCTCTTGAGAATAACATAAAGAATTAATTTTCTGTATTTTTTTCAGGGAAGAGCTCTTGTAAATTATCCTAAAAAGATTGCCTTCTGGGTGTGCTAAGACATTCCTCATGCTAGCCATTTCGTATATTTTTCCTTCAGTATACCTTGCTTCCTTTTAGCCCCAACAAGTACCCGGGAACCAACTGAATGTGCAATAAAAACCTTAGTCTTGTTATTTTTTTATTTGATTTTACACAATGAAAAGATTATTGACAAGTCACCTTTTTTTGAAAAGAAATTTCTGTAAAGTTTTGAAAGCAATCTACTTTCCAGCAGAAGAATAGTAACCTGTGAAAGAGTTGCAGCAATGTCTTTGCTAAAGAATGTTTTTCCTCTGACTGTTGAAAAGAAAGGTTGCAAAGACAGCCTTTTCTTAGACACACAGATTTTGGTGATGTTAGCCAAAGAAAGATTTGTGCCTTTCCAGGAAGACTCTCTGATCATTGCTGAAGACACAGGGAGAGGTCAGAATGAAAATTTGAAACAAAAATAAACTTTTATACATCAATCATTTTTTTCCAGAAAAACAGGATTTTTCTCTCTCTTTCTGAAGTTGAACAACGGCATTTTAAAGTCTCAGAAATTGTCATAGGAGCTGTCATATTCCAGTAATTTCTAACAATAGCTCCATTTACTTGGTAATAATGCAGTTTAAGCTCACTATCTAAAACAGAGACCAAAAGAAGATCCTGCTGTTGCAAATTGTCATGGGAACATTCAGTAGTGCCTTCACAGAAAGTCTAAGAGGCACATTTCTAGTGGAAGTCTACAAATGATAAACCTGGAGGAGTCTGTTGGGGAAAAAAAACAACTGTAGTCAAAGACAACATGTTTGTAAGGAGATTTTAGACTGTAAGTAAATTAAGAAATGTATCATTTGATTAAGAGGTTTTAACATCTTTAATTTCTTTTTAAAAAAGATACTATTGGTATCATATTTCAATGCTTAGTGAGAAAAAGGAAAAAAATCCTGGATCAATTCTAAGAAAAAGGAAAAAAATACCAAATTTTAATTTTTGCTAATTTAACAGTTTATTGTGTTATTTGAGAAAGTGACTCAGAGAAAGCTGATTGACAGAAGTGCTCTCGAGTTCTTATTGCTGTAAGTATCTTCCTGTTCTTCAGTTTGGTCTTTAATAAGTTTCAGGCACAAGAGATCATCTTTCTTGCAGAGGTGATCTTCAGGGACTGCTTTTCAGCATGTTTTTGTTTTTCACCTAAGAATAACCAGACACTATCTAAGCAGTAAAGGACCATCAAGAGGACACTACATACTTTTCACATTACTCTGTGTATGAAGAGAAGAAATTTCATACCTTATAAATGCTACACAATTTTTGGTATAGTGAAGGTAGGTTCTTCCCTCGAGTATTAATTAAGAAGGTTCTTGGCGTTTTCCATCAGAATTATTTTTTATTTTGAAATCTGTTTTAATTGGTAAAACATTACTGTCTATTCCACCCAGAACACCTGTCTTCTTTTATCTTCCTTCATTCAGCTTTTCTATTTCTACCACCTTTCCTTCTGAAAACCTGCATTTCTGATTGTAGTTTTTCTTACCTATCTGTTATCTTACTTGCTTTAGATTGAATGCACATCTCTTCAATCCGGAAAAGTTCCTTCCTGAAACTACACACACAAAAGGAGCAGGGAATTTATTATGGGAACTTGGAATACTTCCATCATATTCAGAACAGGGATTCCCACCTCATCTGTTAAAACATAATTACCTCATCGTAGGCAAATATGCCTCATTTTTTCCTAGCTTGCTATATATACCTTTTTAAATTTTATTAAAATGTCCCTGAGGAGGTTATTTTTATTATCTTGCTCTTCCTTTTTACTTTATTTATTCAAACATCTCTGCACATGTTATTTATATTACCTTGCAAATTTTTTTTTGCCTTATTTACTATGGATTTTAAATTTTCATTCCAGGCACTAAGATGCATCACAGTACAGAGGCATGCCTTGTTATAGGCATGCACAAGTTTACTTACAGCAGCCAGTTCAAGATCAGCGCTGATCTCATCTTGATTTGGCAGGGCAAGTACCTTTTATTATATTTATGATATTATAAAAAGTAGTATTTTCTCAGCTTATTATGAAATCCACTCAATAGCTTAGAGACAAGAAAGGAGCTCAACCAAAATGCTCGTCAACACTCTAAGCCTCTGTCCCCCGGTCTTTTGTGGGATACTTATTTGTGTCTCTGCTCTGAGCAATTTGTGTGGCCTCACAACAGTGAGGTCTGCAATCTCTAAGGTCAGGGATTTCTGGTAATACCAAGGAGCTGCAGAGACTTGAGGGAAAAAATAAACAAAACAGCATCTGAGATAGTGTTGTTCACATAAAAATATGTGACAGTCATCTGACAACTGATATTTTCTTTCTTTCTTCACTTCAGACTACATGGTGCACAGAAACAAATGAAGTACTTCTCCATGAGAACTGGACACAAATACCTGCAGCCTTTTACAAAAATCACCGTGCTACAAGCCTTCCCCAAGTACTTACATCTAGAGTTGTGCAATGTCCTCTCCTCAGAAGGTCAGCTTCAGCTCCTGCTCCTAAGGGAGTTATTCTTGTCACATGCATGCTTATGCTTTGCTAACTTTTGTACTGACTGTTGAAAGGCAATTGCAGGCAGTGCAAAACAAAGCTCTGATTAACATAGTTGTTATGATTTGAGCCAAGAAGGCCTGCTGGAAATTTTCCCCTTTCATTTTTGTTCACTTTTGGACTGTGTTCTTAGGAAAAACAATCACCACTTTCAGTGAGTTTAGATGATACCTATATTTAACACTTCTGTCAAACTGCTATATTGAGATCCCAACTCACTTTAACTGCTTATGTAAGACAAATTATTGGACGCTAGCTGCAAGATAATAAGTCCTTTAAGAAGACTAAAGCAATGCCCTCTAATTTTACTAAATAAAAACTCTGTACAGCAGTGTTAATTAACTAGCTCTAAATGTCTTGTGAGTAATATTTCCATGTTCAACCACATCTGTAATATGCTTCATAAAAAATTATGAGGTTCAAAAGAAAATGATGAAAATTTTAAAAAGCCAATTCTTTCATAAGAATTTTTCCTAAGAAATTGCCATTTATCTCTTTTCCAGAAATAGGACAGCAAAATACGAGCCCCAGTCATCAATAAGAGTATCAATCTAGTTCACTTGACATTCTCTTAATTTTAAATGTGGTGAGAAGAGAATATAGCAGAGTATCAATGGAAATTGATTTATTTCATTAGAACAGGCCTGAAATATTCTATAGAGGTCTCAGTATCGATGTATTATTGGTATCAGGTAGAACACTGGACTAACAGATTAGGTCTAAACAGACTGGGTCAGCAGTGTGCTTCCAAAGAGAGATTCATGCTCTTCTCGGGACTCTCAAGGAGTTGTCTTTGGAGATCTTGGACTGTACCACCTCAGATGAAACCAAACTGGAAGAGGAGCTCCAGGAGAATGGCTGGTGCACTCCATCAACCAATGGTCAGTCAGTCCATCAGGCCAAAGTAGAATTAGCCTGAAAAAAGAAAAATACAACAAAAAGCCAAAACCAAAAAAAAACTGCAGAGCTTCACTGCCAATTGTTTTCCTTACAGATGGTGCACTTCAATTGGTGCTAACATAGGTACAGCCATGTGCTTCTCCTCTTGGAGTGTCAAGTCCAGTCCCTTCATAGGAGCCTGAGGGTACTTAGTACATCGCTTGATATCTACATGGGATGCACTTTAATCCATGCCTCAATATTGCACAAACATTTCCTTTTTACATGCACGATGCCACAACTGAATTCATGAAGAAAATAATAAAAATTAAAAACAGTCTTAAGCCTAAATAAAAAGGTTTGATTGCCCAAGGTGATCATAATGAATCACTATGAGATTTCTGCACACCCTCTACCTATGCATTGTTCAGGTAAACACTGTGCTTGAGCATTGACAAAAGTGTTTGGGTTTTTCTGGATTTGTTTATGTTTGATGTGGTAAAATTTAGTCATTATAGTAAGAAATAAATGCAAAAAAAAATAATCAGGAAACGTATATAAGTGCATATACACCTGTCCACTGATGGCCAACAGTTGAAACATGTTCTACCCCTCAGGAACAAAGAAGAAAATCACCCTCAATATTTTATACCCCAGGCAGCTTTTATTTTCAACTTTTGAACTCCTTTTTCATTGCTACCTCTGAGGAAAAACTTGCCTCATAGCAATGTAAGGTAAGAAGGGAATGGCAGCTTGAAACAAGAGAGGATTGCCACTTTTCATCATAAGTCTGCCAAGCTGACAGCCAGAAAACATTACCAGCTAGAAAATTGTCCTTGGAGAGGTGTTTTGGTCTCCTTCACCATGAGCACATGTGCAGGCATTGTATTAGAATGCATTTATTTATTTTGATTTTTTAATGTGTTGTATTTGTTTGAGTTCAAGTGATACCCATGAACTCAGTGTACATCTTAAAAAATCTTGTCTCTTCTCTCTCCCCGTTGTTTTTATAAGTGAGCTGCTCATGTCCCAGACATTCTTACAAAGGATGAAAGTTTCCAGATGAAACCTCAAGCAAACTCTTCCCATTATGGTTCAGTAAATGCCTCCCAGATTCTTCCACACAGAAGAAACCTCATTTCCTCCTTTGGAGCCTTTTACATAGTTTGTTTGCAAATGTCTTTTCCTTTACCTACCATTCAAATCTTATTCTGCAGGTATAACTTTCAAGCCAAGTAACCTCATTAACAATAATGAGCAACTACTTGAGAAAAATTTTCATGTATTCAAGGGGTTCTACAGAAAAAATTGTGTTGTTACCCTACCAAGAGGAAAATTCTGTAGGCATGTACAATACAGTAAGAGAATAAAAACAGCCAAACACAAAACCAAACAAAAATAAACAAAAACAAGCAAACAAGTCAGATGGTAAGCAGCATTTTGTCAGGAGGCAGATATAATTAGGTTCCTTGGAGGAACACGTGCCTGAGTAATTGTCTCAGTAAGGGGAATATTCTGTCTTGCACAGTCAACATTTTCAGATTCCACAGTGACCTGACTCACATGAAGTTTTGGGCCTGGTAAATCAGACTCAAACATTTATGTTTCAAGGTTGTACAAAGAAGTAATATTTCTCTATTATTTGCTCTTCTTGCAAAACTCACACCTTAATGAAATTCGTAACTCAAGAGAAAGTGTTGTCCCTTTTTTTATAAAAAATTAAACTTTGTTCCACCAGATAAATTGTGGTGGATATTAGCCATATGCAACATAAATTTCTCTCCATCACTGTTCTTAATCTCAGCAAAGACAAAACCCTCAACACAGAGCTTGCTTTTGCATCACAGAAGATGAGGTATCTAGCAAATACTAGAGGATGCATGCAGTATACATTATGAGGAAGCACATTCAAAAAAAAAAAAAAGTTGATTTTTCCTCTTAGTTTCATTTGAATAATCAAACTCTAAATTGGAGCACTTAAATGGAAGTCAAGGAACTTGGAGTGTGATGGAGGAAGCAGTAATCAGTTTGAAAAGATGTTGAATCTCTGATGAGAGTTGAATATGTCAGATTAAGTTATGTCCTAGAAAGGGAGGTTCCCTGAACAACTGCTAGTCACTTTAAATTATTCTGCATTTCAAACAGGAAATCATCCAATTAGACTAACAGCTGCAGAGATTGGAATAAGCCTTGCATATTAGAAAATTGAAGAAAATGCAGCTCAGTACCATGGAAAGGAGCTAAGGTAAGCCATTTCCCCTCTTCTTTTCTGTAATAAAACTTAATTTCAAGGACTTTTAGGGTAAGGAAATGACTGCAAATTTATTACACACGATTAAAACAGGAAAAAACATTTACCATGAATTATGCTGGATAATTTTTTTTCATGTGTATGCTCTGTTTGTCCTGAAATATCCACTGTTTCTTTCAAGGTGAGTGGAGACTTCCGTATTTCTTCTTGTCCCAGGTTCGTTCCAATACCATCACTATTACTTCCAAATGTTTTAAAGAAGATAAGCAACAATATTATTGTGCAGTGACTCTTTGGCTAAGAGTCATCTCCATTTGAAACTTTCTTCACAAAGACAGTCTGAGACTGCGAGCTACAAACTATATGTGGAAAAGGAAAACATGGGTGAGATCAGGAAAAACAGTAACACAGAAGATGGAAATGAAATTCTATATAGTGAAAAAACTCAGCCTCAATAACAAACAGAATTCTGATGCCAGGGAAAATAGTATGATGAAAGAAAATAATACTGAAAATACAGCATACTCTTAAAACACCTTGGGCATTCTACTGTATCTGAGAAAATATATAAACCCAATACAATTTTACCTAGACACCTCCATGTAGTTTCAGGATCAGAAGATGTAAGCCAGCCTGTAGATCAAAATTATCTTTAACTTTTAATAACTGGTCTAATATTAGACATCAGTCTAAAAAAGCAAAATGGATAGGGTCATGAAGTGTCAGCCACAAATTATAAATTTATTTGTTTCATTTTTCTCTGTGAAGAATTGTGTTTTAAGAAAAAAGAAAACTGAATAAATTCACATGGTAAAGCTTTTTATTTCCATAATGATCCTCTCAGATACCTACAGATACCCTACTGCAGCTTTTGGCAGTGTACATCCCACAAGTGTCCTTCCAGAGACACGTCTCATTTCTGAAGAGGTTGTTCCTGCAGGAATCTCAGGTGAGATAAGGAAAAGAATGTCTTCAGACTGACCGTGCACTGAATGTCAGGGCACATTCCCATGCTACATACACAATTCCTCCTACAGGATTTCTGCCAAAGTATTCTGCCTGGTGTCTCTGTCCCTTTGGTACATATGTAACATCTTCTAACTTACCACAAGAGTTCACTGAAATCACAACTAAATATCTAGCAGGCAGAAGTGCTGTAATATCTAGCAGCCTTTAAGTGCTGTAATTCCTCTCAGCCTATTTTAAAATGCTTCATTCCCCTGATGCCTGTTAAATGAGCCTCAAACCATAATTAGGAAAAAGTCTAATTATTTTCCTTTATATGTAATTTCAGATTGCTTTCTTCTGAAGATCTTTAACTAATGTTAAGGCTTTGAAAGTCTTGATAGGATCAAAGACAAACTCGTCAGGAAGAATATATTGAGGAAAGTGACTAATTTCTTATACTAGTCTATATTCACCTCACATCAAGATTTCACCAGCTCTGGAAAAATTAGATCTGAATTGCTACTGAAAGGATTGTTTTTAGTTAAAATGTATAATTTCAGTAAGAAAGTGGAATTAAAGAAAATCCAGGAGACACTCTCTTACTTGCAGATAGGCAGAGGATTCAAAGACAAAGCTGCCCATAAGGAATGAATTTTCCTGTCCACACAATGCAATCAGTTAGGAAAAAAAAGCCTTTAATCCAGAAATGTGTTCAAAAAGTATCATTTAACTTTAAAATGGATTAAAGAGTATGTTTAAATCGTTGATAGAATCAAAGGTCCAAATGGTTTGAGCAGAAAGCCTGTTGCTTTTAGGTTATGCAGAAGATACTTGTTCTTGGGTAAATTAAGATTTGCATTAAAATTATAGGTTTAATATTCACCAATGTAATAGGACAATTATGTTGTTTATTGGGACCAAAGAATAGCACAGTACTGCATTAGAATGCATCAGATGGACAAATGCATGGAAATCACTCTGACTGCTGGTGAAATGCAAAAGTACGTGGAAAAAAACTCTATGTCTTCAACACTGCAAGACCATTGTGGTCAAATGTTCCAGTCCAAATCATTGGGAAGTGTCATTGGGATGCTGCCAAAGCTGTGCTGTCAAAGCACAACTGTACACAACAGTACACACAAGTCCTTGCAGCTTGTGCAAGTCCAGTGCTTGGCCTTGATTGACACTGATGTGTGAAACAGGCAGAGCCCAGAGCTGTCCAACGACCTGCAACACTGCTGCTCTCAAACAGAAATTAAAAAAAATAGGTTTTCAATCACACCCATGGAGCTGAATTTAGCCAGGAGATCTGTAGAAAACTGTACTTACCTACTACCTTGTTTTAGGCCTGTAGTCAGTGTATCCTGCCATGGAAAAATCCAGAGAAGGAGTCATGGCACATCACTTTTCACCTCCTTTCAAAGGCTGTTTCCTATATTGCTTAAGCATCACTTAATTTTACTGTAACACATTTAACGTATGAAAGCACATTTAATGTATGGTAAAATCATTTTACAAGACCCATCGAAAATCAGCCGTGATTTTTTTTTTTTTTAAAGCTTCTCAGTTACCTGAAGGAGTCTTTTTTCCTGTGATCACTAACTATTGATTTGAACCAGTAATGATAGGTTGTCTGCTCAGTGTATCCTGGTGTGGGGGCTTTTTGCTGTGTACTCAGAAATTTTAAAACTGTTTCATAGACTGTTTCATCTAAGTAGCTCTTCTTAACCTGGCTCTTTTAAGCAAATGAAGAGTAACTGCAACCACCTAATCTAACCTCACACCTACCAGCAGCCAACACTTCCAAAGATGAGCTCCCAACTCCTGTTAAGTCATTGAATTCAAAAATAATAATGATTGTTGTGCTGCTTCAGAAACTGAGCCTCTGGGTCTTAATAAGATGGTAATGTAATGAATGTTACTTCCCACATAATTTTGAGAAATAGGTATGGCCAAAACAGCTTCACTTCACTTTTATGTGAATATAGTTTATCTGGCAGGTGCACAAGTGATAATGCAGTAGAATTCTGTAATGCATTCTACAACACAGCTTAGGGTTAAGAAACTTAAGCAACAAAAAGTTAGTGTGCTGTGTACCGTATGGGTTAAACACTAGTTAAATGGCATATTAAAAAATAATAGATCTGTATGTCAAAATTATTTTTAGCCTTTAATAACTCATCAATTAGGTGATTTGTGGAGAGTCTATGAAGGAAAAAAAGTAATCAGACTATAATTTAAAGCATTTGTCAGCTATGGTTGAAAAAACAAAACCATTGTCAGTTAAAAAAAGGGGACTTTGCCATCCCCAGATAGCATCAAAGAGGAGTGTTTGACTAGAAGGAAGTCAGGCAGATGCAGAAAACCAAAAAAACTGATCAACTTAATGTGCATATATACATATGTGTAGGTTTATGAGTGTCAATGTGGCCAGATATTGGAATATCTCTCATAGCAGCTGACAGAAGGCTTTCATGGGAAAGCAGTGACACTTCAAAAGACTTAAAATACTGGTGGATGATGTTCTGGAGATCTGTGTCCACTCTGGTGCTCCAGCCTAAATGGTTAATGTGATCCCTGCATGTATTAATTCTGCTGTTACTGGTGACCAAGGGATTGACATTTCTCATAAGCTGGTGGACTAAAGGACTCAGAGAATTCAAACAAGGCTTATTAAAGGGTTGAACAAAGCCTTAGAAGGAAAAACCTGAGGATCTCAGTCCAACAAGAAGAACATAAATGGGTAAATAGATCACATTCCACAGGGAAGAGACACGTAAGAGTGGACTTTCCACTCTAGCAGAAAATGTGAAGCTGAAAGTGTGAAAGCTGAAGATGGAAAAAATTAGATTGAAGTTTGAGGATATTACAAGAGTGAACAATTGAGTGTTTTGATTGGAATATATGAGCAGATGTTCATCCTCGGCAAATAATTGTAAATAATACACAAGACTTTAGACAGCTATGTATTCTAAGCAACTGGTAAGTGTTCTTAAGTAGTTCCAAATAATTATTCACATTTTTCTCTTTAGTTTCTATTTACCAGTTGACTAAGCCTATGATTATCTGTATACCTGTGAAACTAGTTCCTGGTATGCACCAGAGAATGTGTTATTGGTTTCCACCGAAGCATAATCAAATCATGAAGGCTCACAATAATCATCATTAATTTTTAGGCTTGAATCAGTTCTTCAGTATCTTTAAAAAAACCCAAGACACAACAGAAGACTACCCTAGAATTTATTCACTTGCAATGTTATATTTTAAAGTTAAGAAAACAGTCGCTAATAATTTAGAAAAATTATTTTGCTCTTAATATTAAAAGAGAAAACAACTCCAGTATGTTTACACTTGCAGGTCCTATGTATTTTTAATTTTAAGTCATAGTTTCTAGACATGCTTGACCATTTGTCTCGTTCTATCTGTTCTGCTTTGGCTTTCTTTGGCTGACATCAGACTACCTCATCTTCTCTTTTAATAGTTAGAAGACTACTCTCAAGGCCGGAAAGATCATTTACATCCATCTTGTCCTGGATTCAGAAAAGAAGGTAACAATACATTGCCCTTCTGATTCGTTTCACCCTTATTAAATGGATTTAAACCTAGTGATTTTAACACTCCAAGGAAATCTTCCCTTTAGATTTCAGAAATGTAAGCTAAATTTTCATGCATACAGCAGCATTTCTAGCCGTTACCAATGGTTCTGAAGTTGGTATGTAAGCAAATAAGAATTTTCTCTCCAAGATTTTATTTTATAGATATTATTGCACTGATGTTAATTTTCTGCTGAATTAATGGTTTTTATCTGCTCCCTTTTTCTGTACATGGACTTTTTTTTGATAAAAAATAGATGAGAAAATTAGCAAGATGGAACCAATCGAATTTATTTTTACATTGTTTTTTGTTGACATGTATTTGTCTACTTTGTTCATTATTTTCCTCTGCTTCAGCATTTTAGAAACATGAAAACTTTTGAGTGTATTATACATTTCACTGTATTACTGTATTTCTTGGTGAAATAATATTTACACATACTTTTGCTTGAGATACATTCAGTGGAACTTCATGCCATTTTTAAATCTTTTTTGTTAATTTCTTAAATAGTTTAGAAAAAAATCAGTTAATTTAATGCAAAGTTATTTTTTATAAGCAGTTCTCACATTCTTAACCAAAACTGACAAAATCCTGAAATTAAGTGTTAAAATGAAAAGCCAAAAAATGCCGTTTTAAAAGATCAAGATCAAAATGTGAGCTTCTCAAAACAATCTTTATTAAAAAGTCATTTCAAGAAATAGTGACATTTCAATGACCTCAACACTGCACTTTTTAGTGAACTAACTATTCATTTCATTATTCATCTTTGTTTCCTGAGCCTATCCAGATAGATTGCTCATTCCTCTTGCATGGAAAAGAAATGACTTACTCATTTTTCCTGGCTGATGCTGCAATACATCTTTTCCTAAAAAAGGTTGTAGGACTGACAGGAGCAAAAAAGGGAAAGATTAAATGTCGTGAAGCCATACATTAATGCTTGGGATACATGAGAAGAAAAATTAATGTTTCCCTCTTCCCTGTGGGTCTTAAAGTGGTTAGTATTAAACAAAGTTGCTCATAACGGTAATAACTTTTTTCTCCTGTTATAAATTATTTCTGTTTTGAGGGGAAACACACAAGGCACAGAACCTTGCTGTTTCACAACACATGGTCTTGCATAGAGCATGTTTTCACTAGGTCAGCTCAGAGAAACTGGTGAGACTAGGAAACTATCCTACAGAATTGGTATTCCTTTTTTTCCCCCCCTCAACCTAGTAGTCACTGGTGTTCCTTTCCACACTTAACAGTGATGTGAATTTAGTGGCTCTGTTTCTCAGAAAATACTGTGTTCCACGTATTTTATATCCAGATATAGTCTGAAGACCTTAATGTCACTTGGTCACTTGGATAACTGCAATCCTTAAAGAAATTATAACTTTGTGGATACCAAGAATATGATGGAGTATATGCACACAATTCTGGTTGTGTCCCACTGTCTAGTTTGAGGGAACTCTCAGAGTGGTCCAACATAAATGATAGAATGGTTGATTAGTAGAAGAGACAAAGGAAACTGGTCATGGGAAAAGGAACCATTTCACAGAGAAAAAGTATAATAAAAGACAAAAATAACTACAGAGACAAAAATAGTAAGAATTTTTTTGAGTCTCATACTCCTAATACTGTTATTGACATTAAAATTAACATTAAAATTAACATTAAAATTAATATTGATGGGGAAAATTTACTACTATATATATTATGATTACATTCCCTCTCAGAAATCCCAATGCAAAATATCTGCTGCAATACAGAACAATGTGGAAGAGACAGAGGTTGACCTTGGCTGGCTGCTGAGTGCCCACCAACCTTCTCCATCTCTCCTTTTCCTCAAGAGGACAGGGGGAGAAAATACAATCAAAGGTTCATGGGGACAACATAAGTATAGGGAGATCACTCAAAAGTTACAGTCATAGACAAAAAAGACTTGAATTAGGAAAGTTAATGGAATTTATTGCCAGTAAACTAGAGTAAGATAATGAGAGAAAAAGATCAAATTTCAAAACACCTTTCCCCCACACTCCCATCTTCCCAAGCTCAACTTCCTTTACTCCTGACTGTTCTACCTCTTACCATAAGCTATGCAAGGAGATGGGGATGGGGCCCATAGCCAGTTCATAGCACTTTGTCTCTGCTGCTGCTTCCACCTCACACTCTTCCCCTGCTCCAGTGTAGGATCCTTCCCACAGGAGACAGTCCTCCACGAATTTCTCCAGTGTGATTCCTTCCCACAGGCTGCATTTCTTCACAGACTGCTTCAGCATGGGGACTCCCATGGGGTGCAATCCCTCCTCAGGAAAAAACTTCTCCAGCATGGGATCCCAGAACCTGCCAGAAAACCTGCTCCAGAATGTACTCCTCTCTGCTTGGGTCCACCTGTCCTGACAGGAGCCTGCTCCAGCATGAGCTTCCCACAGGGTCACAGCTTTCTGCAGGGTACATCCACCTGCTGCAGTGTGGAGTCCTCCAGAGACTGCGAGTGGATCTGTGCTCCCTCATGGGCTGCAGGGGCACAGCTGCCTCGCCATGGTCTGCACCACAGGCTGCAGGAAAATCTCTGCTCCACTGTCTGGAGCACCTCCTCCCTCTCCTTCTGCACTGACATTGGTGTCTGCAGGGCTGTTTCTCTCACGCATTCTCACTCCTCTCTCCCACCTGCTGCTGTGCAGTATTTTTTTCCCTTTCTTAAATCTACTATCCCAGTGTCGCTCCCACCATCGCCAATGGGCTCAGCCTTGGCCAGCGGTGGGTCTGTCCTGGAGCCAGCTGGCATTGGCTCTGCTGGACACAGGGGCAGCTTCTGGTGGCTTCTCACAGAAGGTACCCCTACTGATCCCCTGCCGCCAGAACCTGTCCACACAAACCCAATACTACTATGCAGACAGTTACAGGTTAATATGTACAGTTAGATATTCTAATTTTCAACTGAATCATGTATTATATGTCCACAGCCCAGGACATACTATGTTATACAAGGTTGTCTAAAGCATTTCTCAAATGTTATTGAAGGTGAAGTGTAACATTCCATCTACAGGGCAAAAAGACATTCATTCCATATCTCACAATAAGATGTTAGTGAAAGATATAATTCCCATAGGTCTGTGGCTGGGAGAAGGGTTAACACAGGAGCAAATGAAGCATGTGGGAAGAATCACAAGTAGTGTGAGTCAATGCCTGTGTGACACTGTCTGATCATCTGGCCACACAGTTCATCAGGAGTTCTGAGGGCACATGGATGCGTAAGAAAAGCTTTCCACTAGCTTAGTCTTTATTAGCTACTCTGAGGCCTTCATTTCATCACCAATAAACGAGCCATTTGCCTTCCAAAAATGCACTTCAACTGATCAAATACGTATTCTGATTATGAATGAGTTGCATGCAGATATGTTTGCAGATATATCTACAAGCATGCAGATATAATAGCTTAGTGGCACTTGGGCAATACTGAATATAAATGATTATTTACATAATTACAGCATCCATGATTGTACTCCCTCATTGCTGAAGAGAACTTTGGGGATTTTCTTAATAACACATAATTCATTTTCTCTTGACACTGAAAGGCTGGGTATTCAAGTAGCATGTTGTCATTACTGTAGATGCTATGCAGTTAATGCTGTGGGGGAAAAGCACATTTTGGTTGATGAAAACAAACTTTAACTGTAATTTTCTCCTTTAAGATGGAGGGAGACTTATAATTTCAAAAGTCATCAAACTCTACCTGATGGAATCATGTGATTGAAAAATCTTTGTTTACTCATTCTCCAAGTCTTCTAAAAAACTAATGCTGAAGCTGAAACATTCAACTAATTAAAAATTAACTAGTATTTTTCACAGTTCTGCTCTTGGTTTTTTTTACTCCTTTGCTCTTTCTTCTTTAGCTCATGTTTTGCATCATAATATTATATCAACATACTGTAAGTAAACAATACAATTAGTACTATTAGCATTCAAGGTATCTCCAGTCTGGACCCCTTTGTACTGAGTTGAATTTTCTTTAAAGGATTTAAAACCAGCAAGGAAAAGATGTTCTTTGCCTTTCACAGAGATGGGATATATTATTACAGAGATTAAGATCCAGAGAGAAGGCTTTAGCTCAGTGGATGGGATGAGCGTAAAATGTTGGACCTTAAATCTAAGATAGTAATTCTTAAAATATCTCTGCTTTGAATGCAGCTTTGTGGCAATGATGTCTACAATCTGTCCAGCTTCTTGCTCAGGAGCTTATGGTGCCTCCTCACTGTGTTCTTCTGGTTAGCAACAATTAACATATATAGCAAAAATATTACAAATATTAGTGAGGGTGAAAAAAAACCAAACAAAACAGTACTGAGAATACTGAGAGTATGATCAAGAAACTGTATGTGCCCTCTCACAGGCCAGCAGTACATCTACTGGGCCACCGAACCTTCCTCCCAGTTCCTCTTTTTCAGGTTATGTGCTCCTGTCCCCACAACAGCACAGCTCCCACGGGGTGAATGATGCCATCCCATATGGTGCTCCACGGCCTGGTGCTACGATACTCTGTTGGTGTTAGGAATTAAACTTAAAATCAAAACATTCCTGTACTGCCTTTTCTGTCAGATTTTAAAAGATTATGCATTGACACTTGCATCCTTGGAAGAGCTTTCGAAACATGGGACCATGGCCCAGACAGAGACATCTGAACTTCACCTTATGGGAGGATTCTTGAAAAACAAAATAGCCTCTCCACTGGTTTTGCCTTCGGAAGCATATTTAAGTTGAAGAAATATAGACTTGTACACCTTTACTCAGTGTTGCAAATGTATTATTCTAGGAAGCCACTAGATTTTGCTAGATATTTTCCAAAAAAACATGGGTTGCTGTGTAAAAATTGAACTTGAACTATTATGTTTAATCATAAAATTAAAATAAAAATATGATTATGCTTTCCCCAAAGGCTAGAAATCTATTCTTGTAGAACACATTTTGAGAATTGGCATTAACAAGGGATTCAAAAAAAGAATTTTTTGTAGTAAGACCAGTTTCAATATCTTTTTCTCCTCCCATACTAATTTTCCACAGTTTATTAATATTGTCCCTTTGAATTTTATTAAAACTTTTAATATTTTTTCTTGATCTTTGGATAATATTTTCTATGTTTTGGTATATACACAGAGCAACAATATTCCTTTAGCACTATTTCCATAATAGTTTACATAATAATAGTTTACATAATAAATGTATAAATAAAGAGATGCAAAAATCAAAAGATGCTTCATCTTGTTGGTCCTAGAAATATGGAATTTTTAGAACTTTGTATTCAGATTATTAGATAATGTTTTTATAAATAAAAAAAATCCAGAGTGTTTGGATGATTTATTAAGCTTCATTTTCTTAACTTTCACATACACAAGAATTCGAATCTGTGAGAGATTACAGAGGTTTAGTACTAAATGTTAATTTATTTTTATTTCTTACTAATTTAATTAATTCTTATTTTGTTAAAATCAGTTTAAAAATGCAAGCTTTTTCTGTTTCTCTGGTGTAACCAAGATCCAAACTAATCAATCAACTTTCACAACAGAATACACTGATGAAATTTGATGGGGGGTGTGTAGACAGAAGGCATTGGATTTATCAAGACCTGTGAATCAGCCCCTGTATTTGATCATGAAGCTCCTGTCTGACAAGCTGTTAGAGAAAAGATAACACAAAATCCTAAATCCATTTAAAATATTCTTTTGTAATAATTATTTTAATCAATATCTTTGATTATGTTTCTTAATCAATCTTTCATCTTATTTATGGCAGTCAGTCTCAAAGTTTAATAATTTTCTTAGGTTTACATTTATTTTAGATTTTTTTATATACCATTGCATATCAGATCTTGTTCTGCAAGTGATCCACAGATAAGTGTTACTGGCCTGCTAAATAATTTTATCATTGCTGTTCTACAAGAATTTAAATTTATTATATGTCTTGCTTTAATAGACAGATGAGAGGAAGAAAATGATAAATTGTCTGACACTTGCATACTATTTAAATCTACATGTAACTCAATACATCAGTCTTGAAAATTTTGGCTATTACTATTATGGAAAATGCTAGAAAATCCGAGGGGGAAGGAAGAGTGGAAAAGCTTACACAGGCCATATGTGTGTTTAGAATGGCAGCTATTTGACCTGACCTTACTGTGTATCGATACAAAGCAAGAATAAAGAACTGTTCTCTCATTAATTTGTATTTTTATACCTCAAAACACTTGAAGAGCTGTCAGCAAAACAGTGTAAGACTTCAGCAAGAGCCAGAATTGCCATCACGAGGCATGGAGAGATGACAGGTTAATGTCCTTCTACATGTGCATTACCATATGCTTGAGTGAAGTTTTGTAGAGCTTTGTCTTCTTAGAGTGTTATGTTCAAATAATTTAGTTGGATGAACTTATGCCTGCTCACATTATGTAGCTGACTGACTCATAACTGGTGCGTATGTTAGCTGATTGCAGAATGGGGAAATCATGGCCTAATTTCAATTAAAAGACAGAGAACATTCTTTGAGAAAATGAATTTTAGTCTCTTTTAAAAATGCATTATGCCTTCTGTCTCATTTGGAATTGAACGGTCATTCTATTACCAGACGGCTTTAGCACTGTATCACTGATAAAATGTAAATAAGGAATTCAAGTCTGTGACATTGGTGTTCCTTGGAGGGAATTTTTGATTTTACTCTTTAATAACAAGTTTATAATTTTGCCTCTTAAATCTAGGTATTTCACCTTATAAAGGCTGGTACTGGTTGAAGGCACTAGAAAGCACTAATTCAAATGCCACAGTGTTATTTGAAATCACCAAGACCTTTAGTTACCAATTCTTCACAGAATGTGCAAGTGCAATACTGCACATAGCAGACATCAAACTCCTCTTTTCATTGAATTCAGTGCTGAAAAGCCAGCTGATCTCAGCAGCAGGAGGTTAGGTATCATCTTTTCCCAGACAATTGGAGTAAACCGCATAGTTGAAAAGTCAGTCTCCCACTCCCACATTTAAGAATTTTCTAATTACTTTAGTATGGCAACCAAACAAATTTTGTATGTTAAGGTCTGTCTATCAGTATATATACAATTATTTCTTTAAACTAGTATGGCTCTGTTTCATCTCTGCTTCTGGCTTCAAGATTTACTGTTTTGATTTAGCTGAAAGCTGTTCTTATTGCACTGCTGTGGAACCTGAAAAGCATGTCTTGTCACATTACGCTCTCTCGTTTCAGGTTTGTCTCACATTATAGGTTGAACCGATGCACCTCTGTGAACAGGAGAGCATCAGTGCTCTTCCCAAAATCCAATTTCTCTTCTGAGGGGCTAAAAGGTAGATGCTGTAGGTATTCATAAGGAAAGATCTAATCTGGCTATAGTTTTATTTAGTTGTACCTAAGGGACCAAAAGACTGGATATCAGACTAGATATAGAAAGATTTTTTTTTTGCAACAAAGTTGGTGAGACACTGGAACAGGTTATCCAGAGAAACAATGGATACTCCATCCCTGAAAGCATTCAAGGCCAGATTGGATGGTGTTTTGACCAACCTGATTCAGTCCCTGCACAGGGCAGGGGGGTTGGACTATATAATTTTTGAACATCCCTTCCAACCCAAACTATTCTATGATTCATTTGAAAACTTTGAAGTATTGCTGGGTTTTATTAATACTTAGAGACATATTATGTATTTTAAAACTTGCTGCCCTCAGATATGACAGTGCTTCAATACCCTATCAAATATTTTGAAAAAGGACTTTGTTGTAGTTCAAAGCGTATTATCTATTAAGTATAAATGCAGTGAACCAAAAAGAACAAATATTTTCAATTAATTTAATATCACTATGTAGAAGGGCTTAAAAAAATCACATCATACTGAAAAAGTGGGTTTAAATTAAATTATTTCTGCATTTTTCCACCAGCATTACAATTCCTGTCTTGAAATGTCATTATCATTGATGCCAAGTTATTACAGTTCAGGAGTTATGTTTCTACAGATATCTCTCCATTCAGTTTTAATGTTATGAGAATTCCTGGTACTCTCGTAACTCACATCAACATTAGGAAGGTTCAATTAGCTCTACAGAAATCTATTATTGAAGTATATTTGGCAAGTGAATAATCTGAAGTTTGGATCTTCACTGGTTGAGTTGTATTTTGGTTTTCCATAAATAATGCAGACTTGAATTCAGCTGTGATCAGCAGTCATTGTCTTGCAAGTTTTTATTTCAGATGGCTTAGCATGTCCAACTAAATGAAGATATAAGCAAGGAAACATGGTCCCTTCTTGCACCACTTTCTCTGTAAAATGCTTCTTAGCTGAATACTCATTCATTTAGCCGAATATTCACACCAATAACTTAAACCTGTTCATTGACTTTCATAAACTCCTTTTCAAAATTGAAAAAAGAGGTAAGAAATAAACATCAGAATGACCAGGATTATTATGATGAAATCCAACAATGCTGTTGATGCCTGTAAACACATTTTCAGAGTTATTTGAATGTGTCATACCTGCCATTTGAACACATCAATCCACTGCACAAAGATTGGTCTAAGGGCACTTCAAATTCTTACTTCCCTGTAATATCAGAGGAAACACTTGAGGAATACTATTGGAAACCATCTGGCAGCAAATAACTAGGAAAAATTAAAAAGCCTATTTTTGGTCCTGAGTCCCCTTTTAGTGTCTGCTCTCTGCTCATGTTGTTCACCCAGCTGCCAAGTGGAACAAAATGTACTGCTGCTATTCTGGGGTTCCAAACAGCATGTTTAGGAGGACAGTAAACATAATTCAAGATTCTGCAGCTGAAGGTTTTTGAAAATTTTAAGGCACATAACAATTTAACCTTGTAATAATCTCTCACAGTTTGGTAAAAAAATATAAAAAAAATTATTGGGTGAGACAAAATATTCCTGTTTCTGAATAGAGTTCTGAAGAGTTTAAAATAATTTCAAGATTGGAAATGAAAGGTTTATATCAGGAAGTCCAAAAGAAAAGACCTAGAGGACCCATTACAGCTTTAGAGATGATTTAAAGGAGCAATGAGGCTTGTTACAGAATTCGCATCAGTTATTTTACAAGACATCAGGCTTACAGTGTAAGAAATTTAGGAAAAGTGTGTTTTAGGGAAAGAGGTATCTCAGAAGCAGCCAGTGTACATTGTTTTGGAATACTGCAAGTCTGGAAATACACAGCCATCTTTTAGATAATGCTTGTATTTTGAGGTATACATCTGTGCAAGACCCAAACTTCTCTTTTTCGCCATCCAGCTCTTGTACTAATCATCCTGAGAAATACCAGACTTCAGTAAAACTCAGTCCTTCTACTTACATTGCAAAATTCTCAATGAAGAGAAGCAGATGAGTGTTGATTTTGCTGAACATTTCTGAGTTCCAAGCTAATTATATTAGTACTATGTCTATGTTAGTAAACAGAGTGGGCTGGGATCATTCTGAAGGCAAGTAGCCCAAGACAGAGGCTTACATGATTAAAGTCTCTCCTGTCCTCTGAGTAAGATGGCCTTGTACTTACTGGCCATCAGGAGCAGACCTTGGCTAGTGCTATCCAAAGTGGTCCCTTGGCTTTGTCTGTGTAATGTGAGGTGGCCAAAGCCATACCAACGTTGAAACAACAGTATTGCTGTAGATAAACACAGTGCTTGGTCTGGTTTAGTTTTCAAAGTGTGGGCTGTGAGTTCACCTGACTCCAAGACAATGGGAGAGCTCACAAAAGGGAAAAGACCAACCGTGCAACAGCTGGCAAGAAGCCTGCCAATATCTGTCTGTAACACTTGTCTAAACTAACTACACTGCTTTCAGACACAAGTGCTATTTCTGTACAAGTCAAATCAAAAGGGCTAGGGAACATTCCCATGTACAGGAACTTGATCAATCACCTAGTGAAATCATTCACATGGTCCCTGAAAGGCTGTTTTTTGACCTAGTCCAGACCCTTCCACAGAATCACAGAACAATTCTCAGGCACAGCACAGAGCCTGCAATGGGTAAGGCATCATTCTCAAGCAGGAAGGTTAAGATAATTTTAGGTGGGTATGGAGTGTTCTGTTCCAGTTGACCTCAACACCCAAGAGCAAACCTGCAAATGACTAACTAGTTTAGATAGGACCAGGTTGTCACTAGAAATAATATTCATAGAATTTTAGAATGGCTTAAACTATAAAGGACTGCTATAGACCAGCTAATCTAGTTTTGCTCAGAGTAGATCCAGTGCATCAGGTTCCTCATGGACTTATTTAATCGGGTTTTTAATATCTCCAGAGAAATATACCTATACTGTCAAACAAAAAAGGGCCGGTGACTGAATTGAAATAACAGACTCTCATCAGCCAGTTAAACTGCTAGCTCACTCCCTGGGTTTGGATGATCCAGCTTCTTCTGCTTCAGAAGAAGTGTCTTATTTTTATGGACACAAGCTAGGCAACACACTTGGCTGTTGCAGTTATTAGTCCCCACCTGTCTTTCTTTAGCACCACAGACACAGTCAAGATGGGCACAACCGCACAGCATATTTCCCAACCTAATCAAGACTCCCAGATCTGAACTACATAGAGCCCCCTGCAGTGTGTCTGCACCTGTGGCGTAGCAAAACTGTTACCTCAATAAATCACCACTAAATTAGTAATGGTGCTGATTATGTTTTTTATTCATTTCAGTTTAATATAATAAAGGCATTGTACAAGGCTCTAGGTGGTCTAATATTTAATTATACACTAAATATGACTAAATTATACCTCATCATCATTTAAAATATTTCCCAATCAGGCAAACACCTATTCTCTCTGTGTACCTCCTAACCACATTCAGGTTTCTCGAGAGTAAAGATGTGGCTGCTGCAGAAAGAAATCCGAAGAAAATCTGAGCACAGAGGAGATGCTGCAGACAATGTTAGGATGGGTGCATACTTTTCCTTTGTAGAGTGCAAAACAACTAAAGCATTGCTGCCACACGCATCAGTGGCAGTGAGAGCGCAATAATCTCTCAAGTGAGTTGGTTCCAAGCCATATAAAGTTTTATAGGCCATAGATAGTACCTTAAATTTCAGTAGGTCATCTAATGCATCAGATTTCCACAGATATTCTGCTGCGTGAGGGTATCCAAGTCCTGAATAATTTCAGTGTCTCTCATCCAGAGGATATTGTGAAACCCTGTTATGACATCACCAAAGTACGGCTAAACCATGAATGATTTGACTCTGAAATTAAAATTCAGGAGAAAAAGCTATACAAAAGAAAAGGATTTAATGGCAATTAAACTTGTAAGGAACAGGCAATATTTTAATGAGATCTCAGGTTTAGATGTGGTTGAGCTCTCTAGCATTTGATGTCGTCCTCTACATGATTCCAAATGAGACCATATGATAGTACTTTTACTTAAACATTAAACCATTTAGAGCCTTACATAGCCTGTAAATTTGATATTTTAGTTGTCTGATATTGTTTATAACTGATGCTGTCTTTAGCTATCTAATGAGAACTGGATTATTTTTATATATGTACAGTAAGTAGACAAAATTTACAAAAGGGAAGATTTCTAGAAAACAATGGGAGAAATTTTCTCACAACAAAAGTAGTCAAATACTGGAATAATTTGCCCATAGAAGCTATGTATCTTATCATATGGGACTATATTAGACTGATCAGATCATTTGGCAAGGTGGAATCATGAGTTGTATGAAAGGACATTAATCTAAAAGTAACAAATGTAACTCCCGTAGGTAAATGAGAGCTGTGTTCTGGAATTCAGTTTCCCTGGAAAGGACCCACAATAGCTACATGTGCGGTAAATAATAAGGTAATCATGAATTGGCAGGAAAATTATTCTCAGACATATAAACAATGAACTACTGAATGTAAGCAGAGCTGCATAAATGTAATTACTAATGAGATAACAATGCAATATGAAAGACACTTTTAAAGTAGGACTTGGACAAACTGTAGAGAACTTCAAAAATTATTAAAAGAACAAGTAAACTAAAATTTTAAACCGTTTTCCTGGGAATGCTGAAAAAGAAAACATCCTAATAATTTTCCTCCAAAAAATTTTTTTTAATCAGTTTTGCATCTAAAAATGGTTCTGCCTTACAGAAAAACATGGTGGAATTTTTTATGCTATGGTCTATCATATTGCAATTGTCTGATTTTATATAGTTTAAAGGTATAGAAATTCCAGTCCTTATGCATTTTTCTGCAAAGGAACAAGGGCTGATTTTATACATGAAAATCTACCAAATTGCAGTAAGGACTTCTTTTTCATTTATATGACTCATTGTCTTCTTCTTGATAGTGTTTTATACCAGCATTCTGTGCTTAGGCAGAGTTCTTTACATTCTAAAACATGTGATCAATTTGAGCAAAGCAAAACAAAACAAAGCAAACATTTCTATAAGAGAAGACAATTATTTTGGCTTAACAATAATTTTTTTCTCTGTGTACAGAGACTGCTAAAATGTTTTTTTCTTATTCAGACACTGTGCTGCAGAATCTTTAAGTGAAACATCTTTTAATGGGGGCAGCACCCATGAGAACAGCAATCAGGAGCAGCAAGTTTCTGTAAACACCTTCAGCACTTAGCTCACATCTGATTTTAGCTTCACTGTAGGATGGCAGAGCTCCAATGGTTTCATTAGTCAGGACTTTGAAATCAGAGCCCATATTTATTTTATTATCTCTGTTTTCTCCACCTTCAGTCAGCATGTCATAAGTACTTCATAAGCCTCCCTGGCTGGTGGCAATCCATGAGATGCACATGACTGTCTCTATTAACATCCATAAATCCACTATCTGCCTGAATTTGAATTCATTAAATTCCCACTTGCAGCTAACCCGTAAGCCTTGCACTGGTCTTACTGATATTTAAATAACACTGTGTGCCTTTACTTTTTCCCCTGGTGCTAGTAAAAAGTTTTGATTTCAAGCACTATGGCAGGTAAGGTAAAAAGCAGTAATTCCAGAGAACTTAAACGTACCAGAAAATATTCCATTCCCTAATAGATTCCATGGCAATGTTTTTCTTAAGTTTCAGCAGATCACTGGAAATTCTCAATAGTGGGTAAACGTATTTTAATCTCAATTATTGTTATAAGAAAAAGCATGTTTACTCAAATCATTGTGGAGCTATTCTTAAATACCCTTTTAAGGCAAAAGATCTTTGGCTCAAGGCATTTTGCTTGTTCGATTGACAACCAGTACAAATCTCCCACAGCTGATTTGCGCATTAAATAAAAGAGCACAAACACTTGCCCTGTCCTCTCTCTTCTCCATCCCAACTTTCCTTTCTTTAGCATGCTGAGGAGGTGATGGGCCACACAGGAGTCTGAGTGCGTGTGATGATTTTGGCCGCCCGTACATAGCAGGTGTCCTGCTGCTCTGTTTGTAACGGGGTTTGCTGCTTTACCCCTTTGTGTCTTTAACACAGCATGAGTCACCCATGGCCACAGCCCATTGGGGGCTGTTCCCACCTCTTTCAGCATGGAGTGCCTCCCTAAAAGTGTGTCTCTGGTCACGTGTGCTCCTCTGACCACCTGAGGTTTTGGCTTCTAATGGTTCCATTTCCTCCGCTGTTGTTTCATTTGCTGCACGATGGAGCCTACATCCACCAAGAAATAGACAACCCACCTGCACACAGTATCACTCTATCTTTACCTGAAGGGAATGACTATGGGTTTTGAAACAAATGGATCTGGCAAACCAACGTCTGGCAATTGCTAGTAGGAAATAGAGATCAGCAATTTCCAGACAAGCCATTGCCCTCCCCGATATTCCTTGGTTCTAGTGACACAGCAGGCCTAACTTTAGAGGGAAAAGTATGGCAGGCCACAGTTACTCAGGTAGCTTCAGTTCATTAGTCCTATTTCCAATGAAATAGCTTATTTCATTGCTTCACATTGCAAATTTCTGCTAATTTTAGCAATTTTCCAAACTATATATTGAGTCATTGTAATAATGGAAACCCTTTATGCAAAAATATGAATACACTATGTTAAGTTTTGAGCTATTTCTTCATTGCCCAAGCTATGGATCCTTTAATTCTGCTATGGATTCCTCTGAAATCAATCCATTGTGTTGGTAATTTCATACCTTCATTGCTGACAGCCATGGTAGCTGTTAGCCAGAGGCTGAGAAGCATCGTCCAATGCAGGAGGAATATTTCCTTCTACCAAAGTCATATAAGTGATATATTTGTCAATGAAATGAAGTGAGGCAAGTCCCTTGTCATGCATTTTCTATAAACAAAATTGTTTAGAATAGTGTCTTTGACACGAAAGTTCAGAACAACAAAATCTGTCCTGGTGTCCACGTACATTACATTTTGTTAGATTTCAGGCAGTGGACAGTGTTATTTCTTAAATCTTGAGGAAGTTATGTCAGGAAGAAAAAATCTGAGAGAAAGCTGCTTCTTTATTTTGAGTGCAAAAATGTGGCGTGCAGAATAAATGGTCCAAAAGACATGTAAGGCAGGAATCTCATGTCCTCTAATACATCTGCCAAAAGATCTGTAAATGCCTCAACAAATCAAACTCCATTCTGTACATGAAAAGAAAGCCACTGATCAGCATTTTGAACAAACTGGAGGGATATTTTTCTTTTTATTTTTTCTCTAGAGAGGATATCTAAAGACATACTGTGGGGATGAAGTCTTGACTCATGAAACCTGCTCTTTGGAAACAGAATATGGCTGAAATTTATTAGAGCCAAATCCAGTTATTAAATTGTAGATGTACTCTTGCTATCTATCTTCAGCTTTTAGATCTGATGCCTGCTGCTGGTGCTCCTCTTTGCTTAGTCTCTAATACTTCAGTGTTATGTCTAGGGGCTGTTTTTGACCATGAGGGAAGGAGAAGAATTCTAACAATTGAGAGAGTTACTTATCCTACTCTGAAGAGGGTAAAACAGAGAACCTAGCCACCTCTGCACCCTCTCCAACTTTTACCATTTATAACTTACTTCTCATTTTAGAAGCGATCCAAACAGTAATCCTAAATCTATAATATTTGCTGTGCCCATCTGGTATTAAGGACTGTGTGGCCCATCATGATTGCATTCCATAAGGAAATAGGAGGTCTGCGTTGCATGGTCCTGTGCTTTGTGTTGCGTGGTCCTATGCTTGCACACAACAGCAGGAAGTTGGACTCTTCACCTTCCTTCTTGGATGAACCTTCAGATAGCCTTCCCTAATTGTATTCTTTTTCTACTACAGATATTCAAACATTGGATTTTCTTTCCATAAGTGTTCTGTAAAGTATTTTCAGGCCTCTCTGTTTTGCTAGTAATCAATAATCACACTAGAATTGTGAAAAGAGTTTAAAAACAGGTTGCAAATATACACTATTAACCTGCTTATGTATGGAATATGAACTGTGGACTGCAACTTAAAGAGATCATACAGAATGGATCTCTTGTGGAAGTAAGGTCTTCCATTTAAACAAGTCATCTAGTTTCCGCTTCCCTGAAATTCCTATTTCACCAGACTTTGCATGCCTATAATGTAGTTATCTCAACTGTGTAGAACACCATAACCTTCCAGTGTGCTTTAATGGAAAGAAAAAGTCATTCACCTTACTTGTGTCTCTACTTTAGTGTTTGATGAATCGCTTGAAGAAACACCCATTTATCCCTTTTGACTGTACAGAAAGCCTAACTGAGATGTAGACACGTATATATAACAGCAGGATTTGCATTAGGAAAGATGAATCCAGCTTCTAATCTCCCTCCAAGTTCAGTGAAGAGAATTACATGCATGCGCAAGGTGATTAATGTGGATATAATTTTTTCCACAGTACAGTGTATTCTCCTTACTCTGTCTGTCTCCATTACCTTTAACAAGCATGTGAGAGTAGAGGCAAAAATATATGGTTAAAGTTAGATGAGATGAAAACTACTTATGCAGTTATTTTCTAGTTCTCCTGGAACACATCCTCATCATATCCATGAGTGTGATGAACTTTAATATATTGTCCATATGCTTCCATATCAATTTGAAATCATTTTCTTAAAGTACCAGCAGAAAGACATTGAAGAAAATGCAATCCCTTTGCTAGACCGTGACTAAATGGGTGTAAACTAGGAAGGACTAGAGTTTGACATGACTGTGTGTATACAGCATGACTCCAAGTTCAGGCTCAAGGTAAATTTGCACAGAAGAAGAATGCAGCACACTGAGTTATGACTTCGAGAGTCATGACAGAGAGATTATAAGTCATACCTCTAAGTCATGGTGGAATTCTATGTTTGGACACAGTATTCATACCATATTTTTCCTTTTTTAATACAGTTTCATAGTGGTGACCACTGTAAAATTCACAAATCTTGAGAATAAGAGCACTTTCTTTCACTCCCTTCCATCACAACCAGTAAGAAAGATCATACAGGCCAATTTTAGTTCTTGATGACAGCTGTGAAATCTTACTGAATGCTCAGAGGTGTAACTATGGAAATCATTTGGCATGTAGGATCTTATTTTTTATTTTTAAACTTTTTTACACCTCCCTCTGAAATTGCCATCTCCTGGCTCCTGTTAGGCAGAGGATATGCAACTTTTCTAACCTACCATTTCATACCAGTAGTAATGATGATTGACATGAAAACAGCATAGCTCGTCTATTAGCACCAAACTGAATTTGCAAGGATGTCAGTAAGATTATATAGCTATGCATCCACATGTGTTCAAGTAAATACATATATTTTTAAAATAACATATCCAACATAAATCAATGAACTTAAGGTTTCCGTGCAATTTAAGTAAAAGCTCAGGATGAGATACACTTTATGTAGAAAAATGTTTTGTTACACTTCTGCACCAGGCTGAAGACATGATGGATACATTTATACAGGGGAATTAAAAGGGTCCACATTAAAAACCAGGCAGTTGTCTTGTGATCCTTTGCACCCCTTCATTAGCCTACCCTCTCACACCTGTTTGCTTTGTGAAAACTAGCACTCTGCCAAGTACTGCCCAACGGATAATACCTGACAGACCTCATTCCCAAAGGACACCCAGACTCCTTTTGGAAAGTGCAGAGGAAGCACCTTCTGAATGCACGACTGGCCATTCAGCAGTCTCACAGCTACAGAGCTGACTCTGTCCTGTGTTATTTAGTATTGTGCATGTACCCAGATGAAACCAGGCTGAGACACTTGACAGCAGCAGCACCAACCAGAATGAATTTTGAAGTAGAAGTAATCTTTTCTACAAAGATGTCTCCTAACACCAGGCAGCAGATTCATCATTATATCAAAATCATGGAATCATGGAATCATAGAATGCTCTGGGTTGGGAGGTACCTAAAAGATCATCTAGTTCCACCCCCCTGCCATGGACAGGAATATCTTCCACTAAACCAGGCTGCTCAAAGTCCCATCCAACCTGGCCTTGGATGCTCTCAAGGGTGGAGCATCCACAGCTTCTGTTCCAGTGCTCTGCCAGCCTCACAGAAAAGAATTTTTTCTGACGATCTAATCTAACCTACTCTCAGTTTGAAACCATTCCCCTTTGTCCTGTCACTATATGTTTTTGTAAACAGTCTCTGTCTTCCTTTTTCTTTTTTCAGGTACTGGAAGGCTGCAATTAGTCCCCCTGAACAGACTTGCTAGCCACTGTTAGCACTGTTTGTCTGCAGCAAACATGGACAAGAGCACAGAAGAGGCTGTAACTCAGTGGTTCTTTCCACCCGGGACCATTTACAGTTGAGGCTTTGAGTCAGAGGTAAAATATTTTCTTAGTACTAGTATCTCAAAGGCTTCAGCCATGATGCTGTGTAAAAAATCAAAATACAAGTCGCTAAACTCAGGAATTTTTGACAACAATGTCTGTTTATGAAGTGCTCCAGCTTTGTGTTCACATTACAGATTTTTTACATTACAGATGCTGTCCCTGATCCGCAGTAAGACTGGAGGCATGTAGGAGTCCAGTGGAAGAGACTTAGGGGACATGGATCCTAGCAAACTTTTACTCTTAAAGAGACACATAGGGCTTAAGTCTGTGCTTCTATTGGGGCTGGGGGGTGGAGGGAAGTGTTTTGGAGGGTGAATATTAAAAAGCAACATATAAACTTAAAATAACTATGGAATGTTGTCTTGCCAACCTCATTTTCTGCAATGGCACAAGCTCTGTTGCTAAGTAATTAACAGAGCCAAAGAAAGAAAGAGGGAAAAAAAGAGAATCCTATTTCTAAATTCTCTTTAAGTAGCACTTATATGGATATTAGATGGCAGCAGACAGTTATAATAGTTCTAATATAATATAACTCAGTCACACTGAAGGGAGCACCATGAAAGTGTTATATAGTGAATTTCAGTCCATATGGCTTTATCTCACAATACACATCTCCATTTGCCCTGGACTTTGTCTAAGATTCACATTTTTCTAAAGTAGAAAATTACTTCCTTGCTCCGTGGTGACATGGTATTTAGACTTGACCTCTGCTTAGGCCTGAGAACTCCTGAGTACCAGCTTTCCTGCTCAGGTCAGTAGAGAACCTCCTTCCAGCATCGCAGTGGGATCCACCTCACTGCTTTGTCTACAGTTGCAGGGCAATTCAGTGATGAACTCAGGGATGAAATTCAGCTGCTTCTTTCCCATTTGGACGTGCTGAGCAGTTTCTCCTAACAAACTGCTTTAATTTGTAAGCAGAGAAAAAATAGAAGCAAACAGCCAGTCTTTGTGGCAGTCTGCATTCAGAAATATATCAAAAAATTATCCTGATAGCAAAACCAGCACTTAATATTGCAAAGGAATAAGATATACTCTTCAGTATGCAAAAGATATTTCACTTCCAGCCTTGTTAAGGTCCTGCATTGAAAGGCACCCATCCATCCTACTGTAAAATTGAGTAAGTTATTTATTATTCCTGTAGTGAAACTGTGGGATCTTTAATTTCATCAGTTACTAGATTGCACATATCTGACTACTTAATGATCTTGTATTTACAGAGAAAAAAAGTCTGCTGCTGAAATGACAGACATGTAATGGCATGAATTCACTGTGGATAACAGAGCTATAGAAGAGTTTACCATATAACATATGACTCAGATTTCACTGCTTTTTGACATTCAACAGTAACATTGCTAAAATATCACTGAAATAAATATCAGCAGTTAATCACAAGAGATGTAATGTTATTAAGGGGGAAAAAAATTACCCTTTTCTATATGTTTTTGCTTCAACCCTGCGTGGGAAATAAGGAACAAAAAAGATGTCAGTTAAAGTGCACTGTTCTATCTCACTCGAAAGAAGTAGAGAAACATTAGCCAGTGGTAAAGCATAATGGTGAAGAAGAAGAAGAAGAGGAAGAGGAACAAGGGAAAGGAGGAGGAGGAGGAAAAGAAGGAGGAGGAGAAAAAGGAGGAGGAAGAGGAGGGGAAATGGAACTGAATTTGCAGTCAGAGTACCTTCCTTCTCCAGCCTCCCATACACATCCTTAGGTAGTTTAACTAGTGGCATCATAATAATCAGTTATATTAATTTATGTTAAATATAAAATATTTTTACATTTTCTCATTTTTAGGAGCAGATGACCTCCAAAATATTGGCTGTGCCAAGCAGTACAAATTCTGAAAATATTTTTTATATCTAATAAAGACTACACAACACCAACGTGGAAAATCAGAGCTTTACTGATCACTCCTCTATTTTCTTTTGAGAAGAATAAAAGTTCCATGTTCATTTATGCTTGTACAAATTTTCCTCTTGAAGAACAAAGCACATTAAAATTCAGTGCCATAATGCTTCTTGTGTTCTAAGTAAATGTCCTTAAACACCATGAGTGATGGGAAACAGAGGGGTTTCAAAAGATGCTCAGAGGTGCCATGGAAGTCTGTAGGTAATCCAGGGACAAAATTCAGACCTACCCACATTATATTTTGCTTGAAAGACCATCACTTATGTCCATTTCTACTGCCCTGCTCATCCAGTTTGCTCTTCCCTTCAGAGGCTGAAAATAAAGAGTAAAATCTAAGGCAGCTCTGTTGTCTAATCTGTCAACCACATTTCAGCAACTGGCCATGAATATCAATGGTTAAATAAGCCTGATCTGGGAGAAATTAGTCATAAATCCCATTACCCCAAACAGAAATCTGACATAGAGAGATTTAAAAAGAAAAAAAGAAAAAAGATATCTAGCTACTGGCTTTAGCACTAGCCCAGGCAAGAAAGCTGTCTGGCATTTCCAGTTATAAAGAGAGTTTGTGGTACAGACAATACTTTTAAATACAGATAAGTGTGAAAAGTTTATACTTTTATTTTTTATGACAAGAAGAATGAAGGAGCAAAGATAAACTGCGAGACCCAAACAAGGGAATGAAGGAAATGTTAGGTGTAAGCAATATTAATATTCGAAGTTCAGGTTTTATACTTAATACTGAGAAAATAAACTAAACCTCAGTAAAGAAAGGGACAGATGTTCAGGGAACATATAGTATTTCTTTTTTGTATGAAATCCACAAATTTGACCCTATCAGCAATTACCAAAGGTACCAAATTTGAAGCTGCAAGATGTAGAAACATTTTTCCTTTCCAACCCCAAACCAAAATTTATTGGAGTCATTGTGACCTGCTTCATCTTTGGGCAAATGTTGATTTTTTAATGGGAATCACTTCAGACAGAAAAAGAAGGGATTTATAAACTGTGTAATAAATGAGTAAATCCTGCAGAAATAACCTAAGCACCAAATATGTTTCCATTATATCATGTGGTGTGTTTTTATTTACAAAATATTTTTGTTCAGTGTAAGTAATTACAATAGGTTCTCTTATACCACTGGTTCATGGGCATTAAATCAGCTGTACTGTCATTCTGTCCCCATGCTTTGAGCCTACTATCTTTCAATCTTGCAACCTGCTGAAAACATATTTAAGATCTGTAGTTTATTGTCTCGGAGAAAGATTGTCAGTACTCATTTGAAACCATCTCTGAAAACATTATCAAGCACTGCTTTTCTTGATACTGTGGGACATATCTGTAGGTGTCAATCTGGCCCTGCCTGCTGCCTGTTGATAAGCCAGATACCACACATATACCTTGCCACTATGCCAGTATTGGCCACAAGCAAACTGAAGCTCATCCTCTGGCTCTTACGGGTTGTAGTGTGTAGTGTGGAGCAGAGATAATAGTGGAAGGCATTCTACAAAGTGTTAAGGTCATGGAGTCTGAATAAATATTAGCTCAGGCTCATTGGAATTCCATTTAATGTTTTTCTAATATTTTTTATTTCTTTTGGGATTTCAGGTGTTCACACACATGTGAATCATGAAATGTCAATGGAAAATAAAGCTTACATTCTTACAGGTTACAAACACAGAATGACAAACTGGAAATATAAACAAACATTAAAGGGTGCAAATTACCAGGTTTTATCAATTTATTTGAGGCATCAGACTTAATAATATACCTCTGCTGATATGGAAAGATATCTTGAACAACTTTGCCCTCCTCTCCCAAGTCCCCTGGAGAACAACATTTTTCAGCAGAAGGTCAGGAAGGAAAATGCAGCCTTTAGCTTCCAGCTGGTTTTAAATAAAGTGGAAATGGCATCTGCCCTAAATGTGAAGTATGCTCCAAAAGATATTCTTAACAAAGTAAAGACGAAGACTCTAGCTTCTTCTTCCTTTAATTTAAGAGAGGGATCTGGTGATTAAATGAAGTGTTGAAGGCTGAAGCTGGGAGAGAAATAAAAACTCAGAAACAAATGACAGTATAAGCATGAATTTGAAGTTTTGTTTTGGTCATTGAGGTTTGATGTAAGAGCATTTTCCTGTGGTTTACCTTACATTTCTTATCACAGAAAAGTTTGGAACAAATTGGAAAGAGATAATATCGTGCCTGGGCCTTTTAAGGCCATAGTTGTGGTCGTGGGACCCATTCCCTCTCACCACTAATGCATTTCCAACCAGTCATCTTTAACTGCTTGATCCATGAGAGGAAAAGTCTGAAAGACAGCTACACACAATTGATGCCAGTCAATAGCAACTCCATTTCCCCCCGAGATCTCTTGTTTTTATTTTACAGCCTGTTACGCATTAACTGGGAGTTGCTAACCAGATCTCACCTCCACCAGGCCAGGAATTAGCACCTTCCTGTCAAAAATTCCTCCTTTCTGTGCTTATCTCAAGTTCCTGCTATGGTGGCTTCTCTTAGGGCAAGTTCCTTTTGTGGCCTTGACAGTGTTTGAGACAGGCAACGGTGCTCTTTAAGTCCTTACAATAGCTCCAGTCATGAGAACCAGCAAAGGTGATTCCAGGACATCGTGGCTTTATCATTGGCCCTCAAATACAGACAGGCAAACATATAACATCATGAAACAAATGGATATTTATGTGGAATAAATGCTAGCCCAATAAAAAGTGCAGTGCATAAATCAGAGCACTATAATGACATGCTAGTTCCAAGGATGCAAGTTACGATAAGACACTGAGATCTATAGCAAGAAAAGAAACAAGTAACAGCTAAAATTCCTTTAAAATTTTCTACTGAACCCTTAACAATATTACCTGTCCTGCAAAAATAAAAATGTTTTAAAAGAAAGAGAAACTACCTTTGTTTTTCCTCAGCTGGGTAAAGAAAATACTAAAAAAAAAAAATAGAAAAGTGTTCAACTGAGAAGAAAGTTGATGACCACATAACCTCATTTGCTCCTGCAGGATTGCTGATTTGGAGACTCCATTGAGAGTCACAAGGAGCATGTCCAGGCAACTGTATTTTCAGTCTGCCATTGCCTTCTTCCCACCATTCTAAAAAAGTCCTATTCAAGGATAGAAAGTGTTTCAGCCTTGGGCCTCAGCCAAAATAAAATCCTTCCTCTTTCCAGGAAAAATAAAAATACTAAGAATCAACCTGAACATTTTCACCTCCCCTCTGTGAGACAAATTTCCACAAATGTAATGCAGCTTGGGGCAGAAGATGTTCTAGCAGCTTGTCAGGATTTTTTAGGATGAGGCAGAGAGAGTCTGTGCATCAGATGGGAACTGTGATAAATATATATGAGACTGAAGGAAGGTAGAAGGGGGTAAGAAGGCAAATATCTTCCAGAGCTCAAGACAAGAATTTTCAGCTTCTGTTGTAACTTTCAACTGCCACTGCTGACACAGGCAATCCCTCCTTTCCTGGCCGATTGAAGCTGATTTTCTACTCCTTAGTCCAGCTTATTCAGACTTTTCCATCATATATATCCAACTGTCCACAGAAGAGGTAGAGGGGAGTCTTTGCCATAACTCACAAAAGATGGACTTCAGAGCTTCCTTTTCAGAGGCTCTCTCCTTTTCATTTTCTCTAAACCTGTCCTCTTGGCAACCACAGAAACGCTTCTCTCCCCTGCCTCACACGTCTCGCACACACATAACCCAGGAACATCGCTAGTCTTTACTTGCTCTGAAAGGAGACAGCTCTTCAACTTCCCCCAGCTGAGCCTCCCTCCATTTGACCACGGAGACTCAGAGCAGGTACCTGCCAGGCTCACTGGTGCTGGGGCCTGAAACACTCTGGCTCACTGTGTGAAGGAACTCTTCTGTCCTACCACAAACACACCTCCTAAGGCAGAACTTAGTCTGCAATGTTATGGATACATACAGTGCATTTCCAGTGTGTGTCCAGAAGTTCCCCTGGAATCAATAAAAGGAATAAATAAAATTATGGATTCAATAAAGGGAATATTGGAAGCAAATGTCCAAATCTGTACATTAGGTTTTAATAATCCTCAGGTCTTACAGATTTTATTTAGTAGTTTTTTATTTATGGCTATAAAACTTGTTTCTGGAGGCTGGCAAAATAAAGTACTGTTCCACAGACTTCTCTGTCTCTCACATTAAGAGGACTGGAACCCAAACAAATATCTGCTGTGACAGGGAGACACATTTCTCTGTCTTAACCACAACCTTCTCTGTGACTGTAGTGTCTCATGTATAAGCAGATTGAGGCAAGACTACTGCTCCAGAGTCCAAAATGGGAAAATATTTAAAGGTGAGGTTTCGCATGCAATTTTACACATAACTTCATTTCTGCAGGCATTATGGTTAAAATGTAGATAGCACTGCCCAGAATTTGGCAGCCATTTTGTGCCAAAAACCTTCTGTTTTGCAACTACATCAAATTTCAGTTTTACACAGAAGATCATGCGTTATTTGGAGAAAAAGATTGAAGTGGTAATAAGAAATTACTCACTTTATTTACAAATCCATAAATATGTGATCTTTTCTCCCTTCCGACCATATTTCAACTGGCAAGATGGAATAACAGCATACCCTTTGGAACCTTTCTTCACTCAAGTACATATAATCATTACTGTCAGCCCATCAAGCTCCAGGTGAAAATAGATTCTATATAAACTCTTTTAAGTCACATTTGATTAGACCCTTTTCTGTATGAGTTTGACATGTTTTATTATTTCTTATCACGGCTTTTGTGGCGGACTTCCCCAGAATAACTCCTGTACCGTAAATGACAAACGAAATCTGACTTACGTTACAGAGAATGCAATGCTGAAAGTCTCCAGCTGAATATGGTAAATGAAAAGTGTGTGCTGTACAATTCAATTATTTGAATAGAAGCTTTATTTTGAGTAACATCAACCAAAACCGGGTAACACTTACCAGGCAGGAGAGGATAGAAAGTAACCTGTATCCTGGGTGGAGGTGCCAGAGAATCTATGGCAAGATAGAGGAATATGATAACAGAAAGAAACACAGCCAGTAATAAATAAGGAGAAATGTATATAGATTTCACTGGCCTTATGGTGCAGATTGTAATTAAAAGAAAAAATTAATTATGAAAAATAAAACCAATGATAAAACCATGGCTGAAACTTGTAAATGTTTATTTAAGAATGTTGATAATCACAAAGATTATGAGACACAGCTGGAAGCTTTATAGGTCTTCTCTGTTGGGAATGGTTTTTGCAAAATTAAAACCATGACAAATTTTGCCTATTTCAGTGGCTTTCTTGCCATCTTTCCTTCTCCTCCCAAAATATATAAATATAGAGAGGTAAAAGACCTCTTGTGATGCATAACTAAAGCACTCTTTTTGAGCAGCAAACTCTTTTGTGACATCTCTTTCACACTGTAAAATGACCAAAAAAAAGGTGTATTTTTATTCCATTTGCCTCCTTCAGCGGCCTGAATAATCTTGATATGTCTATCAATAGAAAAGTCAAAGGCAGATTCAGCTGGCATGTGATCAAACACTGCTTCTCCTCATTGCCACACAGGGAGTTACTCATCAAAAGTTTTCGAAGTTTCTCCTGTTTCTGTTCGTTTACCAAAATTTCAATAAAATGCTATTTTAAACCTGTAAAACAAATTGAGTTGATACGGGGAAAAATACAAGGGAAATGAAGATTCAGTTGTCTTCTCTGAGCCATATGCAGGAGTCAGGAGAAGAAGTCCAACGTCTAAGTTAGTCCAACAGCTCCCACGAGTTATGCACATTTCTTGCCCTTGGAACTGTTTCAAGTTCACCAGTGTTTCTACATAAGTGTAACAAACAGGGCTGTGCCTCATTACTCTGCACTGGAAGACCTCTGCATTTGATAGACCCCTTCAAAAATTTGGCATTCACTTGTATATGTTGGTCTGGTCACACTACCAAGAGCTTAGTCAGAGGACTGTCAACCAGACCAAGGAGCAGGTCTGTAGTATCCTCCTTCTCTGGAAGGATTGCACATGGAGGCATGAATATATCCAGAAGATCTGAAAATAATAATTGCCAGGATGGCCCAGCAGAGTTGTAAATGTGCCTGAAGCAGTGGCGCATGCTTATTACTGTTAAGCACTCTTGTCTTGAAAACCCACATTTCAGAAACCCCTTTGCAGAGACCTCATGTCTGAGATTGCAATAGCATATGATATGTCTCCTTGGGGATGCTGAAAAACTCACCACCAACCAGAAAGTGATCAGTCTTTCACCCACAGGGATCTGACTGATGAGCCTGGAAGAACAGCAATGAGGCTTTATTTCAGCCTGTCAATAAGCCATTCCACTATTCATAAGCCAAACCTTTCTGAGACAATTTATGGGACTGGGAAACAAACGGAAGACTAGGTATGAAGAACAAAGCAGGGCACAGCGAGCGCCAGCTGCTTCCTAAGGCACAGGGAATCAGGAGCCAAGCACAACAGGAGGCATGTCTGACAGGATATGGGCTGGGGACTGTCAGCTGGAGACAGCCTGGAACCCAGATCATCAGCTAAGTCCATGAAGCCAAGCTGGAAAGTCACAATCAGGATCAGGCCTGGTGATTATAATTAGGATCAGACACAGCTCAGCAGTAACCAGGCAAACCCATGGTAACAAGGCAGGTCTGAGCTGAAGCTGTTAAATCAACCTGTGGATCAGGGTCAGGGTCTGCATCAGGAAGTGTGTGGCCAGGAATAGGCAACCAGAATTTCATCTCAGGCAGCAGCCAAGGGCTAGAGTAGTAGCTTAAAACCAGCTCCTGTGGGAAGGAGGATCATCCACACTAAGGCTTCTCGTTTTCTTCACACAACAGTTTCACATCCAGAACCACCCGTTGTGCTTTCTGTAGCTGTACATGAGCTCAAGCAGACAAAAGTTTTCAGGGAGGGTCAATGCACTCAGGGCTCTGAAGAAGAAACAGGTGGTCCCTGGAGGAGAAGCAACAAGTTGCAAATCACATTTCTGTGCACATATGAACATCTGTGGTGGGTGGACCCTGGCCGGACACCTCCCAGGTGGACAAACGGAGGAAAAATATAACAAAAGGCTCCTTGCTTGAGACAAAATCATGGAGGGATCACTCACCAGCTACCATCAGACAATCTCAACTTAATTTTTTGCCAATCATATCAGAGTAGGACAATGAGAAATAAAAACTAATCACAAAAAAACATCCCTCCACCCCTCCTTTCTTCCCAGGCTCAGCTTCACTCACAAATTCTCTACCTTCTCCCCTCAGCTGTGCAGGAGGATGGGGAACAGGGGTTGCAGTCAGTTCATCACACGTTGTCTCTGCCATTCCTTCCTCCTCAGGGAGAGGACTCCTCACACTCTTCCCCTGCTCCAGCATGGAGTTCCTCCCACGACAGACAGTCCTCCATGAACTTCTCCAACATGGGTCCTTCCCATGAGATACGGTTCTTAGTGAACTGCTCCAGTGTGAATCCCTTCCAGGGGTGCAGTCCTTCAGGAACAGGCTGCTCCAGCATTGTCCCACACAGGATCACAAAACCTGCCAGCAAACCTGCTCCAGTGTGGGCTCCTCTTTCCGTGGGTTCACCAGTCCTGCAGGAGACTGCTTGAGTGCTGGCTTCCCACAGGGTCACAGCCTCATTCAGCCTCATGCTCTGGCATGGGGTCATCCATGGGCCAGTAATAACCAACCTTGTAAATCATGGCTTCTCTGGTTATTTCACAACTTACCTATGCCAATGGTAAATTGATGAGGTGATGGTAATCTCTATACCTAAGAACTTTGTCTACTGTGAACATTTCTTCACAGTAACACAAGCGAGTGTAGTACACAATTCCAGTGCTGTAAAATGTATTCAGATGGGCATATGTAAGCTGGTACAGCACATTGTAACATGATTATAAAAAAAAGTGTTTGCACAGAACTATATAACTATGTAAATCAAGATTTCAATTTTATGGTTCTATGCAATTATTTCCAGTAAACACACTTTCAGGCAGGAGTTAGAGATATTTTAGAGATATGGCTCCATGCTTTACAACTGATTTATCAATTTGTTTCTGTGTTAGATCAAGTTAAAATTTAATTCTCTGGAGCTCTGAATCAGTTTTTGTTTAAACTTTCATAGCAGTGCACACATTATACCAGTTGTCATAGATTTTAAACTGTGGATCTGTAGCCCTTAAAAAATGATTAGCCCCATTGGTTGATCGTTTTGAGGTGGGGTTGGCAACAGGAAAGTTGGATTATGGTAACAAAACTAAAAGGAAACAAATTATGTTAAAACACATGGGAGAACGTGAACATATTTCTATAATTTTATTCTCATTTCAATGTTATGAAGACTTTCTCAAAACTAGAGGAAGTCTGCAAAACTGCTCACTAAGTTGTGAGTGGAAATATTTTTTAGATACTCTGCAACTGCTGGTAATGAGATGCTGCTTATACAATTGCAAGAGAAGATTTCTCCAATCAGTCATCAAAGTTGTCAAAAGAAACTGAACACCATAGAATAAGGGGGAAAGAACAGGCCTGGAGTGGAACTGCCAAAAGTAGGAAGGAGAATGTGCTCCTCAACCTTTTCTAACGAACAGTGAAGGCCTTGCTGGAGATTTAAAGTTGGGGGCAGCCTTAGCTTCAATGATCACGAGATTGGGAAGTTCAGTATCGTGCAAGGAGGAAGCATGGCAGCAAGTGAGATACAATCATGGGCTTCAGAAAAACTAGCTTTAGCCTCTTCAGGGATCTTCTTGGAAGAATCCCATGGGAACAGGTCCTGCAGGGAAGAGAGGTCTGAGAGCTGGTTGATAGTTGAGAATCACTTTATCCAATCTCAAAAAAAGTCCTCTTGAGCAAGAAATAAACAAAGGAGGCAAGAGACCCATGTGAATGAATAAAGAACTCCTGTCATTACACAACAATAAGCAGGAAATATACAGGAGATGGAAACAGGATCAGGCCACTTGAAATGAATATAGAGAGAGAGGTAGGCAGAGTAAGTAGAAATGAGATGAGGAAGGCCAAGGTCCATTTGTGATTAAATCTGGCCAAGGATGTCAAGGACAAGAAGAAAAAGGAAAACAAAGAATAGTGTGGCCCTGTTACTAAATGGAGGGAGATCGTAGTAACAGAGAACACAGAGAAGTCAGAGTTACTGAATGTTTTCTTTGAATTGGTCTTCACCAACAAGACCAGCCCTCAGAAATCTCTTACCCAGGAGCACAGGGTAAAGGGATCTTGGAAGGAAGACTTTGCCTTTGACAGTGAAAAAGATGATCAGGGGTCTGGAGCATCTCTCTTACAAGTACAGGCCGAGGGAGCTGGGCCAGTTTAGTCTTGAGAAGAGATGACTGAGAAGGGACCACACCAGTGTATACTAGCTTCTGAAGGGAGGGTGCCAAGAGGCAAGAGCCAGGCTCTTTTTCGTGGTGCCAAGCAATAGGACAAGATGCAATAGGCAGAAACTGATGCACAGGAAGACCCACCCAAATATGATGGATATCGCCTTCCTAGCAATGGCATCTCATCCACAATACTTTAGAGAGAAAATGTTAACTGGTGAACTTTTGCACTTCAGCTCTATTGTTATTCTTTTATTCTTGTCTTCTCAACTTAGTCAATTGACCTATTTAGATATTCTATTTAGGATTAGATAAACTCTTTTCCTCTTTACTAAAGAAGGCACTTAGCGTGACTAGTTTAGCTGCCTACTCCCCTGCCAATCAAAGGGCTAGACTTATTGTAACAAAGTTTCAGTATCTATATATTTTCTAAATATTTACTGTACATTTTTATCCATTTTAACCAAAACACCATACACAGCCAGCTTCACAGAAGGAGGGATGTAGTGCTTCTTTACCCTGAACTGACTTTCTAGGTTGTTCACCTATGTAATGTAAGTACCTAAGTAATGCAACACGGAATCCCGGGTACATAAGAGATGTATCCTTGAATTATTTGCACTGAGTTATTTTTTCTCCTTGGAATTGTTATTTTTTTTCTCCTTGGAATTGTTATTTTTTGTATAATTAAAGAAATTAATCATCATGACACAAAACAACTGGAAATATTTGTGTATCTTCAGTCATACAGTGATGCAGATGGTGTGAACTGGAATAATTAGCCCAAGAATACTTGATAGAATGGGATAAATCAGTGAAGTCATGTCACATCATGTCAGTGGCCTGAGGTGACAGACTATTACATTCAGACCAACTAACTAGAGATGGTTTAGTGTCAGATCATTATTCTGAACGAGATATACGATGCATATAGAACACTGTAAAGGCTCAGCAGGAACACAGTGCATTCAGATATTACCAGCCTCAAAAGGCATGAACTATGACTTTCAGTGCACAGGGAAGGGGAGTGAGGGATTAAAGCAATAACCTCTGTACAATGAGTACTGTATTTTTACATCATTAGCAAAAGCAAAATGAATGTTCTATTTGTATAAGACTACAAAATAAATGTTCTATTTTTATAAGCCTACAAATATTGAAAGAAATGGTAATGATATCATATCTGTCGGACTTGAACTGAGTTGAATCATTCTATCTGATTTGAGAGCCGTCTACACTGGATTTTCTGTTGCTAAAGCAACAGCTAATCTAGCTGCAAAATGAATGGACAAAATAATCAACAGGCACTTCAAAACATTATGTACATGCTCATTCCTACTATATGCCATACCCCCAAACATGTATTTGAGTTGAGTATGCAAAGATATGCAAGTGTATATGTATGCTGAGTATGCTTTGCCAAACCAACAGCAAACGCTTAGGCTGTGTAAGCATATGTACAGTAATCATGACTCTGAAACACCTTTTTGCAAAATATTTATTAAGCAGTTCAATTTGTAGAATTAGGAACTATTTTGAAACAGTTGTGCTAACTGAACATAACTGCTATAGATGTGATCCTGAGGAGTAACGAGGGATTGAGTAATCCTATATTGTATCTATAGAATGTTTTCCAATCTAGGCAAAGTACAAATGTTTAATCTTCACATAACAGTTCCATCTGAGATAAAAGACAGCTTATGATAGATGTTGTACATCATGAGCAGGACTGTTCCTCCCCCAAGTCCATGCAGTCCAACTGTACAAGACAGGGGAGATTTGGGAGGAATGCTCAGTAGAGTAATGTATCAATGACTGAAACAGAAAAGAATACTGAATTAGTGGATGCCTGAAGTGTTTTTACTAGAACTGAACACTTAAGACCCTTTCACAACCTGGAAGAACAGCGGTCACTGTGAAGGAATACAGTACTTAAGGTGCTGAGAATCAGGTCGCCTTGTGGCTTTAAATAAATTTCCAGCCCTGAAGAAGGGAAGAGGTTAGACACGCACTGCTTGGAAAGGGAGTGTGGCATCAGTGGGAACAGAGATGGAAGTGAACGAGGTTGATCAGGTAGAGGAAGAAAATTTCTCTGGAGGGCTGGAAAGTACTGCTTCCATAGTCTGAAAAAGTCCAGTTTTCTGTCGCTTTTTGGAGCTGCTGCTTGGGTGGAATTGCCTTAATCTTCTGTTGGACTACAAATAAAGTCTGAGATATTTTGCATAACAATGACTCTGTTACTCACTGTCCCAAATAGAGGAGGAAAGAGCAATCTAACAGTAACTCTGCTGTTATCATATATTTCCCAGAACATCACGTCTGGTCAGACGAATTTATTTTCATTCTAATTTTTCATTTACAGATAGCAAAGGTAGGAAAACCTTTGCCTTACCACTGAAGAGTAGCAAGGTATTATGTAACAATCTGCTTTTAGATTTCCGGTACTTTTGGAGGAGTATCTAGTTCTGTTGTCAAATACTGACAAATTACTACCCTTAGTGAGCCAATTTCAGTGAAGATATACATACAACCAATAATAGTTTAAAAATTGCATACTACTTACATATATATACCATTTACAAACTGCAGAAAATAAAACACATATAGATACATAAAATACAATATATAATGAAAGAAGCAGATAGAAGTTGATTTAAGCGAATTAAAAATTGCCCATGCTACCCTCATTTTGTTCCTAATATATTCATCTCTGTTATTTCACCTCTCAGGTCTGCAGAAGCAAAGGAAAGAAAACTAATACTGATTATTTAATACTTTTTTGTTTACATATGTGGGCTTTTCCCTTCAAAAAATAGAGTTCAATAGAAATAAACTAGGATACTTCCCTGCTTCTCCACGAATTGTTACCCATGTTGCAACAGTAAATCTCTATTATTTGTTTTTGTTTAATTTAAAAGACTATTCCAGCTGCAAGAGCAGCCAAAATTTTATCAGTGAATTGCAAAAGCTCTTCTATATTCTTGCAATCCTTGGGATATGTCCTAAGCAGTGTTCAAATTATTTCAATTTTTTAACTTAAATCAAATTAATTCACAACAGTGCCAGTTTCTTTCCACAGTCCGTAAAGACAGCTTAGACTGACTAACATAGGTGAATCCCTTCTTGCTTCCTGTCTCCTACCTATTGTCTCATTAAGTGGTTGGGATATGGAAATGTTTTTCCCCAGTGTGATAATCACCAATGAGAAAAACAGGAAGAAGCATTATGTGCAGAGTGCGGCAGAAATAGTTCATTTCAATTCTACTGTGGTTCCTGCTTCAGCACTTAGTGATGGTATCCAGTGTAACTTTATGCCATTCTCTTAGAGTCCAAGCCTAGTCTTTTTGGATGTCCAGTTTTACGGAACTAGAGAATCATAGAATCATTTAGGTTGGAAAAGATTCCAAGATCATTGAGTCCAACCTTTGATCCATCACCTCTGGCAACTAGACCACAGCACTGAGAGCAGCACCTTAATGTCTTCCTTGCAGTGAGGGGCCCAGAACCAAACACAGGATTCGAGGTGTGGTCTCACCAGTGCCAAGTACATAGGGATGGTCTCTGCACTGGTCCTGCTGGACACACTATTTTTGATACAATATTTTGATATTTCGGTATCCTGCAGAATATTCCTAGAGAAACTTACACAGGAAAAGCTAATTTTAAAAGTAATTCATAACTCAGTCACAGAAAAAAAAGCAAAGGAAGGTATCTCTTTACCCTGGTAGTTTCTTCCTAAGGTCTCCCCTACACAATGGAAGCTGGTATTTCTGTGCCACATACATTATATGTCCCTGTCAAATTTGTACTTAACATGCTTCTTAAGACAGGAATATAAGGACTGATAGAAAAATTTTACTTTTAAAGAAAATTATCACAAAGGCATTATTCTTGCTTTTTCTATTTCTACATACTGTCCACAAAACAAAAGAAAGCATAATAAAAACCCCACACACACACAAAACCCAGACCAAAAATTCCCCAGCAGTGACAAAAGACTTGTGGCTTGAGAAAAAATGTGTAACCTTTCAGTCTTTAAGGTAAAATGGTCATGGTGTTAACAAAAAAATTAAGTCTCTTTAGAGAAAAGGGTACAAACTACATTGAGAATAAATATAGTTTTTATATATCTAATGCAGTTATTTAACATAAACACAAGAAATTTGAAGTCATTGTGATTTGTGCTACCTTGCCCTTACAAAGAAATACAAGTGGTCACTTAATAGTGAACATGGTGTTTAAGAAACTAAACCATCAATAACACTGGTATTATAGTGGAGCCCAAAGCCCAGAAAAAACAAGATTGTACTATATTAGGTTATGCACAATACTGTAGGGAAAAGTCAGTAGTTGGAAGAGTTTTCAACCAGAGCTGAAAGCCCAGACTCTCGTGTAGAAAAGAACACATCTGAAATACGGCCGGAGTGTGGGAGAATCACAGGAATACAGAGCAGCTGAGCTGGGAATGTACCTCTGGAGACCATTAGTCAAACTCCTGCTGCACACAGGATCACTAACAGCAGGTTCCCCATGACCATCTCCAGTCAGACTTTGAATACCTCCAAAGCTACCTACCTCTAGGGTTTGACCACCCTCACAGTAAAAAAAAGTTTCTCTCTTATATTCAAATAGCATGTCTTGTACTTCAACTTGTGCCTGAAAAACAGCCTACAGATCTGCTCTAGCAGCTTCATTCCTTTTTCTAACTTGGTGGGGGAAGAAAGTGGGATTTAGTTGGCAGGCAGTTCACTAAATTCACAAAAATACCAAAAGAAGGATGGTACTGTCATGAGATTGTATTAAAAAGACCTATGGAGCTGAATAATATGACAGTGAGAGAGACTGTCTTTTACGACTTAAGTTAAAAGCTGGCAAGAGGCTGCTGTATGTGTGGGACCTCAGATGGGTCTCCTTCCCTTCTCTAGCCATTCACAAGAGGAAAGCATGAGATTGCAACGACCACGAAACCCCCAGGAAAGAGAGGGAGAAACCAGCTCTGTATAGTCTTTGTGCTAGAAAAGGAAGATGAGGAGATAAATGGAGGCTATTTACCGGAATTTTTTGAGGACGGGACTTGTGGGCAGATCCAGAGAAGGCGACATGCCTTCTGTGAGTCACAAGTGTACCTGATGGCAAAGTCTGTAGTGAGCTCTCAGACCTGATCATTTCTATAGCCATCAATCTGTCATTTAATGATCTATATTTGCCTCTATCTATATTTGCAAAAGAAAATACGCCTCTGTTCTTACAAAATGCAAATATCTCTGAAGAAAGTAAAGTAGATGTGGGAGAAAGTTCTGAACATGTGGAAAACATTTTTTTTTTCTGTGAGAATGACCAAGAACTGATACAGGTTGCCAGAGAGATGGTGGACACTTCATCCTTGCAGATATTCAAAAATCTGACATGGTCCTGAGATACCTGCTCTAGGTGGCACTGCTTGAACAGGGGAGGTGGCCCAGATGATGACCAGAGGGTACTGCCAACCTCAACCATTTTGTGGTTCTAAATTTTTACGAAAATAGTTACATCTCTAGAGAAGAACACTGAAGGTGTTGCACTGACCCTCTTTCAAGATTCCACACCTTACTTAGGAATGAGTTCCAGGCAAGTCTGGAATTTGCAGTCAACATTTTGAGATGAAAATCTCAATTCATGCCTTGAAAATGAACACTTTTTTGGAAGCCTGCAGGGTTTTTTTTGCAGTTCCAACAGCCCAAGGTTTTAATAGGACCATGCTCAAGGGCTGCACCAGACCCTGTGTTTGGCGGTGTCATTAGTAGTTCCCAAAACTTGTCTTTGCCCAGGGGTCTGAAAATATGTGCTGGCTGACGGGAGTAGATATATCTCTGGGATTTTTATTTTTCTCTGCATAGAAAATGGCAAACTTCTCCTCTTTAGGTACTGTTGCTTTAACCTACATTCTTTGCTGCTTGGTGGATTTGCAGATCTGAGGGTTGGTTGCTTTGTGAAGTGAAGGCCCACACACCATACGCGAGCTGTGGCGGGGGAGACAAGAAGGCTGTTAGTGATGTTTGCTCAGTTTGCAGAGACTGTATGGTAGAACATCTTTAATTTCAAGGACCCCCTTTCCCTGTCTCTGTACAACAGTGCCTGGCAATGGTCATGGAGAAGTGCATTGCAGCAGAAAAACAATAAATATGATAGGGAGTCAGACTGAGCTCAAATGACCATAGTGGCATTACAAAGTAGGGGAAGATATCAAGACAGAACTTGGGAAACCTGAGAAAAAAACTTTTACAAGTTTTTACGGTTGCATGTTTGCAACCACCCACTTCCAAAGACAAATGGCATCCATTCAGACAGTGGGGATACTGGCATTCATTTGAACTGCTGTCACTGAGCGGCAGGAGCTGAAGATTTCCCCTACCAGGTTGACTGACTCCAAGGCTGCAGACAGCAGGGGAAGAAGGGGAATAAAAAACTGATAAAGTCTGAAGAATGACAGAACCTCTAAGATATTGCTAGTAATTTAAACAATTTAGCACTAAAAGTAGCACTAGTAATTTATGATGGACCTTATTCTCTTCAGTTTCCCAATGGTTTTCAATATGATAGAGGAACTCTTAAGATTGTTTCCCTATAATTATTAGTAACCATCTTATTACTCTTATTAGAAGCAGGGCCTAAATACCTCAGTCTAATTATTACTCATTCATGAATGCCTGCTTCATTGTTCTAAATGAAAACACGCTCTTAGAGAGGTAATAAAATTATCATCAGAATCTATTGCAAAAAAATTTAAGAGTGGATGCTCATAGCAGTCAACACTGAAGTCATCTACAGCATGTGTGAGTATGCAAGAACTGTTATATACTGCTCTGTATATACTATTTAATTGTTACCATTGTTTTTCACATAGGAAAATGACTTCTTGATCTAAATGATTTTAAACTTGCAGGGCTCATCCTCCACTGATTAAATTGCACAGATTCATAGACAGCAGAGATGCAGTGTAGTGCAGTGGCAGATATGGATCGCAAAACTCAGCTGTATTTCAGCTAAGTAGCACCACAAGAAACATAGCATTAAGACAAAATCACCATGCTCAGGCACAAAGTTGCTATCTATCATGCAGACAAACTCCATTTCTCACAGCAAAACATTTACTAACCTTCTGTCTGCGAAGAAAATTGCACTGTACATTTAATAACAGTTCTCCTAAAATGCATAAAATGAGTAATAGCCAAAACAGTCTTTTAACACGTATAGTCATATATAGTGTCAATACAAGCAAAATAAAATACAACTCTTTTGAGTATTCGTATCCCTTCACTCTACTTATATCCCATACTTTTAATGAATATATATTGCTAACCTATTAGCTGGAAAAAGAATCCACACTGAATTTAACCAAGATAATTCTGTCCAAGATTCCAGACTTTGTTCATAGGAAGCAATGTTTTGTCACATATGCAAGACAGACAGCTGAATACGAAAAAGCCAACAGAGCTGCTAAGACAGACAGATGCAAGTTCTGCTGTGCCTATTCAGCACTCCATAGGGAGCCACTATAGTGAATGGAGGATGGATTGTGCTTACTGTTGTACAGAGATGTGTTCCCGAGGTCTTTCCTAACAGCAATTTGCTCATTCTTATGGATTCGTGCCCCTACAGAGCTCATTGCTCCACTTGTCTGTGTGTTAACCAGGAATGCAAGTCCACGTTTCAAAGGCAGAAAAATCTAACAGTTTCAAGAGCATCTTGTCAGCTGGGAGACATGGATGAAAGGACACTAGGAAAAATAATCATCTGAGGTAAACCTAATCTTGTCAAAATATTGTGTAGAAACACTGAAAATATAATTTTGTCATATAGACAAATGTCTATATGCAATATGGATACGTCTTCTGGTTAACAGTCACCTAAACTATGAAAGATGGTTTTTTTTTCTTCCACAGCAGGACACTAATGATTCTGCTATCATTAACAGTTGTATTTTGCTCAGGTTCTGTCTCAACAGGACCATTTAATTTTTCTGACACATTATCACTGATTTTATCAAAAAGCATAGGGATAGGATTTTTCTTCTGGTAGAAGACTAGACCACAGCAGCGGGTCTGCATTATACAATTATGCCTGTGGTTGATGCAAAACAACTCCCTGTTCAATGTGTGTAACGCCCAAGTTACAGTTGAAGAACAGTCAGTTTGAAATCCTGCTTTTGATTCCCTATGGTAAGCAATTCCATTACTCTCCAGCCATACTTGACATACATAACATAATGCTGCTTACAATTTCCACTATTAACACTATGGTAAGGAATACTAGCAAACTATAAATATATTTGGAATATAAAAGAAAGCTTTATGTTTTAAATAAGCTCTACAGTACAATTTTCATCTCAGATCATAATGATTATTTCAGCATTTACTGTGCTTGCTGAGGGTAATTTTAGTGTAGCTGATCTCTGCTGAAAGGGTATGTCCTTTAAATAAGAAAGGATAGGTTAATCTCAGAAAAATATTATTGATTTAATGTGTTAAATACTTTTATGTATCCTGGTAGATATAATCTCATTTTTACAAGCATTTTAAAAGGTAGTCTGGTTTCTGTGTTGTAATGCACTAACTTGTCTCCCGCTGGAACAGAGGATTTGTTACAGGCTACTGACCTGAAACTTAATTCACAGAAGGAAGGAGAGTATGCTAGCTGAATCCTACACTTCCTTAAGTATATGTTTCCACTTTTAGCTGCATCTTCATTTTCTGTCCTGCATTCTGAGAAGAAAAAAAAAAGAAGGCAATAAAATACTAGTGACATATCTCTGGTACTTTGAGGACATAATATCAATAGTGTAATGTAGCCAGGTCATTTTGCTTTCTCTATGCCAGTACAGTGAAGGCCCTAAGGCACGTCTTGGCCTTTTCCACTGTTGACTACACAAAGACTTCCAGTTTTGATTTGCCAGTTGCTAATCTTAGTTGACTAAAACTACAGCCAAATTCTCCTGAGAAACAGTTAGATTGCATTACTCAGTACATTACTCATAGGTTATATGGCATTCACTTACTGCACTGAACTGCAGCTAAGCATTGCACCTGATATATTTTAAGGGATTTAAATGATGCTGGTTGGCAGTCATGTAACTTCATCAGCTGTGACACAGCTGCTATACACCTTTATGACCTCTTGGTACTTTATAATTTTTAATGTGTTCAGAGCTAGTCAACAGAAATGCAGTAATGTCATAATGCCACCTACAGGCCCTAAACTGTCCCAGTTTCTCTTGGTGACCCTGCCTTCCATTTTCCACCAGACAACTAAAAGAAAGGGTGGGTAGAAAAAGAAATCACAATAAACCCTTCCAACTGAGAGTCAAATCGTATGTAATTCAAACAAATGTCTACACTACGATTATTAATAATGAGTTTTCTCAACATCCTTCTGGTAATTTCTGCCAGGAACAATGCAGAGATAGCTTTTCGTGTAGTATTTATCAGCTCAAGCCATGGCCTCAGCTAAGATGTAAAACAGTGTAAAAACAAGCGACCAGTCCTGAATATTGCATTGAAGTTGCATTATTTTCAGTCCTTAAAATCACTGGTAAGCTGTTGGTCTACAGTGGTTGGCATTCCTATAATATAGATATGTCCAGCCTTTCTGATCCCAAAAACCAGCCAGCAAACCTTCAAATTCCCAAGGGCCACAGGATAGACATCACATATTCTAGAGAGCTGAGGGAAGAAGAGAGCCCAAACTGTGGTTCACAAAAGGTGAACCAAGGGGTCCCACTGCTCCACAGACCAAGTTATTGCCAGTCTTAACACAGCCTACTGATTTGCTCTCTCAAACTCAGGTATTCAGATTGCCCAGAAGTTCCCATCCCAGCTCAGCTTCCCTGTTAATCATATGGCACAATCTCACATACAGCTTGAACTTCTGAAGGTCCACACGCAGCTTAAGACCCACTTTGACATCCTGTTAGGTTTGCCAGCAGACATGATTTTGAGCAACCACAGACATTGTTAAAGTTGACTGATATTTTTTCCTCTGTTCTGTCAGGTTAAATGGGAAACAAATTAAAAAAACCTCACCAAAACAAACACACCAAACAAAAGGAAGAAAAAAATGGCTGAGAAACAGAAACCACAGCCCAAAGGGATGGGTCATCTGGCATTGGGTAACCAAGAATACAAGGAGAAAACCTTGTCTCTTGCAAAACGTTGCTTTTTCTGTGTTTTGGAGGTAGAGAGTCAGAAATAGAGAGAAAACTTCTGGCTTTGCCTACATTTCAGCTACCTGTGTTTCCTTTCTTTGAGAGAATCCAACAACACTGCTCATTCACATTTTCAATCTAACACACTTTTCAGTGTCTTCCTTCTTCTCTTATTGGAATAATAAAAAACCTCTTACACATTCTTCTGGCAAGCAGATGTCCATCTCAGTCTGAGTGTTATATTTAGGCTATATTAGTGTTACAAAAATATTAGTTTTATATTTATACACATAACCACTTGGAAGGTGAAATGCCTCCTTATTATTTGTACAGAATCATCACATTAAAGAGAGATCTATGTACAAATAGTAATTAACAATCAGAATTGTTGAGTCTCTTCTAATTCAAACCTGCAGACTACGGGAAGAAAGAAAAGCTGCATCCATATGAAGAGGAAGTGTCTCAAGCTTTTACGAGGCACCATTTTTTCTTAGTTAATAATTTTTTTCAATTCTATGCTGTTTGAATAAAAGCACTTTTATTTAAAATCATATTTTAAATGCTTTCATAAAAAAAATAGAGAAACGTCTCAGAAGAAGAGTCAGACTAACAGCTTGACAATAGACATCACAGATTTAGATTTAATTTTTGCATGCATTCTTACTGCAGCCCCTGTCAGGCAGCAAAAAAAGATATGCTATCTGAAGCTCTTGTTCTTCACATTTGTTGCATGCAGCTATTATTTTACTTGGCTTTGATGTTTCACACAACTTTTAGAAGCAAAGAATCTGCTTTGACAGCATGACATTTCCCATATGTTCCCTTAGTTGTATGAATGAAAAAACCTTGGCTAACCCTAATTAGCATTGGCACTGTTGTTTGTAATCCTTGCACTGCTTTTTCTACAGCATTGTTTTAGTAACTTAGAGTTATGAAAGGTTCTGCTTATTGTGCAGAGGACCAAGAGCACCATCCTACTGAGGATACTTGACCTTAAGTTGCTGGGGAGAGATGGTGGCTGAGCCCACACCTTGGCTAGCTGTCCACCTTGTAACTAGGTGGAGGTTACGGCAGGTAATGGTCTCAGTGTAGGCAGACGGGGATCGCCTCCAGGTGAATTTCTCAATTCCACCTGCTTTGCTTTAAGGCTGAAGGAGTTTTTCAAAAAAGGTGCATAGTCAACAGATGGAGGAGAAAAGACTTACCTGAACTGGTTCACATTTTGCCTCCAGTCATAAAAGCTTCTTTACTGTTTTGGCTTAAAAAGTCATTGCCAGTGACTAATAGGAACTTAATCTCCAACAGATCAAATGCAGTTAGTCCTAGCTTTTGTAAGTGTTACCTCTCCCACTGAATGGGCAAATATCTAACCTCTGCATATAATCTTCCATGCCAGAGATCATGTCTGACATATTGTGTGAGAACAATCTGCTTCAGAGCTAGCCAGAGGAGAGTGTTGTGCAGAGTGCTGCTTGTCACCTCGGGTGCCTTCAGCTCCCAGAGATTCAGGACCTGGCATGATTTCAGAATGCAGCTCCCTGCTTTGGTTACTGGGAGAAACAATACACCAGAGGGTTGTGCTGCCTCCCAGAGGGACCTGGTCAGGCTGAAGAAATGAGCAGACACAACCCTGTGAAGTCTAACAAGGGGAAGTGTGAAGTCCTGCACGTGGACAGGAACAACCCCAGCCACCAATATATGCTGGAGGCAGGATGCCATTTTCCTTCTTTACAGCAAGGGCACGTTACTGGATCATGCTCAGCTTGTCCACCATGACCCCTGGGTCCTTCACTGCAGAGCTGATTTCTTGCCAGCTGGCCCTAGCCTGTCCTGGGCCTATTCCTCCCTAAGGGCAGGACTCTGCATCTCCCTGTACTGAACTTCATGGTGTTCCTGCCGGCCCATTTAGCCAGCTTCTTGATGTTCCTTTGAATGGCAGCACACCCATCTGGTGTATTAACCAGACATATTCCCTCTGATAACATTTCTTTTTCCTTCTTTTACTTTCCAACTTATTTTTGAGGTTTTTTTGAAAAAAAAAAGAAAAAAATCAGTCTCTCCTGCTTTAAGCATTTTGAAATCAAGTTACAACTTCCATGTTCTGGCATACACTTTCTTCTTTTATTGTTTTAAACCGTGGATAAGATATGCACTGCTTCCAAACATGTTAAGGTTTGAAATTCTCAGAGATTCTGGACAAGTACTGAGTAACTAAGCCTATTATTGCACATGTTGGGTTCGAGCCAAGTGCTTTATCATTAGAATTCAATACTGCTTCAGAAATACAAAAACAAACCCACAAAATACATGGAGAAAAAGATAAAATGAGAACAGCAATAGGAAGGGCTGTTGCTGTGATTTTTTCCCCCCCTCTTGTCTTTATTCTTCAAATTTAACTCGAAAAAATAGCAAATGACTGGACTGCTAAAAGAAAAATAATTAAACTATGATAAAAGAAGGTCAAAAATTTAGGCAAAAGCATTTCTAGATGGAAATTGTTAACTGTTTTCTCCTCAATATCCAATCCCTTTTTCCTCTTATCCACTTTTTGACTACTTGTTCGCTCATCTCTCCTCATTTGAACATAACTTCCTTTACCTTCTTTTATTATATATTATCTTTCTGAATATTGTGTTAGCAAGTTAAGTAGTAGCTTTTCCTTTATCTATAAAGAATGCAGGTAGAGCAAAGTCGGTCTTATAAACTTCCTCTTTCCTTCCCTGGATGTAAAGCTTGTTCAGTGAAGAACTCTCTCTTCACCCCATATTTGTACACAAAAATATTTAACAGACCATTCATTTCATAACATTCATTTCTAATCCATGATACAATATTTTTATTAGAACAGGAGGTTTGGACACAAATCCTGTTGTCGTGGTTTGGCACCAGCCCAACACCAGGCACCCATGAGAGTCGCTCGCCCACCCTCCCCTACCACAACTGGGCAAAAGGAGAGAAAAAAGTTAACAAAGGCTTCAGGAGTGAGATAAGGAGACTGGGAGAAATATTTCAAGGACAAAACAGGCTCAACCTTAGTTGCTAAGTGAAATTTATTACTAACAGAATCAGAGGAGGATAATGAGAAGTAAAATAAGCCCTTAAAACACCTGCCCCCCC
>VZTG01010311.1:474567-531961 GCA_013397845.1 Melanocharis versteri
GCGGGTGGATCTCTGCATCCCCCTTGGACCCATGGGCTGCAGGGGGACAACCTGCTTCACCATGGTCCTTACAACGGCCTGCAGAGGAATCTTGGCCCCGGCGCTTGCAGCACCTCCTCCCTTTCCTTCTCCACTGATCTTGGTGTTGCCATGTTGTTTCCCTCACATATTCTCAACTCCTCTTCTCTGACGAGAAGCAAAAAATGCCCCCCATGACTTGGTTTTGATTTTCTTCTTAAATATGTCATCACAGAGGCGTTACCAGTCTCTCTCATTGGCCCAGTTTTGGCCAGCAGCATGTCCATCTTCAGAGCCATCAGGCATTGGCTCTGCTGGACATGGTGGGAAGCTTCCAGCAGCTTCTCACAGGAGCCATATTTGCGTCCCCCATGGTATCTAAAACCAGGCCGTGCCAAACCAATACACCTGTGAACATTGCTTTTTCGGTCAATTGGTCATTTGGTCATCAGTTCATTCTTTTATAGACTCTTGTTTCCCTGTGTAGAAAAAATGCACTTCTCAGTTCTATGTTTAGATACACCAGCACAATAACTACAGCGGCTGCAGACAGGTTTCAAAGGTCTTTTGGTAACCATCCATCTCTAACAGCAAAAGTTTAGAAGAAGTTAATATCTCTGATCAAAGCTGATTAACATAATTTGATTTATTACTGCTTATTCAGTAAGCATAATTAATAAAAGAAATATTAAAAATATACAAGAATATGTAATGTACATATGGTGAATGCCTTGTCACCAGATATTACTCCTATTAAGAGTATACTTGTGCTCAGGAAGTGTTCAGACAAATTCATGAAATATTAACCTTTTGAAGTTTCTTGTACACATGGAAAACATGTTCAGCTCTGGAATTCCCTGAATTACAAATATCTGGGGCTAGTATCATGCATATCATGCTGGTGATAATGTAACAGGAAGTAAACCTTTTTAAAAGCCATTGGAGAACTTTTTCTAAATGTGTCAGACTGCTTTATATGCCACTTTTAACTTAAGAGGCCAATCTGTATCACTCTCAGCATTTTATAGGTAACTCTTGAAGTAGGGGAACAAGGAATGTCAGCAAAAGGAATGAAACTCTGTGGTTCAGTTGTGGGTGTGTGAGCAGGAGAAAGGCATTCAAATTTGTAGACTCAATGGTAGCCCTTGCCCTTAGTGGAGATCTTTTTCCACCAGTACACAGAGTGAGGGGATCCTCTTGACTTCTCTTCCTCTGTACTCACAATTCTTCAACTCCTTTTCACATATTATATAGCAGAGGTTCAGGAAGAAAAAAGTCTGTGAGTTAGTGTCTGTAACACCATATTTCAGAAAAAAAGAAAATAAAAAACTGCAGTTGAGGTTTATATAATGTTGGATACGTGAAGTCATCCATTCTGTCTGGAGGCAGACCTCAGCTCTGTTTAATTCAAGACATTGACCTCCAGTATGGTCCAGAGAAGAGAGATAAGTCTGAACACAGGGATACAGAACATGGTCCATGTACAGCATGAAGGAATTGAATCAGTCTAAAGAAAAAATAAAAACCTTCAACTACATAAATGGTTGGCACAAAGAGGAGCAAATGTTTTTTTCTATAATCATGAGAGGCAGGACATGAAAAAGTAAATCTATATTACCATGAAGTCCTTTTTGGTTAGGAAGTAAGAAATCACTTTTAAGTCTAAATGCAGTTAAATGGTTGAATCAATTACATAGGAATGATAAGGAAGATCTATCAGAAACTTTTAATATTAACGTGTTAGAAATAACACAAATATCATGGATCCAGTCTTTGTAATAGAATACTTTAAGTAACACCATAAGACTTCTTTTAAACCTTTTTTTTTTTATTGTTCTGCTGTATGCTGAAGACAGTGAAGCATTCAGATACAATGATAGGAATCTTATGTAAAACAGATAAGTGAAGACTGCTTTTGAGAATATAACAACCATCTCACAAGTATATCACAATGCTTCTACTAAAAGATCTATGTACTGGAAACCAGTGGTTTGAATGAAAACCAACCAAAACACGGGATTAATATTTGACTACTCATATTCTGAATGTTTAAAAAAGCATAAATTATACTGTCATTTATCTCAAATGTCACGGGAGTGTATTATATAGACTTAAAGATGAAGTTTGGATGAGATTATATTGATATTTTATTTTATATGGCGTCCACACTTTGTACTTGAACAAAGACTTCATCATACCAGTAGTCCAACTCATGCAATAGAAGCTCAGTTCCTTATCAGTTCATACTAAAGCATAATCGTCATCATCATTAATAAGTTTTCTTTTTAAATTGCTGCAAACTCTGACAGAAATTACCGTGCCTAAAAATGATTTTCATATTTCAGTCCTGTTATTCCTCCAACATTTGTTTTCGTGTTACTAAAATTGGTTCCTTAGTTACTGCAACACCATCCTACAGTATCTTTTGTGGTAAAATTACTGTGCAGAGTTTGCCATGAAGGAGATATGCCTAGGCTTGAAAAACAGTGCTTCCAGAAAGCAGTGCAATAATCATCTCCTGTATTGATTTTTCAACAAATGCAAAATTTGAAAATTTTAACTGTGTGTAGTCCAGGTTTTTTCCTTTATATGTTTCCCTTCTCTGATAAGGCTCTTCCCATGACTACAGCCATGTAAGTTAGAAATTAATATTAATATAAGAGTATAGCTGAAATAGAAACAGTACCATTAAGTCTAAAATATACATTTTGGTCTAGGAAAATGCTAACACTTCTGATTTTATCTTATATGCCAGTGGAGCTCTATTGACTCACAAAGCAAGCAACTATGCATAAATAAACTTTAAAATTTACGACTGTTCCACATAGCAACAATTGCAACAAAAGCTTTTAAAATATATATGTTGTATGTACCTGAATAATTTATATCTCTTCATTTAGTCTGTGCATATAAGCAACAAAGAGAGACAAAGAACAAAGCAGGGATCTTAATTTTGCTTGACATAAAGATGCTGAGCAAAACCATGCAAGAGGTAGACAATTTTGACTATGTCAAGGAGAGGAACGAAATTCTACTTGAACTTACACACTTCACTCATTTCTGGAAGGAAAGCACTTGTCTTTTACATAGGGGGAAATAACTTCTTTGGTAGCTATTCAGTTCTCTTTTAATAATATTCATCCTTCTTTAAGAAAGAATGATCCTATGTCAGTAGTATCAGCAACACAGTATGGAACAGGATGTAAATGTTTTTTCAGTGTCAGAGATAAAGAAAATATCTATGAAGCCTAAAACTTCTCAGTAAGTGTTATGTATAAAAAGTTGTCTAGCAGTAGGAAGTAGTGAAGACATGGGAGTGAGATTCAAGCATACCATGCCTTGTCAGCCTCCACTGTGCCTCACACAGTCAGTGGAAAGATACATGCTGATCATTCTTCAGCAAACTTAGCAGCTGCACACCTTTATTCTTCAAAATATTTACATTTTGTAGGTGAAGGTAGCCTTTGGGTCTGCTCTTCACTGGAATACCTTGTGATATTTTTTCATGTCTGAGCATGATCATGGAGGCTGAGTTTAACTGATTAACATTCATGATGACTGGCCAGATTGCCTTGCTCTATGCCCTCCATTACTTACAATCAACTTGTTGGCATAACGTGATTAAGGTTTACTTTTTTCACGTCTAGACATCATGATGCCAAAACCAATGGTATTCTGACAGAGGTACATGAGCACACACCATCTGCTGTCCGCTCTCTGAAGTGAGTTAAAGCTGTAATTGACCTGGGTATTACAGCAAATATATTCTTTGGCTTTTAAAATCACTCCATTCTACCTCTGTGCAAACCAGGAGCAAAGTCATTTACAAAAAGCCCTTATCCCAAAAATATCCTCCTCCTTGGGCATATCTGCTGGGGCAGAGATTTTCAGTTCTTCATCATTCTGGAGGCAGTCATTCACTAAATTTCGCTTGACTTTATCTTCCTGAAGTGTATGCCCTTGGCTCAGGACACAGGAGCACAAAGTGAGCCGTGTGCCTTCACACTTCATCCATCGAGTGATGACACTGTCTGGTTCTGTTCCACCCCACCTTATTTTTTACTTGCAGGCACAGGCTCGCCTTTCCACTTCAAGCTGATAACAAGGTGTGTTCATAATTTGCATGTCAATAAGTTCAGTGTTAAGTGTAGCAAAACACTTTGTGATCTTCTCAGAGTGCAAGCAGGTTGGGCAGGTATCTGTCAACCTCATGTTAGAGGGGTCAGCTATAGATCCGTGCACCTGTATCTCATTATACTTCTTGAGAATTAGAATTATTTGAGAACTGTACATCTTCCCGGGTAATCAAAGTGAGATGTTTATCTCTCCCTCTTTCCTGTGTGTAATACATGTTTATCTCTCCCTCTTTCCTTGTCTGTAATTGTATACTCTGAGGAAAGTGGAGTAAACATGCATCAGTTATTTTCTTTAATACAAGAAGAATTGAAACCCTTCAGGAGTGATTTTCCATCTCTAAGTGCATTACTATAGGTCCTGTTTGGCTGCCTCTCATTTCAAGGGCAGTATGTTAGAAGGATTCTGGGCTTTTATTGACTGTTGCTCTCATAATTAGCCACTGTAATGGAATTATGTGGGACCGTGTCTTGTTTGGACTTGTACATAGGAAAAATATAAGGACAAAACCCAACCAAAAAATCTCACAGTGAAAGGTTGCGAGAGGATTTTGGATTGTTTTGAGCCCTTTGAGGGAAGGGAGGGAAGCAAAGGTGGAAACGATGTTATTGTAATATTGAGTTGGTGTCCTTGGACGTTTGTGAAAAGTGCATTGCTGGGGGTGGGTTTAGATACAAGTGTTTATGATTGGTGTCTCAAGAGACTGCATCCATATTATAAAAAATATACACTTTGATTCATTTAATTTATATGGCTGGACCATTCAGTTACACAAGGAACAGAAATCATGTTAAACATTCAGTCTCATGAAAATATGCGCTTGTAAGTCTTATGCAGCTGTTTGAGTCTTTCACCAGGGGATTTCCAGTCATATGAAAGCTGTGTGCAATTCTAGCCAAGTACCCTCCTGCTCACAGGGAGCGTTTGGAACATTTAGTGTGATCATTAAGAATATTCTTGATATGAAACTCAAAGCAAACTAGACATTAATTCACTGGGATTATCCGCTTATTTTTCATAATTAGCAATTTTTAAGACAGTGTATGATGAAGGGGTTCCATCACAACTCCTGTTACTTCATTATGAGGAGGTGAAGAAAGTGAAGAAAGTGAAGAAATGCCTTAAATCTAGTGATCACAAGTACTAGTTTCAAAGATACACAGAGATTTTTTCTGACTATTCATGTAAAATTTGTTTCTTTTAAAATTATTAGCAGTCTGACAGGTCCCATTATAACCGTCTGCCCTATTTTTCTTTTGGTTTTTTTTAGGTTAGTCTTCCTTTGCATATTAAGAGCACCTTTCAAGCATTTATAGCTTAAAGCACACTGAACTTCAATTACATTGACTCATATGTTGAAATTTTTGTTTAAAATAATAAGATCCTTTTTATCATGGGAATATACTGCTCTTTCTTTTTTCTCTTCTTTCTTTCTCAAGAATTAGGTGTTATAAACTTAAATAATGCACTTTATTTGAAAGGAATTCAAGTGAAAATGAACTGTTGACATGGTTCTTGCTTACAGTAAGGACTGACTGGTTGAATTTAAAGCTGTATTTTATTGACATGGAGAATAGCAGGTACATCTCCTAATTTTATATCTGTAAAAATAAATTAAGTGTAGGAAGTATTGTATTTTTTTTGCCTTAAATCTAGCAATGTATTCCACCTTTTCTTTGTTATAATGTTATAATGTAAAGAACATAAATAGTTTATGTAAGAAGTATATCCATTTGAACCCTGTGAAATCAGCCCAAACCTCCTTCAGGAGTCTGAAGGAGCAATAAAATGCTCTCTACATAGAGGATGCGTTTCCACATTTCCAGCCTTGGCAAGTATTACAAGCAAAGGTAGCACACACATGTGGGAATGTGTCTGTTTGAAGGTGTGCATGTTCTTGTGGGCTGTTATAGCCCTCCAATTTTTAGGATGCTGGCAAAAATAAGTGGAAGATGTCTCGGCGAATGCCAGTTTTATAAGGTTTTCTATGATTCACTGCATCTGCCCCACACAGAGAAGGCTGGCAATTGAGCAAAGGAAAAACATAAATAATATTGTTTTGCAGGTGTTATTTCTGTATGCTTAGATATATTAGAATGATCCTTTCTTCTTTTTCTTCTCTCTCTTTTTTTTTTTTTTCCTAGTGGCGACCTAGCTACTCAGAGAGGACAGGCAGCAATGTCATTCAGGGAAAATGAGTAAGCAACTGCAGAAATGCCAAACTAATACCTCTTGTAAAAATCAGTTGTGGGCCAAGAAAACAAGCAGCAGAGATATTGTGGGGAAACTATTTTTTTCCCACTCAGGCACAACATCACCACGTGCTTTGGAAGACAAGCATTAGTTTTGTGTCTTAGTCTTAGTGCTCTGTCTGGATGTAGGCACTGAGCAACCATTTTTGCAATCATTTCTGGACACATGTTAACTTAGTCACTCACTTCTAAACCTGCTCATTACTTTTAATGTTGCTGATGTTTTTTTCTAAAGCGGTGTGACATGCACAGTTGAGAAAAGGCCATAGATTCTCTTTGAAAACTCACTGGCATGAATGAAGCTAATGATTTAAGTCTGGCACTTCAGCTGCAAAGTAAATGAAATAGAGTGAGGTTTTTTATCCAATATTTGATGCCTTTGCATTTCAGATATGTATCTATTTAATGCTAATAAATTAGACATTTTTTGGTAAAATGGAAAATTTCAAGGGTCATCTAAAATTTCTAAAATAAAATAAATATGCACAATTTGTTTAAATCTCATATGTAATCATACTGTCTGTGTAACTCAAATAACAGGCATCACAGGATACCAGTAGAAAATGATACCAGCTCCTGGGTCTGGGTCATCCAGCCTTAGAAATCAGAAAACTTAGAAACTTTCTTATTTCTTTTAAAAGTTGTAATATGTGTCAGTCATAAAAGTTACCCCCAAAAATATTCTCTCCTTCACAGGAGGCATAAAGACTACAATGTTCCAGTTCTTCTGTTCCCCGGGATTCTTGGGTCATGACACCTCTATTTCATTAGTGTCTCTATTAAAGTCTCTTTAGCTTGCCTCCTGCAGTGTTGTTAGCAGACCTTGACATTATTACAATGAATATCATCCCCCAGTCTCCTTCCATGGGCCACATTCCCCAGGTGAGCAGCCTTTCCCTTCATGTTTCTTCAGTGTTTGTATAAGTCACTATCTTGTTGTCAACCTTGGGTTTTGGTCAGGCTTTAAAGAAATGTATGTGAAACACAGACCAGGCAAAAGCACTGGTGGAGGAACAGCTACAAAAAGAACAGGGATGTCTATGGAGGCATGAAGGAAGAGTCTGTGCCAAAAATCATCATTCTTACCAGGCGTAAGGACCTAAACAAGTAAGTTCTTCCTGTTGTGCTTTTCAGACAGCAGCTGCTGGGAAGTTGATGCTCCAGATCTAGAAATTGCTTGGAAGAAGCAGAAAGCAGGCTGAGGAGCAGCACTGAGGAGCCAGGAGCTGTGGCCAAATCAATATACAGAAAGAAAGAAACTTCTGAGATTAATCTGGAATGAGGGGTGTATCCTCACTGTACTGCTCCCGGTCTTGGTGATGACTCTCCTTATCAGAAAGCTGAGAAACGTATTATGACCACCTATCCCTTTGTCCTTTTTTCCACACCTGGCCAAAAAGCATTTCTAAGATGGCCTGCTCCCTTCCAAGCTTATCCCTCTCTGAAAGAAGATTGAAGAAATCCTGACTGGTTTTTGGGAACAACTTTGGCATCATCAGTTAGAAGCCAGCACAACTCAGCCAATTTTACAGTCAGAAGGTGTTGAAAAATGGGTAAAATGAAAGAACTGGCAGCTTTCATGAAATTCTTCTGAAAACATAAATCAGTCCCGTCTGTTCACTGTAAGCAGTTAAATCCATTTCACTATAGAAAGAAAGATGAAGTGATTTTCTGGTGGGCAAAGAAAAAATCTGTTGTATAGACACTTTGCCTCCACCTCCGTTTATTCAGAAACTGATTTTGCTGCACTCCAGAATGGTCTGTTCTCCCATGAGCTAGCACCATATTCACCTATAGCTCTTGAAGCATCCCAAAACCATCTGGTTCCTTCTCCCACAGTCCAAGTAACAGCGTTAGTCCCAGACTATCACTGTAAGAGCAAATTGGAGGCAGTGAGCTGAAGCCTGTTTGAAGGGGACCTTCCCCTACTGCACACATGCATGTCAGACAGCACAGGGTGCAGCTGGACTATTTTTCCCCCTGAGAGAGCTTTCCTGACAGCCACCAGAGTAGGACCATCAGCAAATCTGGGTTTGAACTCAGACTCTATGTAATGGTGGTGCAGACACAACAGTCCAACAGGCAGACCTGCAGAGAATCCCTATGCAATATTTCTACCCAGGAAGTCACATGATTTGGTACAAAACTGCCGACCTGCTCTAGAAATCTTTCAGTCAAAGAATCATAGACTCATTTAGGTAGGAAAGCACCTTTAGGATCAAGTCCAGCTATTAACCCAGCACTGCCAAGTCTGACACTAAAACATGTCCTTAAGTGCCATATCTACATGCCTTTTAAATACATCCCTTGATGATGAGTCCATCACTTCCCTGTGCACCCTGCTCCAATGCCTGTTCACTGTTTCAGTGAAGAAGTTTTTCCTAATGTCCAATCTAAACATTTCCTGGCACAACTTGAGGCCATTTCCCCTCCTATCACTTGTTACTTGGTAGAAGAGACCTATGGTAAGTCAAAGCTAGTTATGCACAAAATGATTCAATTGTTTTCAAACTTGTTTTTTAAATAGAAGGTGGTAAAGGAATCAAAGCAGAACTAAGAACTTAGCCAAAAACATTCCTGTTTGGGGGCAAAAGCCCCAGATGAATACACATGACCAATGCCTGGATGGAAGGCTGTAAGTCTTACAAGGGTTTCCATGACAAAATGGAAGCATGAAGCTATTGTGACCCTCTACAAAGGGTTTATAGTGTTTGACTTTTCACAATTCAGGATCAGAATTTAGTTTGATGAAGACAGAACTGTTTTGCAAAAGGTCTTCTTTCTTCAAGCCATTTTTGTGAGTTACATAATGTCAACCAGACCCAAAAAAAAAAAAAAAAAAAGCCCAACTTTTAATGGATTAGTGCTTAATTTATGCTGTTATTTTAACACATATCGTCCAGGTGAAGCACAGTGAGCTGCAGTGATGTGTCCATATAAAATAATAGTCTGAACCTTTTGTGAGTCAGTTGCTCTGTTTACTTGGCTACAATGTGGAAAAAAAAAAGGCAGATCATTAAATCATTATTTTGAAAAGGTTCTTAATTACATTTAGTGCTGGAGAGAGGATGATTTTGTAAAATGGATAGTAAGGCTGCATGGCAACAAAAAAAAAGGTGACTCTCTGCTCTCTGTTCTGAGGCAGGAACTTCTGAATGTCCCACATTTACTGGGAAGTTAACATATAATTTAATAATTCATTCATTTTGCTCATCTGTAGAATTTTTATGGCATGAGAGGTAACGGCATGTTTCCAGCATCTTCCTAAACAAATCCTGAAAATATAAGTCTGCAAATGAATATGCCAAGTGGAGATTTTAGAGGCACAAACACAGCAGATGTTCAGTTCTCAATATTTTTTTTTCCTTTATATTTTACAATTAGTTCCTTTAGCATTTACAAGTAGTTCATTTTATTTTTATGGAAGTTTACTAAGCAGATTTAATTGCAATAATTGCAAAAGGGATGAAACTGGAACAGGTTACCCAGAGAGGTTGTAGATGCCCCGTCCCTGGAAACATTCGATGTCGTGTTGGACAGGGCCCTAAGCAACCTGATCTAGTTAAAAATGTCCTTGCTCGTTGCAGGGGCTGTTGGGCTAGATGCCCCTTAAAGCTCCCTTCCAACCCAAACTATTCTATTATTTTATGATTCTATGAAGTTTCTGGGGGCATAATTCTTATCCCTCCTGTGGTGTGTTAAGCATCAGTGGAAACATTTTTCCGATAGTCTGTACTGTAAGATCAGAATACGACCTTGCAAGTAGAAGGAACGATAGGCAAGCTGGTTTACACATTGTGTATATTAATATCATAGCTATCTTTGGGCAAGACTTTAAGTCTAGCACTACTGGGAGACAGTGCTAAAAGTGGGAAGATATATATTGAGAACCACAGGAAAAAATACCTGCAAAAATTTTCAATCTTCCAAGCATGTAACCTTATTAAGGTAGACAAATTCTTAGTACCAAATTAACTTATATCAGGACAGCAGCATGTGGCCTGACACATGATTTTTATTCATGTAATTTTAAAGATTTTTAATCAAAACATTCTTGCTGATGTACCTATAGTTATAAGCCGCAAAAAACCAATGTTTGTGCAAAAATTTTTCCTGAAATACAGGACTATGTTACATATAAAGCACTGTGTCAGGTAGCCTGAAATATCTGTGTTGAAATGCAGTTTATATAAACCAAGATGAAAGCACATTAAGTGTTTTATGTTTTCTGCATGACAGTACAGTTTTCAACTGCAGTTTCCAGACAAAAAGGAGTCACAGGAGCCGCATGCTCCTGTCTGCCACTTCTGCTCACACAGTGGGTGGCAATCTCTCTGCTGCATTACAGCATGGTGTCCAAATGGATACGAGCCTAATAAGAGCTGGTAATTAAACATGATTAATCAGGCACATGACTCTCCACTGTGGCTTCTGTGAAACTATAAACACACTGATGTTCTGTGTTATAACAGGGTCCTTGTGAAAATTCAGCTGTTTGGGTTTTGTTGGCACAGCCATTCCCCCAGCAAAAAATTGGCATTTGCCTTGTGCCCGTCTTCCTTTTCTCCATGCTACCTGGATATCAAGGCACCCCAAGGCAGACTCCCAAAAGAGGAAACCCCACAGATTTCCAATAATTTACACTTTGGCCACACAGATGCTTGCAATACTTTAAGTACAACATACACAGCACATCCTTTCCTTGACAAGTGAAATATGCTTTCACTTGACATGTAATAGGGTAATTGAGCTGTTCAGGACTCCCAAGTAGCCCAGATAGCATTATTTATATCGAGGTTTAACAGGTTCCCATACTAGAACTACATTACTTCGTGGTAACTTAGACCCCTATGAGTAAGTTAGAAGTATACAGTATAGATATCACCAGAATACTGGAAAGGAAAGTCAAGATTTGGAAAGCCAAAGGAGCAAAAGCTGAGAATGGAGATTTGGAGATAGAGTCCACTGGGACTGCTCAAACCTCAGAGAGATTTCAGCAGAATGAAGTAATGAATCACCAACAAGAGAAAAATCTTGTCACAGTGACTTGTAAAATGATGACTGCTGCCACAGCAAAAAACATCACTAGAATTAAGCCTCACAAAGAATGTTCTCTGCAGCTATACAGTATTGCTTTTATTAAAGCAAATCACTTGTTACAATATTTATTTTTCTGTCTGGAACACCATTAGGCTATGCTATGAGTATATATGTATCTATCTATACATGAAAATGTAAATAAATACATTTTATTTCCTCAAAAGGACTGTTCTCTTGAAATCTGATTACTGAAGGCTTGTAAACCAGATGCTCACTCAGGTTACACAGTGAGCAGCAGATGTCAACTCTGAAAATTCATATCATGGTCATCCCTGTGTTAGCAACATGGAGGTCATTGCTGCATCATGTTTCTGCGTGGAGCATTGGATTAAATATTTCAATAGCATTTTTCCTATATCTTTACCCTTTTTAAGATTACACTCCTCAGCCCAACACACTCATACCTGGAAATGTCACACCTCAGTTTGTTGAGAATAAGATCTGAGAGTACTTCAGGACCTAAAGAATGTACATTGGGATGGTTTTGCCCTGAAGATGACTCGGGGTCTACTCCTGCACCCCAGTGTTGCTGCAGCTAATGAAATGAGCCTTACTGAGCCACTGGCCTCTTATTCATCAAAACCTGAAAGGGCAGGAAATCTGACAAATCTGCAAAGAAGTTAATAGTAAGAAAGGCAAGAAATGGGGAAAAAGAAAACCTGGTTTGCAGGCCAAAGGATTATGGAGGGAAATTTGGCAAAGGAAGTATGAGCAGCATTCAGTTCTGTCACATATATTGCATAATATTTATATTATATTAACATATTTTGTATATATACACTTTATATATATCAAGCCAGACATAATTTTGTCTTCCTTATTTTAATTATTTTCCCTAAGAGAAGTGGGGGAATTTTGGTGGGTGGAGAGAAGGAAAGGAGCCAATTTTTCCATAGTATGAGAAATTTGTTCAGAAATTTTGCACCTTGTATTATACTCATTTACATAAGGCTGTTGCAGACTTGGAGAAAGTTTAAACTTTTTACATGTATAAATATCTATATGGGTATAAATTTGTATATATAAAAAGTTGTAAATGATATGTAGAGAGACATATCTCAGTATGCAATTTTATATTTAAATAGCATAATTTATCTACGTACAGGTCTATAGAGAGATAGATGATAGATGAGAGAGAGAAATACAGAGATACATATTTCTCTTGTTTAAAAATCTATACCTCATAGTCTTTAAAATACATTGTAATATTCAGGCAAGTTGCTTTTAGGATAGCCATAGGACCAGTGTATAGACAAAAGCAACACTACCTTCCTAAATCTTTCCAAAATTCATCTTCAAAACATCTTGCATGAATCACACTTAGAAAAAATCTTAACACATATCAAAACATAAAGTAACTAAAAGATTTTTTATTTAAGGGTCTTGCTTTCTAGGTGCAGTGTGCTTTCAAGCCAAACAAATATTTCCACTAGCATAAGCCAGAAGGCGATCTTTGATCCCTAGTCCAGGGTACCCCGCATTATCTATGGAACAGCAGCTATACCCCACTGAAGGGATTGCTCATATTAATATAATCTAGATTCTTCTATTTGCTTTCCTTACAGTGGCATGGATTTTAACTGAATACCTTCAGCATATGTAGAACCAATTTATTTTGTTATTTTCCCTGAATACTATGCATTCTTATTTTTCAAAAGGGAAAAAAACCCCAGCAGGAAGCAATTGATGGTTCGTTTGACTATAGATATAAGCTTTCTACTTTTAAACTAGACATGGAGAGTAACACCTAATCATGGGGTTTTTTAATCTCTCTTTTCCCTTTATGCACATTTGTGAGACAGGTTCAAGTCTTCTCAAAATTCCCAAGAAGCACTATGAAAATTTGAAATAGAGAAGCAAAATAGGAAATACTCTTAGAATTTCCTTTTTTTTTTTTTTTGCACAAAACTCCAAGTTGTGTGAAAGTTATTCTTTATATTAAAATATGATTTACAAAAGCACTGTTTTTGGTTTTTTTTTTTTTTAAGCAGTACCAGAAATATCTTTAAGGAGAGGTTTTTGGAGGATAATCAGACTGTTTATTTGTTTCATTAGTTGTGCCAGTACTGGGCAGCTTCTGAACAGTATAATTTGAGTGAGTTTGCAAGTTAAAAACCAAACATGTCAGCTTTTGATGTCCTTCTAGGTCTTCAGATTTTATAGGACTCAGAGTGGAGTCTGATCTTGTAGGCATAATTTAATTAATTGGACATGCTTCTGTTCTGCTTTGAAAGAGAGAGGAAGACTTGTTCATTAATTAATTATGCATCACCTAAGAATAAGATTTTCTGTTGTGTCACATCAGGCTAAGAAATTCCAGTCCATTGTTAACCACAACTGCTATGTATTCAAGAGGGACCTATGGGAAAACAAAGAGAGGAGGCTGGAAAGAAGCCAGTGATGCAAACAGGAAGCTGGAAAAGTCCATAGTTTTTTGTAGGTTCAAGCCTCCAGGGAATTCATCTGTAAGGGAAGGGTCTTCTCACCAGAAGTAAAGTCCATGAGCGCTAGTGTTGTCAAAGTTTTGCTTCCTATTCTCACCCTGTTTGTGCAAGTGCACTTCTTGCCTTTGCTCTCATTACAGAACATAGAGGACGTTTCTTTCATAATTGCCTATTCTGATAAAAGCTGGAGGAACACACCTCCTCAGTTTAGTGGAAACTTGCTAGGGTTTCAAAAGGATTACTCAATTGTTGAGGCAGAGTATAGATAAGCTTTACCTTTTTTCTAAGGAAAAGAGAGAGGTAAAAGAAGTGAATTCCCACCCAGCTGATACCAATGGATCACACACTAAAGGGTTAGTTAGAATCATAGACTCCCTGTGTTTGGAACAAACTGCCAAGGTCATCAAGGTGATTCCACCTTTTCCCTGGGCTGTGTATTCCAATGCACGACCACTTCTTCGGTGAAGGAGTTTTTCTTAATATCTGATCTAAACCTCCTCTGGTACAATTTGAGGCCATCCCGTCAACTTGAGGTTAACAGCTCTTTGACAAATGTCAAAAGCAGCAGCCCCTGGGACAAGGAAATGTGTTTTTCATACGTGCAGCAGGCCATCAAAGGAGTGGCCCTAAATCCAAAACTAGTGCAATACAAATCTGTGAATGATGAAAGCATCAGCAGAGCTTTTGTAAGGAAGGAACAATCACTGAGCCCAGTCTGTATCACTCAGCCCACTGGACACATTCCTACAAAACACATTTCAATACAGTTGCAGCAGAGAGTGCAGGTCTTGTCAGCTGAAAGGACGACTGTCTTATGGAAAATAAAAACTTTAAAAAGGAGTTATTATGAGCAGCATAATGAAGTGGTAAAATGGGTAAATGTAATCCTGGGATTTATAAGCTCAAACACATTAAAGTGCTTTATAGAATGTAGGACAAAGAATAGCAGGAAACAATTTCTATAAATTGGAATAGATCTAGATAAAGTCAAGGCAGAAATTAGGAGCATATTTTTAATAGTGAGGTTGATTAACAACTGGAATAAAGTGGTTGAGTCTTCTGCTGACAAAACTTCTATAGCTGCAGGGAGATCTTTTTCTGGGATTAAGTTGTAATTCAATCAAAATTAATTATTAGATGGAATTGGTAGTAAGTGTCTTTTGCAATGGCAGCGTGTCTGTGTGAGTTGTAAAGCTGATCCTACACTTGCTGCAGTTAATTTCAAGCTGTTTTCATGATTTTCTGAGTAGGAATGCCATTTCTCTGCTTTTCTCCACTAAGTAAATCACTGACATGAAGAATGCAGTGGCAGAGTTCTGGTCTTATTAAATAAACATGGAACTCGGAAGGTGTTTCAAAAAAAATGTGATAGAAAACTGGGATCTTTAATGCACTCAGTAATGGGGAGAGCTGTCATAAAGGAGAGAAGTGCTGCTGAAAAAGGCAAAAAATGGCAGCAGATTACAGTGTGTGAAGTAAACCAAAGACTGGGTATGAGCCAGAGAGCTCCAGTTTCTACAACATTAAGAGGGTGTCCTCAGGATTAAGAGGGATGATGTAGGGCATCAGCTTTGCACACAAACTTGGATCATTTATTGAATTCCCGAGAATGGAAAGAAAATTACACCATGATTTTGGGGAAGACTGTCTGTGGGTTGTTGGTGCCAGGTGTTGGTGGTGGGATGCTAAAGGAATGGCCTCTGTGCAGAGAGGTCAGAGCCGCAAACACTCCTTCATGGCCCTGCCTGCAAAGGAGTGGGGGAAGAGACAACAATGGGGTAGGAGAAGGAGCAGCAGATAGGATCAGTTATGGACTGACCACATCCCCATCCCCATCCCTCTCCCCACTGAAATAGGAGGTAAAATCAGGAGTGAAGGAGTGAGGTTGAGCCTGAAAGAGATGCAGTGAGGGAAAGGATCCTGTTTTAATTTTTCCTTTTTTTCTTTCTAACCAAATCTATTTTAATTGATTATAAATTAAATTCATTTTCCCCAAGCCCAATCTTTTTTTCCATGACAATGATTGGTAAAGGATCTCCTTCTCTTCATCTTACCTTGCTGATTTTCTCCTTGTCCAGTGGAGGAGGAGTGAATAAGAAGCTGGGTTGGAGTTTGTAACCAAGGTTAACATTGCAGGTATTCTTTCTAAACAAAACAAATTCACATCTTTACAACTCTGTCTGAAAGAGCTTTTCTCCCATGCTGAAGTAGGAGTTTGATGATTTCTAGAATCAAGCAAGTTTGGGATGTGAGCAGAAGCTGGAAAAAAATACTTTTTTTTCTTTTTTTCCATAATTCTTAGAGGTGTACAGAGGCTGCAACCGAAATTCCCAAAATAAAGAGATACTTTGGACCATCAGAAATGTAAATGGAAAAGGATTATAATACAAAGCTTGACAATGACACATGTAGGAAATACTATGTCAAATTTGCATTGCATTACAAACTCAGTAAGGTTTTCCCTAGTTTCATTAAAACAGTGAAGGTTAAAAGAGGGTGGTAGTAAGGAGTGACTGCAGAATGTTTGTCATTTTTAATATATCTAGAAATTCATGGGATCTGATTGTTTCTTGCCCTGGCAACTTTTCACACAATTCCTTATGAACAAGTACCATTTGGCATTTAAATGCAAGGACATCTCAGCAACATGTTCATTTTACCTGGGTCACAGGAGTGATGTTACTATGGGTGACCTCTTCATTTTAATGAAAATGCACTGACTACAGCTTGAAAACATGTTTGTTGCAGATGTAATGCACTGGGCGAGTGTGTGTGTTTGTGTGTATATGTGTGTGTGTGTGTGTTTGTAGATTTCAAAAACAGGCTAAGCCACTTGCATATTTTATTCTCTGTAACCAATAATAATCTTTGTTTTAGAAAGTGACTTAACACTACATCTACCAACCATAAAATAATTCAGGCAGGCAAAAACTCACAGGACCAAAAACCAGGGATAGGTGGAGGCTTCCCAAACTGCTTGAACACAATCTGTGCATACATCCTTAGAATTTATTAATAATGACAGTTTAAAAAAAAACAAACCTGCCTGTAGTGTATGCATTGAACTATTTCTTGCACTGTTCAACATCATCTGTGAAATAAATACATTCAATACTTGGCAGACAGGATAAATAAGAAACATGAATGTAGACAAAATTGTTATTGGTAACATGCTAAAAAACTACTCTACTAAAATACATCTAAGTACACTCAGAAAACCAAAACCAAGCAGACCTTAAACTAAGGAGCCTGTATTCCTACGGGTATACTCTCTTCCTCATGGGAAAGAGTCCTGTTATTTACATGCGGTTCTAAATTTCATTCTTTAAAGTGTTAGTTGCAAATGTTTTCTGTTCTATGAAATGCATAATTTTCCCTACCTTAACTGGATCTTTTTAACTTTTTTTTTTTTTTTCCCTTGTGAAAACATTGAGTTCTGATAGTTGAACACCAATATACTTCCAAAATTCCCTTATGGACTTTTTTCCTTGAATTGTCCTGTTATGCTTGATAAAGATATCACACAAATCAATAAATGCATCAGAGAAATAAGGTTAATTAATGTAATAAAAGGATAACAGTGGAAAACAAAGTAAAGTAGAAAAGAGAAGGGAGATCTGATAATGATGAAGCACTTCAGTACCTTGTATGATGGGCCTATAGTTTATGTACAAACTTAATGAACATCTGAAGACAGAGCTTGAGTTTAGCCCCAAAACCTCAGGAATATGAACACATCAATATGTAGCTTTTAAAATCCAAGAGTTTCTTTGGCTTGATGTTTTATGCAACATCTGACTAATCCAAACTTTTCTTTTTCTCCTCTTGGGATTTCAAAATACTCATTAGGAGAAAATTGCAATAGCTCTGCATTGTAGGGGAATCATCTCATGAGTCCAGACTCCTCATAATATCTTCTACTAAGCTCTTTTTTTTGGGTAATAAACTGGAGAAAGAGGATATTTGACCACGTCGATAGAAATGAGTTTAAATTGAACAATCTCTGCAATGCCTTGGCTGTCCTTAGGTGAATTGCAATAATGATGGTGTGACAATTATATTCTGTTATTTTACCAGATGTCTTCATCTCTCTGAAATACTGTTTTGCTCCTTTTTATAACCTGTGACTCTCTAAATAAACCAGGAAGAACAAGTGTGGCTAGCCACTCTTTCTTCATTATTGAAAGAATTATTCCCATGTCACACACTATGTCAGCTACTGTACTTGTTATGGCAAATTTTTTCTTTTATGCAATAATTATAATAATTTTATTCAACTGTAAAAGGTTTGATCGTAACTGTAAGAATATTCTTTGGCACAGTACATATAAAAAAGCTTGAAAGCAGATGATTTGCAGTAATTGGCATGCTTCTTCTGCCCCTACTTAGGTAGGCTCTAGCTGATGGAAGAGTACTGAATGTCTTTGAACTAAAGGCAGTAACAGGGCTGCCACTGTGACCTGGTCGATGTCATCACTTCAGTCATTTCCCATAAATCTTTAAGTGATACAAGCAGCGGAAACACACTTCCTATTAGGGATCAGAGAAGAGACCCATTATTCACAAGTCAGAATCAGTGTTAGCAGATGAGATGACACCGGTGTAAAAACATCACACAGGAAAAACTATTTTGAACATTCTTAACATGACATGGTCTGACTTCAGCAAAGAAGCTTTGAAGTAATCACGAAAGATGTGAGAAGAAAGGTAGTGAAGGGTCCTGTGATGCCTTCCTGTTCCTTTCTCCTGAATTAATGACACTTTAATGTGCTGATTTTGAGAGACAGTATGCCAAGAATATTTACCCCCATATCATGGCATTTCAGAGCACACAATAAGGGAGAAGTGCTGCAGTTCACCCTCCTTTGGATCCCTTCTCTTTCTTCCAGTAAGTGAGCCATGGCATAGTATAGACTCATAGACAGTTGTGTGCTGAGATTTTATTTCTTGGGTTTGGGGTTTTTTCCTCCCCTTGGTTTTTCCTTTTCCTTTTCCTTTTCCTTTTCCTTTTCCTTTTCCTTTTCCTTTTCCTTTTCCTTTTCCTTTTCCTTTTCCTTTTCCTTTTCCTTTTCCTTTTCCTTTTCCTTTTCCTTTTCCTTTTCCTTTTCCTTTTCCTTTTCCTTTTCCTTTTTTTCTTTTTTTTCCTTTTTTTCCTTTTTTCTTTTCCTTTCTTTTTGTTTTCCCTATTCCACTTTCAGGCTTGAAGGTGGTAGCCTGGATAAGATGCATTGCAATTTTCCCCTCCAATGAGGTTTAAGAAACTCTTCAGTATGTCTCTCTATGGTTGCTTAGCAGAACTTTTGAAAGCAAGTTTTTGTTTAAATAGCCTGTAATTAAGTCATCTAAGAGAAGCCTCAAAAGTTCATTTTTACAAATGAAAGCTTCTGGGGGTAGAGGACAGATGAGATCAAACTTTTCAATACTGTGAGCTTAAAATCATTGTTTCCATTAAGAGTTTAAACACTGAGCAGGTATCCAGTTCCTCTGAAACCAGGGGTCAGTTCTTTCACAGAAGTGATGATGAAGTCTGCTTTATATTCTATGCTCAAGAAAAAGAAGTCACTTCCCCACACCTGTCTTCACACTAATTTCTGGATGGTTGAGTTTGTTCAAACATGTAGCAATTAACCTATATGTTTATAAACCTAGAAACATAAGAAAGAGCATAGCAAAAAATATTTCTGGACTTACCTATACTTATTAACCTTTTGAATGCTGTTAGGAAAACAAACAGGCTGTTCACAAAAACACATGGAAGCTGCTGGTACTGTTAATATCTCCTGTTTGTGTGTTTTGGCATGTCTCCTACAATCAGAATGGAAGTATAGGGGAATCTTGGTTATGTAATAAACCCCCAATGGCTTCCACATTTCACTGCAGCCACAATGAAGTGTCATTTTCTATGGAGTTGAAATTAGTTGCCAGTAAATAGCCATTTCTTTACTATGCCATCTAAATTCTGGACAACCATGTTGATTCTGAGAACAGTAACTTAATCAGTTATTTTCTACTAAATTATTTACAATCAGAAGAAATTGTGGTTGCATAAAGTGTCTGACCATACAAAGATTGAACCATGCAGGAAGTTTTGTGAACATGTCTATTTGATGAATAGAATGTGAAGCCCTAATCCTAAAAGTCACATTACTTTATTTGGATAAACAAATGCAATTTTCAGGTATCTTGTTATTCCATGCTTCAGAATGCAGTGGCACAATATTATGGCTTTAGCTGTACTTTAAATACCCCCAAAAGAAAAAAAAGTCAAGTCATGCTTTCAGTACAGCTGGAAACAGTAGCCTGACTGCTCTGGAGGACTTTCAGCACAATGGAAAACTAAATAGACTTTCACTGCCTACAAAAACCAAGTGTAAAACATAAAACAGCATTTTTTATATACGGCCAAAGTTTTCCAAACACAAGGGTCCTGGCCAGCAGAAAAAGCTATTACCAGTTCTTGTTTTAGTACTATCTACTTCTACTCTAGATCCTTGATGTGTAAGAAGGAGCTCGCAGTAGCCTTGGAGTCTGTTTTAGTAAATTCCATAAACAAAGTGAAAGGTAGTCTGGAGACACAGCACTCTCTGATAGATATTTACACGCTCAAAGATAGATGATGCTAAATCATCCAAGAGAGGGTAGACTTATTTCTGCAGCTTTAAACCCTGACATTTAGGAGGACTGAACAAATGGCACATGTACCTCAAGTATACAGGATTTATTGTTTTCATCTACCTCGGTGCCTGTTTTATGTGAGTCCCTATTAAAATATTACTGCAAACATCTAAAGCTTCAGTCGAAATTCCTGTGACATCCTCTAAGGGTTTGAATATTTGCTAGCTAGAGATGTCTTTTCTCTGGAGCTTTGAAATTGTACCCCGTCTATTCTTTGTCTTGCGATGCACTTACCTTTTGTCTCCAGAAAGGGAATGCCACATGGAAGTGTAAGCCATTATTTTTATTTCAAAGGCAAGGCCCTGTATTGATAACATATTCAGACTCACCAGGGATACCTGAGAGGACTGCAAAACTCTGCTGATTGCTTTTGAATAACTGACTGGTGGTATATTTCCCCAATAAAAAGAGTGAGTACCAAGTGTATCATCATTCTGGAGCAGAAAGGCAGGAGGATGGCTTTTCCAGGTTAAGCCAAAGGTCTCATCATCCAACAGGGGCTTCGCTCTCCGGAAACAGCTAGTGAGCAATGGCCAGCAGCTCTTTGGTCTCGTGTTGAACACTTAGGCTCTATTTTTTTCTGAATTTGTTTAGAAATATTATTCACCCATCATGATTTTTTAATTAGTTTTCCCCATTTTCTTTGATTCTTCACTTTTTCTTTAAGGCATGTCCATTCCTTTTCAAGATAGGCTTGTCCTTTCCATGACACTGAGTAGGGATCAAGGATGTTTGAAGAAGAGTAATAGCTGGATATGGCACTGTGGTCTAGGTGACTGGGTGGTGAGCAGTCAAGTGTTGGACTTGACCTTAGAGGTCTTATTCAATGATTCTGTGAATCTGTGACATGAGAGATCAAACCAATAGTGGTACTACCACAGGATATTCTCCTCTATCCTCTAACAGAAAAGCTTCCTAGCCCAGACACAGTATCACTGCATTTAATCCAGGGCAAGATTTTGCCACCTGAGTGTAGCTTGGGTAGAATTGCCATCTGTGGTGCCTGGGGAGAGGGTGGGACAAGTCAAGGAAACCATTAGAGGTGGTCACCAGACTGACAGAAATTCAGATCTATTGCTAGTGACTCCCAAACCAATGTTTGTGAATCTCATCCAATGTACATTCTAATTACAATTTTTAGCTCTAAACCTGAACTTTCAGAGTTTTGAAAGTGACAAGGAAAAGAAAAGGCAATCACTTTTTCTTTCCAGTGACATATACCAGTAAAATGGGATTAAATAGAAGCTCTCTGCTAAAATTGTTTTCTTCATAATTTGGTGATACAAGGAGCCAAAACTGCTGGACTTAATTTGAAAAAAAAAAAAAAAAGAAAAAACATACATTATTTGGTAATAAACTCTCAAACCTGAAGTTTTTGCACAAGAGGAATTCATTTAAATTCAAGAAAATATATTACCATCATTTCTTGTACTTAAGCAAGTATCTTGCTTTTAAGGTCTAAAAAGAGGTGGAAATATCACCAAGGCTTGTAATGACTCACTTTCTTTGTGTTACACCCGTAAATGAAATTAGGCCCTTCTTGCTGCACAGTTGGTTGCCATTGTGTCTTCCATTGCAGTACAGTGAATAGATCAGCAGAAGACACAAGAACTACGCATGCTTTTGTGTGTTCTTCTCTTCCTGAGAAACAAGAACTTTTTCTTGTTGTTGAAGTACGTAAAGTAGAAGTGGAGGAAATGCTATCACAGCTTGATTACATTTGTACTGATGTTCATGTGAATGGCACACATGGGACTTGGTACAGTGCATAGGATCGGCATTATTAAACTATAAATATCTACACTGCTGGTGGCTACATCTGAGCTTGTCACCCTAAACTTTATTACTAATATAAAGAAGTAGAAACATTTGACCTATTTCAGATACCTACGTTAGACTGAGCTGCATTAGGTTTCAGAGGGATTACAAATCTTCTCCAAACTGCAGAAAATTAATTTCTTAAGAGTTAACAGGCTATAAGAGTTTCAGTGATGAGTTTCCTATTCTTTGAAAGAATATAAGGAAGAGAAAAAAACAAGAACAAAACTGAAAAATAGAATGTGTGAGAATAGCTGGAGAATATTTTGTCAGAATCAGTATCTTTATATATAGCAGGTAGGTTTCTGAAAAATAAATTAATTTTTTTCATTAAGAAATACTGGATGGGTTGAACAAAAAATATCTGTACATAGAAACTGATACATACATACATGCACAACCTAAGGACACATCACTGATACAGTGAAAAGAACTAGGATGTAATCCTATGTGTTTTGATGGTTCTGAAAAAAAGGCTGTTAAAGCCAGGACCAACTTATTGCTCTGTTAGAAGCAAATACCCAATACCTCCTATTTTAACTTCCTTGGAACCATTTCAGTTCCTTTCTTTAGGGTTTTGCTGGCACAGAAACACATCCCTGGCTTAATAATTGGCTCTGAGTCTTTTCTTCAGTGTGGATTAAACCCAGTGAGATAACTTCAGTGAAAGAGGTTTGAAGCACAGATGTCTTTTTCATGTTCTGTTCATAGTTTGTCTCATTTGAAACTCACATTTCAAATCCAGAGTTATCTTGCCAGAAGGGATTTTTCTGGTATCCCAGATATATATACATAAGGGTCCTTGTGGAATTTGCTTTTAAACACCTTCTTCTCAATATCAAATTTCCAGTTTCCCTCTGGATGCTTCTCACAGTGCAACCTTCTTTGTAGGATCCCTGGTAAGGAGCTTGGTGAGTTGTGAGGAAACAATGCAGGAAAACTGCTCCTATAGTTTTGCTTTTTCTTCAGGAAAACCATCCCAAAGACATACAGGATTTGGAATGATTTCAGGAGTAACTACAGAATATAATTGGTGTTTCAAGTCATGAGGGCAGAAAAGTTGGGCAATTGAGTGTGTGAGGAATAGGCGACTTCCCAGCCTCAAGCATCCAGGCACTTAAAGCTGTGAAAATGCTGCACACATTAGTGAAACAACCCCATATCTGTCATTCTATGAGTGTTGCCGCTGGTTTTTGTACTTAAATGGAGTTTGCTTACCTTTTCAACCATCCTATCTTTGCTGAAATCAACAAGAACGGTGGAGGTATTCTAAAGACTGAAACCAAAATTGCCGAAGTTTGAAAAAACCCCCCCCAAAAAAAAAACAAAAAACAAAAAAAAACAAAAACAAAAAACCACCAAAAAAATCAATGTTTTGTATCTCATATTACCTTCAAATTTATGAAAATGAACTCTTGAGACCACTTCTGAAATCAAAACTCTGACTTCAAGTCTACCTGTTTGATGTCAGATCTGGTGTCAAGCCTGACGTCAGTAGCTTCTTGTACAGTGTAAGTTTAAATTTTACAGCATTCAGATGCAGGTTTCCCATCCTACTATAAGATCTGCAATGAGTACAGTGTTTCAGAAATACGAGGCTGACAGCCTTGGAGGTTGCTGTCCAACCCAAACTGCAGCAATTATTCTCAACTGAGTGATAGAAGATCCAGTCATTAAAACTTCTGCTTCTGCAACCTCACAAACTTTCCCACAAGTCTGCCTTTGATGTAGCTCAGCCCTGTGTTGGAGGCAGGCACTGGCCCTTCTCCCAATCCCAGTGTCCACACCGATGGTTCCGTGATGTGAACTCCTGTCCCTTTGCAAGCCAATCTGCAATATCCAATTCATTTCACAGAATGACCTACAGGCACTACTAAACACAGCCGGATGCAAGCAGTGATCCAGAAATGAAAGGTTTCCTATCCTCTTACCAATAGCCTGAGGTGCCCTGCCCTTTCTGGTGATGTTTGTGTAAGTTAGGGTTGTGTATTCAGTACCACAGTTCTTTCACCTTATACCTCAGACCACTTCACTCTGCAAAGTACATTGCAGAATTTTACCTGCCACGATATGACATCACTTTTAAGAAGCTTGGCTGTGTACCAAATCTACTGTGTCCTCCAGTCAACCATCAAGTAAAAGTTTCCTCTGAAAACCAAGCAGATTATGGTCTTTTTTCTGGTTCATTTTCTAGTATGTTTGGGATATTGTTTTCATTTCCAATAAAATCTTGAGAAGATATAAAAATCTAAATATAAAGTTTTATAGAACTTAAATACTGACTAACCACTTACAGACAAAACCTGTGGAAAATGGTATGTGGTTTATGGGCTTGTTTTTCTTTCTTGCATCCTCGATCACTACAAATAGAAAAATGGAACACAAACCAAAAAATTTTAATAGCAAAGAGTCATTACTCTGAAACTTCCTTGGTTATAATTATTCACTGGTAAATTTATGTTGTGAGGTGAAGGATGATCATGAACCTTCATCTTCCACAAAAGCACAGGGTAGAGTGATCACTAGGCTCTTCCACTTCTGAAGGTGCAAAGGTTCCTTCACGTGGCACTTCAAGACTCCAAGAGGACACTGTACAGCAGGGAATACTAGGTGCAGAAAAGTGTTTCTTCAAGATTGTATTTGGCATCTAACCCTGAGGGCTTATACACAGATTTCTTCCTTAATATTTTAGGTTTATTTTGATAGAGCAAGTGCTGCTCTGGCTTAGGGGGAGGTGCTGTTCCTGAGGTTTGTTCTAGGAATGAATTATTCCAAATGAATTTTTCATTGATTTTCTAGATTTAGTATAGATAGAGCATTTCATTCACTGCTTTTTCCTGCTTCTCCGTGGCATATCACTCTTTATTCAGTGTAGAGAAGCATGAAGAATCAGGATTCTGATTTCCTTTAAGCAGAAAAATTCCTTTAAGTGAAGCATTGCAGTTATACAGCATTTAAAAATTGCCTTCACCTACACCTAGTATTTTACATTTTACAAAGATTCGTGCATGCAGTCTGCAAAACAGAAATAACTGAATTTGCTAATCATAATGATTAGGTGAATCATAGACACAAGCTGAGCTGAGCAGCAAAATAAACTAAAATTAGCAACAGCATGCCCCTGGCCTAGGGCAACATCCAGCTGATGAACAGAGACAGCAGGGACCTCATCCTTGCTCTACACTCTGCTACCAAAACAAATTTGTTGTGTCACTCGTATAATAGCAGGGACAACATCCACCTTCTGGAGCACCTGCACGGCAATTTCTATGTGGTTTTGCTTCTTTGTTGCCACAGTCCACCTGCCTGGACGCATTTCTTGGGAGATAATACAAATATTGTGAGAAAGACAGCGCTGGAATAGCTGTTATTACATCTGTCACTGATAATCCACCTAAAGCCCTTGCATTTGCTCTTCACAGGATCTATAAAGGCATTTCAAAAGATCTATATAGCCATGTTTTGATTCATCAGCTCACCGTCAGCTTTTCATGCTTTTCTTGCTTGCCACAGATTAACACTCACCCTCACTTGGCTGTAAATGCTGCAACATAGCTTTTTATAAACTAATCAATATTTAATCATTGTAATACTTTGGAGGTTAAGAGAGGTTCAGACATGAAAATTATATTGCACTTCCCCAATATTGAAAAGTTCTCATTTCAACTCTGTGGGATTAATAAATCATATTATTCCCATTATAACAAGGAGTCCAAATTACGCATAGGCTATGTGCATTACCCAAGGTTATACAACACATCAGTGGCAGAGCAAGGAATCAAACTGGTGAAAACCTCTCCTGCAGTGAATTAGACCAGTTCCATCTGTGTGAATGTTTCAAGAGATATAATATCACATATAAATTGTTACTGTGAGCTGGATATTCCTTTGCAGTCCACATTAAAACCCATCTGCATTTTTCTCTATTTAATATGACCTAGTTCATCATATTAATTAAGACAAAAGACTGGAAGCACTCAGAGAAGCATGTTAATCTTGCTGTGCATGAACTAATCAAGTAATGCTGAGCAGCTGGTCAAATGGCCAGAATTTGACTGACGCTACTGTTACCAAGTGTCTAATGATGAGGAAGCAGCATGGAGTCCTTAGAAGTAAAAATGAACATGTCAGTAGCAGAAAAACCCACCAGCCTGACCGCTGGAAAATTCTTGCACTCCATGAAAATTATTGTCTTAGAGATGATGTATGAAGGTCATCGTCTTACCTTGGAATGGTAGTAATAAACTAATATCATTCAAGTATCCTGGCCATAGAGCACATACGGAGTTTTTACCTCTGCCTTGAGTTTTCCTTGAGTTTCCATGAGGACCTCTATGTCAGCTGAAAATTAGAAACCTAAACAGATATAAAGTACCTTTCTTTGTGGATCTCAGCCAATAACCAGGAGCTGTTTTACTGATTCTGTCGATGGCTTGGCTACAGTAGCATCAATCACCTGTTGACTTGAATTTCCAGAACAGAAAAAGCCATTTAGTTCCTCCAGCAAACCAAATGTCATAACTAACCCCAAAACTGTATATTTAAAGCTAAGGGAGACCTCATTTATTGCAGTTCATGGTTTTCAATAAATGAGGCATAGATTTAGCATGCATCTGCTATTCCTCTTCAAGTTGTTCTAAGACTAGTTTCATCTACTGAGCACCTTACAAAAGAGATACCAAGAGATTCCTTGAGTCTTTTGGAGACATATATTTCTTTCTCAAAGCTTGTCTGAAAACAAAAGTAAATAATTACCAGATAAATGGGAAAATCTGTTTATATTTCTCCTTTTCATCTTGCCAACAGTTCATGAACAAACAGAAAGAATATTTTCTAGGAAATGCTTAAAGAAACTGATTATTTAAATTTATATGCAAAGGCTCTAGCTGAAGCAGCAGCAAGGCGGGAGCTATACAGCTGTGGAAGTTCATTCAGGAAAAAAAATCTTTGTGAAAGCTTTCCTGAATAGCTATGAAAAATAAAATACACGTTCAGGAGGAAAAACCCAAAACATCAAGGCACAAATTCTCTTCAAGAATTTATTTCAGTAGGTTTCTCTGCATCCTCCTCATTAGAAAGTGTTGTACTATCTGAAATCTGCTGCTTCCCTCGAGCAACAGAATTTCAAATTGATTATGCTTCAGGATGAAAGTATGTAACATGCCGGTTAGGGCACTCTCTCCCCAGCATTGATTTGAAATGGTGTATGAATGCTACTACACAACAGATTACCTGGGGTTATTTAGGATTAAGGGTACACTTTCTCTGAGGACAATAATTAACTAACTAGTCAAAAAAAACTCACCACTTTTTTTGTATTTTTTGCTTAGTCTCATCTTTTTTTTATAACGAGACCCCTTACCCTCTTTACCGTCTTTCAATTATCTGTGCACACAGTTTGCTGTCACTGTATAGGTTTTCTAACACATCCAGCACCTTGCTCACTCTGTTTTCTCTCTAGCTTTTATAGCACTATGGAACTAGTCGAAGGTGGTGAGGAGCCCTTTATGTCCATTATTTGGACCTTTACAAAAGAGCCGTCAGCACCTTTCTTGATCTTTTATTTCTCACAGAAATGTGTTTAATGGCTCAACAGCAATCCAAATGTCCTACTGACTGGTACCTCCCTTAGCCTGCAAACAACTCAGAAAAGTTATTGCATTTTTATGATACCTACACAATGCAGTAACCTTCCTGGGTCAGTTTCTTTAAATCTTCTCTGTGGGTCTCATTTGAGCATTTTAGAACAGTTTATTTTATATGAAAAGTTCACTGAATAAGAAATCCAGTGGAAATAAAGACCATCACTGAAAATTAAATGAGGTGAAGTATTGTTGATTTCTATTTTGCTCACACCTTTGCAGCACAGTTCCAACCACCCCACCATTTCCCAGAATTATATTGCCCAGGAAAAGAAAAGTGTTGAATGTACTGCATTTGGTGGATGCGCCATCACTGAAAGTGCTCAAATGCAACGTCAGTTCTGGCCCAACATTAGAAGTTGAATAGGTTGGATGGGGCTTTGAACAACCTGACTTAGTGAAAAATCTCCCTGTCCATGGCAGGGGAGTTGGACTAGATGATCTTTAAAGGTCCCTTCCAACCCAAATCATTCAATGTTTCCATGATTTCATCATCCAAAACAAGAGCTGCAATATTCATACAAAATAATAATCCTGACCATTCTTTGTTGCTGTGTCTTTTCCAAGCATGGACAAAAACAAGTTGAATAGTAAAAAACCAAAAATAGAGCTACAAAAAAAAAAAAAAAATTAAAATCTTCTAAATGCCTTGAATTTCATGGGCATTTCTATTCCCTCTCCTTTGTGTCTTTTATTTTTCCAGAGGCAAGCGGATGACTTTCCTCTGGTAAAAGTGCCAATCTATTTTAAATTTGATAGAGTTACTCTCAAATCACAGATGCTGAAAATATGCTCTATATTCTTCCCATCTAGGGAAAAAAAAAACGCAATATTGTTTCTGAAAAGCTCTAGTGTCTTATATGTAGTGCACTGCTATCCACATTGCTGTTGTCCATCACAGATAAAAAGTTGTTTTGAAAAATACTGAATAATATGGTTACCTAGGAAGCAGGGACTCGATTGATTGACCTGGGAGGTCTTATTCAATTTAATATCCTCCATTCCTATGAAAAGAGGATACTGGTAATTGAGTGTTGAGGTTTCATTGTTTGAGATTCAGAAGTGTTATTGGATCTCAGTAAAGCAAGACAGCAAACATCTTACTGAAGCTTCCTGAATTATAAAAAATACTGTAGTAGTTCATGTTGTTCCTCTAAACCTGGACCAGACATTTATTAGGCTGAATGTCCTAGAGGAAAAAATGAAATTACCCTTGGGGAAATGTGGCAAACTGAACTAAACTGCTGACTTTCTATTTCCAGCTGTTTAGGAGGAGTTAATTAGTTCATGTTATATTAAGTATAGCAAGCTCAAAAAGGGGGCTATTCATGCAGAGTAGTAAATCCATGAGATTTGTTAAGATATTCACTTTCAAGCAGATACATGTTTTCCTCATAGAGAAGAATAGGTGAGAAGGCAGGCAGAATAAAGAGAAAACTCATCTACCCAAGAGCCATACAAACAGACATACCAGCATTTTGCCTATTCAAAAAGTGTAGGCAGAAGACATGAGAAATATTTATAATGTGTCTCAAACATGAATATTCATTCCAGAGCAGCATCCTTTTTCGTTATAATTGCAACTTCTTTTACAGCTAATTAACCAAATCCCAGCTTTCCGGACTTTCATAGTATGAATACAAGTTTTCATCACTCAGTTACATTCAGAAGAACTGTAAAAAATTGAATACAGCCAAAACAAAGTCATTTGTTTTTAACTAAATAATTTAGACCACGTTTACAGAGTAAAGTAACCTACACAACGATCACTCTGAAAGAGATGAGAAGATCATAGTTGATAATCAAAATAATAGTGAGCCCTTTCACTGATGCAGCAGCAAGAAAATCAATGAAATAAATCCCTGAAAAAAATTAAACAGGGTAGCAGTGAAAAGACAATGAACAATAATTTTTGTCTCCTCTCATCAATACTTATACTATGCTAGGATGTTGTCTGCAGTCTTACTCTTTACAAAATGAAAAATTGGAGGGAATCTCTATGAAAATTATTTGAGGGCTAGTGAAAATTAATTACAGAATGAGGCTTTGAACTCCATTAATTCATCTTATCAATAACAAGATGTTACTGTTTTGAATACTCAATATGAGCATACTTATGGAAATTTCACATTAGTACAGGACTCTTTACACTATTCTCATATGGTCTGTATTGTTCATATGATGGTGCAGAACAAGTCAGAATTACATAGATAGCCGGGTTTATCATTTCAGTGTTCTCTGAACATCAGCTTGAATTCCATATTTATTCCTCAGTACAAGTCATAGATCCGTATCACAAGCCTTCCCTTTTAACATTTAATGACATCAAAAAGAAGTATGATATACTACTGATTTTTTTATATAATTTAACAGAGGAATGCCTGGAGTTCTGGTCTCTTCTCCAGGGACTGTTTATGTATTTTACAATGTGGAGTGCCCCTGGATAAAAACAGAAATAAACCTATAACCAGAATTAAAAAAATAAGAAATATCTCTCACTGCTAAGGGATCCTCTTTACACCCCTTGGTTCAGTTGTTCTCTCTGATCTTACAGTTTGTGCTTTTCCAGGTTTACAGCAGTCCAGCTTCAACAAGAATTGTAAAGTGCCCTTATAACACTTTGCAATGCATGGGAGGAAAAGGCTGACGTGTGAGAGCTGTGGTAAGAGAGCCCTCCAGGCTAAAGAAGGTTTTCTACTTCCTAAGTGAGTGCACTTCTAATCACTAAACCATCATGGACCCTTAAATAAGGATGTTTCTCAGACACTTTTCTTGTCATCGATGATGTTGAACAGAGCTGTGACTTGGCTCATAACAATCTTCAATTTGCTCCACTGCTTCTTGTTGCATTTAAAGACATTCCTTGTGGCACATAAAGGAAGGCAGCAGCCAGTAGAAAAGTTTTGAACTCTCATCAGTTGTATGCAAAAACCAAAATAATGAAACCAAATCCAGATAAATGGTTACTTTCATACAGCTATACTCTGCTGAATTCTATCTCTAAGAATAATTACATTGTTTTAGAATTATTTTGCTCAAATTATAAAGCGGCTTTGTCTCACAAGAAGAAAAAAACATAATATATGTTTGAAATAAGATTGGCTGAAGCGAATTTATGCACAGACCCCCCCAACTGAAAGATGCTCTTCAAGTCTGCAAATTCTTAAGCTTGGTAGCAAAAGCTTGGTTTCAAAATGTTCTGGATGCTGGAGCTACTGTAGAGTGCACCAGCGATGTTACTGGCAAAATGTGGGGTCTGAGTTACTTCAGTCATGTTTGCCTCTGACATCACTGATAGTAATCTGGTATCAGATATCAAAATATTTCTTCTTTTTTTAAATTTTGAAGATAGTTCAAATCAAGAACCTGTCCTGGAAGAGGAAGGTCAGTATACAGAGACAATTCCCAGACTAGGCTAATTCGCAAAACTAATCATAACATCTGGAGGATCCAGCCCTAACCAAGACTTTAATTACAACAACTGTGAAGTTGTTTATATCTGACAACATTTTAGGATATTTTATTGATTTTTTTTTAATATGTTCATCTTTGAAAGAGAAAATAAGAACATTAATAATCCATTGTCATTTACATAAACAGGTTGTGTATCATGTCCAGAACTCAGCTTTCACTGTAGAACTTAGTAAGTTAGAAAGGAAAAATAATACAGCTGATAAAACAATTACAAAAAAAAAAAAAATTCCACCAAGCTGTTGTGGGAAAGATACCATCATGGTGACACTTTTAGGAAAAAGCAGTTGTCTTTTCTTTCAGAATCTTGCACATGATTTTAATTTGTGGTAATAAGAGGAAATTTTCCCAAATCCCACCACTGCAAAGACATTTCATGACTGGCATTAGATTTAGATTTCCTTGAACAAAAATGAGCCTTTTCATGAGGTTCAAGTCTAACTAAACCAGTCTAAAATTATCATAAGTGTTTCAGATTCTGGGACAATAGATTCTAAATCACTAGTTAAGAAAAAAATCAGATTAACTAAAATTTTGTTCTCCACAGACTGCTCTATGCTTCACTTCCTTTCTCATAACCTTGTGTTGCCAAGGGACTGACAGCACAGAAACTATAAATATTGCCTAGAGGAGTGTTCCAAGGAATAAAGTCTTAAATACTTATTGCTCTTACGTGTTTGGATTTTTTACAAAGCATTTCCTAATAACCTCAGATAATGCAATGTGGGTAGACCGCATTTTGGCCAAATGTAAATGCCTACAGCATATGTACGTCTACATCCCAGCTAAACCCTCATCTCTCTGGAGAGAGATGCTGGACTTTTGGGGCACAGTTCAAACTGTCTCAAAGCAGAAATTTAAAATAGATGAGCTGTATATCAAGGAGTACCCGTTTCCCTCTTTTGAAAAGGCTAAGGATGACCAACTTGAAGACACACGTGAATATTCTAGAGCTCTAAAATTAGATGAGATGAAGCCCACCTTTGGGATCTAATTTCTACAGGCTATACAAATCTCTCCATTATATGTGTTATGTTCACATTAGCAGTTGCTATGTAATTACTGTGGTTATACTATTATTAAAACTTCAGCATGAAGCTAGCATAACAAAACGCCCTGTATCAAGACGATTCCGGGTTCCCCACCTTCATGCTTCAGTTAAACAAGAAGTGATGCCCCCGGTTACCTATGATTTTTCTGAGCAAGGATGTACTGATAAATTAGTCATTTTTGCCAACAAGCAAATATCATAATTAATTAGGCTCTTTGGGAGTTTAAATTTTCCTTTGTGGATTTCTGCCAAAATAAAAAATCTCTGTATGAGCCATTGACTGAATTTCATGGGTGTATTTTAGTACACCTTGAGATAAACATTAGAATTCCTCAGGAGGGACAGAATTTCAGGTGTGCTTCAACTTTTATCACGCCTCTTCTGATTGAATGATTTATATCATAGTTTTGAATCCCACTTTCAATTCCTAAACCCTTCTCATCTACTGTATGGAGAGAGGTGTGTCCCTAAATTTTCCCTGACTTAGTTTTTTTCTTGCTTTTTTTGTTTTGTTTTGTTTTGTTTCAGTTTTTTTTTTTCATTTTTGGTTTTGGTTTTTGGCTTTGGTTTTTTTTTTTTAATCTAAAGAAGTGTTTAAATTCAGGTTATGCAGTTGCTTATTGTATGCTTTATTGTACTGACCATCACAATAATCAAGTTTTTTCTGGAATCTCACTCTTCGTCTTCCCGTCCCAGGGTCAAGATGACTGCCACTTCCTTTTTTTTTTTCTTTTGTGAGATATCGTGGTGTTAAACATAATGGAGACTGTGAAGTGGTAGGCCCAAACTGATACTTCAGAAAATATAAAGCTGACTAGAAATAGATGCAGGCATGACACAGATGTGTGCTGAGAGGTTACTCAGGGTAGAGAGTCGAGAACCTGGCCAAGAGGGAATGATTTCTGTTGCGGTGTTTGGGACCAATAATAAACAATCCTGCAGAACTGTGTTGCTCACAGTGTCAGTTTACCTATGACATTACATACTGCTTTGTGCCTGGGCCATTCATTTGCCACACTTGAGGTACAGAAAATGGGCTGCAGTCTGTAAGAGAGAAAGACAGTTTTTTCTCGTTTTTTTGCAACAGCATTGTTCTGTGAATAAAGGTGGGATCTAATTCATCTTCACAATGCATTGCCAAACATGTCAAGCAATATTTCCAAAATCTATAATGACATTAGGTTTGTTCCTAAACAGACATTTGCTACATATCAAATTTTATATTCATGAATATACCTATGCTGATATTTACTCCACTGCTGTCACAACAGAATCTCTTATATCAACACTAGTAGCTGACTTTAAGTGTAATTTGCTGCACTTCGTGATTCTGAAACACGAGATTTGAAGTAAAAATTATAGATAATGCATCTCTCTTTTTCCCATGCTGTCCTTTTGAAACATGCTTTCCTCTCTGCCCTTTCAACCCTACACACCTTGAAGTACACTGCAGCAGATGTGGTGTCATATTTTTTTAAACACTCTCTGAGATGCTCAAGAATGAAAGATGCTATATTAAATCAAGCATCACATCCAAAAATACTGAAAGAAATGAAGGTAAGGATATTACATCAGTCAGCCTAAGACACAAGAAAAATAAATAAGATTCCATTTCTTTATTTGCTACAATCTTCACTGTAAATTTGGGACAATTAGTAAAAAATCAGGGCAAAACATTATAACAAAGTCAACAGCAATGGCTAGATATTTAACAATAACTTAGTATACAGTAAAAGAACGTAACATTTAATTTCTTTCTGTTATTTTTAAGTGTGTCACAGAACCATCCCAGGAAAAGCTAGATACATCTGAGTTATCTTGCATTTAGGACAAACTTTGTGTATGCCTATAGAGAGTTGGCACATTTATGATGAATGGCTCTTTCACAAGCCTGAGCTCACAATGTATTGATGCTTAATGTGTTGCTTGTAAAGTCAGCATAGTGACATTTCCCAATTCAGCAGGGCAGTACAGGGATAAAACTATATAAGATTGTGATCCACAGTTAACAGCATGGATATAAAGTGCTCAAAAATGAAAAATACAAGTGAAGGTACAGGCATGGTAGTGGAGAAATGAGATGAATACTTTCTTCTATCAGTAAATAAAAAGAATATTCCTCTCCAGAGAGGAATATTCTCTGCTACCGTCTGCTGGAAAGAGCAGAAAGTAGAATTTTCCATCCATGGGCACTTTTTTTCCCCCAAAGCAATCAAATTACACTCTGAGAGGTCTTTAGAGGATATATGAAGTATGAACCAGCAGAGTGGAGGATAATGAGGAAAAAAAAAAATAAGGAAGGGAGAACTGTTCTGGCTGTGGGAACAAGTACACACTTAACAGAGTGGACCTTCTTCAATGGCCGTGTCCGCAGAGAAGTTTGTAACCAACAGCACCAGAGGTGACCTTGGAGCATGGCGTTCTTTACTGATATTGCAGAGGACAGGAGGAAAAGGGAGTGGCCCCAGGAAGAGAAGAGATATGTCCAAGAGAGCTGGAGTCATTGTAGCTGGGTGAAATGATGGAAACTTGTGGTTGGGACTCTCAATGTTTCACCTTAGGGCCTGAGATGACCCTGCTTTTGTACTCCCATGTGAACACAGGTGTCGCCTGCTGGTGTGTACCTGAGGGTAGAGTGTGGTGGGAAAAAAATAGAAATGTGAAGTGATGTTTACTGGGCATAGTCAGAGGAACCCAGGAAACTGTCTTAAAGATTGGCACCGAGCAAGTAGCATGAGCTGGAGGGGTCTGTTAGTTACTAATTTCTGTAGGCAATAGCTGTGTTTTACATATTTCCAGCAAAATTCTCCTGACTCACTGCATATTCCCTCCTTGTAGTGAGTGCAACCTTATTACCAATAATTAAGGAGGTTTTCCATTTAAATTGCATCTTCAGGATAGATGGAGTTTTTACATATGCCTGGATAGTGCCTCAGGCTGACGCTTTGTGTTAATTGGCAATAATTCATTTGATCTATACAACATGTGGAAAATGCCTATGATTCGTATTGCAGTAACGTATCAGGGTTAAGATAGTCTGTACAGTATTTTTTAATTAATATTTACCTCTCAGCTTTATCACGCATTTTTCTTTTTTGGTGCTTACTCTGTATTTCGCTCTCTCCTTCCTCTTTCTGTTTTTTTTCTATCCTTCCTCATACATGATGCAGTAAGCCTCTAGCATGCAGAGGGTCTATAGATGCTTTCTGGCTTTCACAGATGGTGTTTGTGAGCTAACTTTATTGCTGCCACCTTTCTTTCCAACCAGAAATTTCAAAGCATACACTTGTCTCACAGGGAAATATGGTAGAAACATCCGTATTGCTGTAATCCTTGGGTGTGTACTAAGCTATCTTTAATTACCAGGTACTACTGAGAAGTTCACTTCTCCTATGTGCATATCTGTCTCCTCTCTATTTGACATCCTTTTCCTGTCCCAGCATGCCTACCACAGCCAGTGCTGCAGTGATATATCAGAAGACAGCTGGTGTGGGAAGAGTCTTCCAAAAAGCAGATTTTTAGTGTATAGCGTAAAAGACAAAAATTGACTCAACCAAATTTTTTGAGAGATCATGAAATCTGAGATCTGAAAGTTGTGTTGCTAAAATAACTGGCTTCATCTCCTTGCCATCAGAAATGAGATCTGCTTTGAAGTGACGATGGTTTTTGCTGTGTCTGTAAAGCACCACAGGTATATTTTGGGCCCGCAGCACAGCACAAGCCACAGTAAATGACCTTGTGCAGCACATCTGCAAAGGCTGGCTCACACAAGAACTTAGCAGAACTTGACATGATGTTGACAGCATGTCATAACCTGAGTTTTTCTCAGCTGGAGAGGAAGAGAAGTACATTGTGCTGGTAGCATCCAGCTTTCACTGCAATCGATGCTCTTTTGAAAACTTTGCATGTATGCCTTTGTCTCTGGTGAGCTGAAAGAGGCTTGACTCTTCTTGGAGTTGCATGGGAAACTCAAGCAACCAGATCTTCTTTGCTTTATCTTTTCACTTCTTGTAGTATGACGGTGCCACTCCAAAGCAGAAATAGAGGGTAATAAAGAAATCAGAGCTCGCAGGTAAAGGACAGATAATTACAGGTGCCCAAAAATCAATCATTGGTCACAGACATACGTAGCCAGGTAAATCATAACCATAAGATCCAGATTGCACAATGGAAAAATGCTTTTTACTTCAACTATTCTAAAAGCAACACTTGAAATATTTCTCTAAGAATTACATTAAATGAAAGTGAGAAATATGGATGTTATGTTGGAGTTATATACTCTGACCATTTTATTTAAGATGTTAAATGTACCCTTCAGATGCTGTGCATCAGCAGTTTCCAGCTTTGGTTAATTGGGCACATTAATATTTGATCCCTCTGGCAAAGAAAACATTGGCTGTTTAGAGTTTATTAATATGTCAGTCATGTGCCCATAAATCTAATATTTACTTGGATCTATAGCACCTGTATTTTTATACAAAAATTCTTTTTTGGTTAAGCATAAAATACAAATCAATATCAAACAAAGATAATGGAAATGGGAGATATACTAGGATATAAGTCCATCAGTGTTGAAAGACAACAGAACAACCACTGAGATCATGCAGAAATTATTAGTGCCACCTATTGGCAGGCAGTGCAAACTTTGCAAGCTATAAAGCAGAAAGATAATACAAAAATAAAATGCTAATTGGTTTCCAAAACTGCCTTTCAAAAAAAAAATAAAAAATTGTGGTTTTCTATTTTTTTCCTGGCATTCTTGTACATTTTATCTTCCCCCATGCGATTTGAAAAATATTTATAGGAGCAGTGACTTTTAAGTAGATAATGAAGATGGAAGTGAAAAACAACATTTCAAATTATGAATGCTACTAATTAAAGTGAGAAGCATTATTTTAAAGATTTTCACTTTATTCTAAAGATTTTTGCTTCTTTATTCAGGAAGGAAAATGAACAACGTTATTCACATATCTAGCCAAATAGTATGGGGTAAAGAAGATTAAAAATAATCTATTCATAGTCTTTTTGAGAATAACACTGTTCATTATCAAAACCCACTGAAATATTAATCTTTCTGGTACTTTTCAAAAATGCTCAAATTATTACAGCTTGTTTATTTTCTTTTTGTTATGGGCTATGACAATTTTAAAAGAGAAATTTTAAACCAAGTCAAATTTATAATGAAAGGTATGACAGATATGAAAGTAACAAAAATTTTACGGGAAACACAATATGGTTTTGTGACCCTCTGCATTTACTACAGCCAAAGTGTGAGTATACTTATTTCTATGCTTAATATATACAAGGAAATACTGCTTTGAACTCGAGATAAATATGTGAATAGGAGTACAAATGTCACAGATCTGGCAAGGTCAGCCAATTTGTTGAACCCTGTGATTCTTCCTGCAGGTTTAGTAAGCACCATGTCAATTACTTCTCCTCAGTCTTGAAGGAAAATAAAAGAGCCTGAACTGTACACTGCTTCACAGAATCATTCCAATTTGACAGTGAGCTATTGGTAAGTGATTTATCAGTAAAGTGATTCAAGTCTTTCTGTGCCCACTTTCTAGAGTTTTGTTTGGAACAGATTTCCTTGGCTTAATTATGAGAATATTACGAGGCAGTGTTAAAAGCTATGTGTGACATCTGCTGCTTCTTTTCTATCCACAGTTTCTTTCTCACAGAAGGAAATTAGATTATTCTGATAGAATTTTGTTTTGACAAATCCATGTTGACAGTGACTAATTTCCTTGGGTTTTTTTTAGATGCTTACAAATAGTTTGGTTATTTGTTCTAGCGTTCTTCCAGGAACTGAAGTTTATCTAATTTCCTAAAATTGTTTCACATTCCTTTCAAACATCACTGTTGCATTCATTCTTGATCATCACCTATTGTCCTTGACTTTTTAGAGCCGCTTCTATCATCTTTGATATTTCACCAGCTTATTCTTCGAGTATCACAGCATCATAGCTAATTGAAAACATCTAACTTAGTAATAGGTATTTAACCTGTTCCTTCCCACTTAGAGCCTTGGTCTTAAATTTTCTCCATTGTTACTTATTGCTGTAATATTGAATTTCCTCTCATCCTTTTAAATAAGTGTGATTCAGAAGAAGTATTATAAAACATGTCAATCATCTCTTGAATGTTTTTTTTTCTTTTTTAATGCTATTTAGTTTGGTTTTGTCCTATTTTTTTATGTGATGAAAGAATGATTTTTATCATCATCATGGCCTTTGGGACTGAAATATGTTGTGTGCCTTCATAATTTTTCATTCTGCAGCATCACATTTATGCAATGCTTCCCTACCCTAAGGAAGTGACCCAGCTTCACTTTTTCAGCTGCTGCCTGCAAAGGTCAAAATTTAGCAAATCTTATACTATCTCTTCTGGGTTAGTTTGGATTTTTACCCTTAATATTGCTCCCTTAAGTAACTCCTTGATTTCTTGAATTCCAGTGTTTTCTTACAAGACAATTCTTCGTTACTGAAGCCTACTTTCCTGAAATCTGATGCTTTTATTTTGCTGTTCTTTCCTTGTACTTTCATATGTCACATGAACTATTATTGCATGGCTTTTCTCACTCACTCGTGCCTTTTACCCTGATGTTCTTGACAAATTCTTCCCTAGCCATTACAACAAGGAAAGAAGTGTCTCTTGTAGTTGAGCTATTTGCCATCTACATTCATGACTGTCACCAAGTCATTGCAAGGACTTTGTGGGCAATTCATATCTTTCCCCAAAGGAAGTGCACAAAGCTAAAATGGCTCACTATCCTCAAATCCTGACATCGGTATAATTATGCCATTTGATCACGAATTGCTTGAATATTTATTATAGTCTGTTGTTTACCTCTTTTGACAACTCTCTTTTTGAATTTTTTTTTTTAATTATTTTAAAGAGTCATATAAGTATAGCAAAAAAGACAGCAACCTATCGGATAGAATTCATAGTACAGAAAACATGCCCCAGCAACTGGACAAGGCCTAGCCAGCACTGGGATAACTCACTGAGACCACTGAAGATAGACATATCTCTCTAAACTCTGAGTCAGAAACACTTGCCAAAAGACTTTTCCCAAGCACTGCTCGTTGCAACATCTAGGTAGGATTTTTCAGTTTGCTGCAGTAAAATTTGAGTTACTTACCTGGTTATTTGTAAGAAAATTCTTTTTGTTCTTAAAATCACCTTTTCCAAAGTACAATTTTAAAAAAAAAATCTTAGGTAGATATTGTCAAAATATAAAAAAAGGACTCTCAAAGACCGGTTCTTAGTTTAATTCGTATCAGCAAATATAACAAATGAGATAAAAATCAATAGAATCTCTTCTCTGGTTATGTTTGTGAGATAGATATAGATTTCCATTTAATCAAAATTAATTCCTTACCTTTTAGCTGTTCTGCAGCTTAATAACTGTCTTGAAAAGGTTTTATTTCTTGCTGTCTGAAGTCAGAGGGATTTTTTCTGCTAACTTCAATGGAGAAAGATTTCACCTGAAGCAGTTCAATCTAATGATTTCTTAATAAAATACTGGAGATTAGTTTGAGCTTTATTACGTCAGACATCTGCATTCACATCTCTCTATTCCAAGGATCTTCTATTTATAAAGTGGATACTACTGAAAGGCTGCTGATTATCAAGGTGATGGAATCTATCCTAGAGCAGACCCTTTCCTTTTAAGGTATTTATGACTAGGGTTCCACAGGCTGTGTGGTTTTGTGAAGGGGAATTTTCAGCTGTACATCTTTCTCTGCTGCTGGCAGATGTAATGAAGGCGACTGAAGTTCGGCAATCAGCTAATTGATTACAGCCTCTGGCACAGTGCTTGCCACAATCTGCCTTTTTGCCTCTCCGATTTTCACAGTATCACTAGCTTCTTTTTTCTTTCCCTTCAGTACAGCTAGCTTGTGTCAGAACTAAACAAACACTATAAACTACAGAATGCAGGTCCTTCACTTCTTTGTTTTCTCTTTCGGCATTTCAGTAGAAAAGGAGACCCTTAGGTGCTGTTGAGTAGTAGCATTATTTTGTTAGGGAACTAACAGCCAGCCCAGGGGGACTTTTCAGAAGTCATTGCAATGTCATATGGCTCCCCAGCGACACTGGACTGCATCACTTACCTCACACACAGCCGTCTGATGCTACTGAATCTGAGAAACAGCCATAAACATTGCAGTTATGGTGACCATTATCTTTCTCCTGAGGGATTTCACTCTTCCTTGAGAATCTCCAGAGTGATAGCACACCAGCACTGCAGTACACAAGATAATGATCTCAGACACAGAGGTAGACAGGTAGCATGCAGGTGGATAAAAATGATTCTCAAATGCTTTTTTGTGGTATTTTATTTGCGTTGATAGAAGCACAATTCTCTGTGCTCATCTGATTAGTGCAAATTAAACAGTCTCCTTTGATAAAAAAACAATAAATGTCCCCTGGCAAGTGGAACACCACTGTGTTTCAGGACAAACCATGAAACCTCAGGACTCAAAACTTAAAGAAAAAATGTATCATCCTACTGTCTTTGTCTCTCTTATGATTTTGGTTCTCTTTAAGAGACAATATAAAAAAATCATTTTCTTTGTTCCAAAACTGGTAAAGCTTTTGAGTACTACAAGCTGGAGAAAATGTCACTGCACCTGCCTTGTCCATATAAACTTTCCTTTCACATCCTGTGTGAGATGGTTTCACACAGGAGACTGGATTTGAACTGACCTGCTGTGGAAGATCATACATTTTTATGTTGCTGCCAAGTTATTGACTGAAATATTGAATTTTGTTCTACATGACATGTGCTATGAGGCAGACTTAGTGTGATTTTTTTAAAAGATAACTCCGTTGGGTAAACATTTTTGCTGAAAACCTTAAGCAGTTTGCTGGAAATATTGTAGATTAAAGTATTATCAGGATTTTCTCAGACTACTGCAGTGAAGTGTCATTTCATTTTTGAGGAATGACGCATTAATGAATTAATCAGAATATGTGTTAAAGTAATAGCCATAGCAAACCCAACTCTCTCCCACTTCAGTACATACTGCTCTTTCTAAATGCTGAAATAACTTCTGCTTACATCTACAGAAGAAATCTCTAAGAGCACTCAATAAACCATTAGTTTAGCCTTAATACCATAGCATTAAGACTGAATGTGTAGAATTTTATTTAAGAATGTATTTTTCAGGTGGATACAAGAATAATTTCTTTGTCATTGCAACACACAAAAGCCTCTTGAGCATGCAAATCCATGCATCTATTCCTGCTGCCTTAACAAGAGAAAAATCCCACATATTTATTTTCTTGAACATGATGGCCATGGCGGCGATATAAATATTATTCATAAGCAGAAGGGTTTGCATGACAGGTTTTTTATGGTTAAACACTGCTCACAGAAATAAAATATAAGTTTCATAAAAAAGCCACTTATCCTAGGAGCTTTATTTTAGTAATAATCAAAACACTCTTTTTTGTGATGAGCATTGTGCTTATGAAAAGAAAGTATTTAAGGAAAACTAAGGATAAGATTGACTTCATGACACAGAGAGATATGGTGGTGTGAAGACAAGTAGCAGCTCACAAAAGTCTCGTAAAGGATGTCTCAAGGGGTTCTTTGGAAGCTTTCCTCTATTTAGTGGAAAGCAAATAATAAACCAGCTTCAAGACAGAAGGTCAGCTCTAGTATGCAATACCTGATTCAGTGCAGGTTACAAGTAAATCAAACTGCTCCCTCAGTTCCAGGAATTCTCTCAAAAAATAAAGAGGTTCTATTGCTTCGAGAAGCATTGTGTTATTAATTGAACTCCTCGGTGTGTTGAGAATTGTGTAGAACAGCATCCCCTCAAAGCTCTCTAAACAGGGCTTTGTTGAGTTTTGCATTTATTTTCTAAGGAAGAACTAGATGGGGATTGCTGGAAAGACATTCTTCATTTTAACCCTGGGACACAGAAGAGTCTGCTAGTGCAGGCTCCTGTGTGATGGATGTCCAAGGGGAGCTCTGAGAAACCAGTGGGTAAGCGATGGTTTAGATAGGCAGCAGCTCGTGGCCCACAGAGCGCCTGAGCTCCACAGAGCTGGCGCTAAGCTGCTGCAGTGCTCGGCATCCCCACAGGAACAGAGTTAAGCAGCAGATTAGCTCCAGCCTTGCGCAGTTGCAGAGCACCACAGGACTGGCGCCTGAAGATAAGCTCGGCAGTTGTGAAGCTTCCCTCGTGGCAAATCCGGGAGACGTCACCAATGGGATGATGATAAAGGTGTAATATTCATGAATATCAACAAAAGCCTGATCTCTGTTTTCTTGCCAATTGTCTGACACAGGACAGAGTTGTGAAAAGCTAATCAGAGAACTGCTCAGGAAATTGGAATTTCACTCATGGACACTTTTGTGAGGAAACAGAAAAATCTTTTAAGTTTTCCCTGGTGGATACTTCACACCATTAAATGTACAACAAATGACTTCCTCACATCCCTTGACTGCCTTCCAGCTTAACTGTGTTAAAACAGTAGAGTGCTAAAATCGTTCTTTGGAGATGAAGTGACATGGTCATGCTTTGAAGTGAATAAACATATAATAGCGAAAAGTGCTGCTTACCAACGTGAAACAAATTAGTTTTAAAAGGTAAGATGTTACTTCTTCCTTTCTTGTTTTTAAATTTAAATTTGCCAAGGGCTAACAAAAAAGGAAATAGAGACGTTGTCTATTTTTCTATATTGTCCACTTCAAGACCTGAAATTACATTTTAGTGAAATCCTCCTTTCCTAAAGTAGTATTATCTAGAAATCAGTTTTTTTTGTACCAAAGTATAATTTTGAAAGAAGAACAAATAAAATTGTTACTTCTTGTGTTTTGACTGGATGGACATTATCTGTAGTTAAGGGCATTGCTACTGTTGACTGATGATTAAAACTCACCAAAACAGAGACAGCAGAGAGAAGAAACCTTTTGAAGCCTTAGACCAGGAGTGTGCTTTACTTAAATTATAATGAGCAGAATAGAAAGGTAATTTTCAGATAGTACTATGTGGAAAATCTAGCTTTGGTCTGCAAGCTACAGACTTATGTTCTTTTACAGCCTTGTCTTGATCTACAGAAGGACCAGAGTATACTGGATTTATGAGAGCAGTTCTTCAGTGCTTTTCTAGTCCTCTAAAGATTAAGGAGAAACTACTAGTATTTGTGAAGGATACCATTTCATAGTCAATCACATCTCTGAACTCACACATCAATGACAAATCTTGGCAGAAATGAAGCATTGCAAGTTCCTGTTCAGAAAAATTAAAAAATTATTAAGGAAAAAAAATGTCAGAAAAATGTTTGTCTGGTTAGTCAAAACTTGTCACTGTAATTGGTAAATTAAAAAGCCACAAAAATGTGACAGACTTTAAAATAGAACAAGATACTATTAATTTAGAGATAATTGGAAATGTTAGTGAGGTGTATATCTAAAGCTTGATATTTTTCTGTATTTTGTGGCTTATACTCAGAAGAGTATTTTCCTGTTTTCAGACCAATACAGCCAAAAGTTCACTTGAATGACAAATTTTAATTTCCATCTGGTCACTGGTGCCTCACAAGAAATAAATCTATGCTGCTGGCGTATTTTAGAACAATGTTTGCCGAAAGCAAGGATCAAATTGGGTGTATGAACAGCTTCCTGAGTATACCTATGGGATGGAGATTGCAATGGAAGCACATTGATAAGACACGTGCAGGAGAGAAGATCACGCTGCTGCTGCACACACTCATTCTCTCTGCCTCACAAGCATGCAGATCATTCCTAAGCACAGAAATGTTAGTTTCAGAAGCTCTGAAAAGCTTCAGTTACCATCATAAGCTCTACAGGCAACACTTAGAAAAACACAGGAATTTGTCAGTTTTATAGACCAGCTGACTCCCCAAAACAGGTTCTACTCTACCGGTGGCCTTCTTTCCTTCTGAACACTGGCATTTCATTTAACATTCAGAAGAACACCTGAAAGGACTAATAGTCCAAGATCTGGAACAGTGCTCTGTCTGAGAGGGAACAGCAGTGGACATAGGATGCTTGAGGAAGTTATACAAGAACAAGACAAATTCGAATGCTATAAGTATCTGATAATTACTGGTTTAATGATTTCTTAAATCAGGCATGACTTCAGGTATTTGTATTTAACAGCCCCTGAGGGATTTTTTTATTCTTCGTGTAAATTTGTCTGAATCCATTTCTACCTTTGTTCCTCATAATATCTTGTGACAATGAGTTCCACATTTTAATTGCAATCATGTTAAAAAAGTTCTTCACTTGTTTTAAACCTGCTGCTTGAAAATATCACTTGACAACTTTTTGCTCTCTGAGAAGTAATGAATGATCATCACTCCTGATTTTATACACTTGTACCATGTCACAGCTTTTCCAAATTGGAAGTCTCATTCTGTTTAATCTCCCTTAAAACCAGAGCCGTTCTGCACTGTTGCTCATCCTTGTCACATTCCTTCCTGCTTTTCTATTCTGCCTAACCCTTTTCAGATGAGACTATTAGAATGCACTTATTACTAAAAAATATAAATGTCCTAGTGATTTATATGCTGTCTTAATGATGTTTTCTGTTTCGTTCTACCTTCCTTCCCTAATAACTTCTAATGTCATATTTATTCTTTCTGGGTTTACAGGGCATTAAGCTCTCTTCAAAGAACCATCGTAGCAATTTAGTGATGCCTTCGATCGTAACAAATTTTGCAATCATATTTGTATCTGCACAGATATGATTACTTTTCCCATTGAGCACTATTTTGTATTTCATTGACCATTTTATTGTCAGTCAATTACCAAGTGACACTATCAATACCAGGATTCATCTGCTCCTCTTTACAGGCAGGCTCCACAGGCTTTTTTACGGGGCAGGGGGGATTATTCCTTAATACCCCAATCCTGAAGGTGCAATACCAATCATGTGTAAGGGACAAACAGGCTAAAACGTGATGTCCTAAGATTCCCTAGAACACAGTGTCAGATGTAGGAATGAGCAAAAGGAGAGCTGGCAATGTAATAAACTGTTCAGATATTTTTGCTGTTTCTTCCCACTTTTTTTCTCCCCTTTCCCAGCAAATTCCAACAGGAAGCACAGTTCAGTTTCATTCCTTCATCCTTAGAACTAAAAACCTCTATTTTGTCTACTGTGACAAGGAGCCATTGATGGAAAATAGGTATATGTAGCTGCTGGTTCACTATCAGTGACTGGAGCAGCCTCTGTTTTTCCAAAGTCATTCACAATAAATCCTCTGAGAATGCAGCCTTGAGCTTTCAAGGGAGAGAGGAGGCAACTCAATATTAGCCTGCTAGTTTACCATACCTCATAAATCAATATTTTCTACTCCCTTTACTCCATTCCTTGGAAAACATTTAAGAGGTGTACAAGGTCAGAAACAGAGACTTAGCTGTAATCTACACTTAGAGTGCAGTATGAATCCCTATAGTTGGTGTAAAGAATTTGTGAGAAGTAGTTAGGGAAGTACTGTGCACAACATGCAAGAGTATCCTGAGGGGGAACAACCCTGTATTGACAACCACAGCAGATAACCTCATTGTTTTCTATGCCACATTTTTATTTCCATATCATTTATAATTGGTTGTCAGTCTGTCTCAGAAGCTTACATGGCATTTGAAAGTCTAATCTATTTGAACCATGATCATATGCTGATTAATGCTGAACGAAATTTCAAAATGTTTCTCTATATATATGTCTGTGGTGAAACACAATGCTGATATATACAATATCTCATGAAAGCTTTGATTTTTCTCTCTGTATATACACACATATATATAACAACAAGTATTAATCCCCCTTATCCCAATTTTGTGACCCTAATTATTTGAACAAATAGATGTGACTTCCATGTTACTACAGGACTCCCTCTGTATTGAGTGGAAAGTTCTTTTGACATATAGCTTAGATGGTATTTGTTTTTTACTCTTCCCTGTGGAATTATAAGTCTGGGGAAATAGAAGTTGTAGTAAATAGCTACGAAGGAATTCAAGCAGAAAACACTCACTTAAAATAAAAGGACCAAAGAAATTTTTGTAATTTGAAAAACAATGGAGGGGGGCAGAAAAGCATACGTAAAATAGTTTTTAAAACAGCAATAGGTCAATAGGTTTCCTTTATGATTATCAGTTATAGAGTGGCCTGGCTTCTGTACTTTTTCAAATAAAAAAGTTTTAGTCTGAACAATGTGTTCCCTGAAGAAGATGCTGTCTGGGTTTGGTGCCACTTCACCCACAAAGCATTTGCAATAAAGCAGATTTCCCCAAAGCATGGCCACTTGTATTGCACAGTAGGGCCACCAAAAAAAAAAAAAAAGTATAAATTCAACACTGGGGAAAATAACAGTCCAGAAATAACAACAATCCATGCCTGTCCCCCTAAACAGTGATAATTCATGACAGAATTGGCCATAGTGACATAGTGAAACAGGTTTCTTCACTAATTGTGTGTGTGTGTGTATTTGCAATGTATTACAGGAGATAAATCTTGTGAAATTTAATTATAACAGCACTTTTACAGTATTTCTAATGGAAAGTCACCATTTTGCAGTTAGCAGTGATACCCTATTTTGTAAATTATTTACAAATTTCTTTTTTACTTCTTTTCAGCGCTAATTTGTTCCACTAAATGCTGTATTAATTATCCAGAAAAAAAGTGTATTCATCTTCATTGACAATACAGGAGGCCTAGAGCAATTAGTAACCTAAAAGGGCTGCTCCTTTTGCCCTCTAGCCACAGCTAGTTTGAAAAAAATTAAAGTTTTTAAAAATAAGCGTATCTTTCTCTATTATGAGTCTGCTTGACCTTTGTTGGATTATAATGATACAAAGGTCTGATTTTGGAGTAAACGTGCTGAGGGATGGATGCTTGATGGGCCAGTAGAGTGACGAAGAGGACTCCAGAGGTAGACCAGATGCTGCAAGGCGGATATAATCTTTCTCTCCACATAGGAGATATGCTTTGGGAGGATGCCAGCCACTGATGCTCGTTACCTTCTGGGCTAGAACCATCCTTCCCACAGCCACTCTAAACCTGCATCACCTCTGTGTGGCCATGGTCTGCAAGCAGAAACCTCCAGCTAGAGGTCTGGGACACATGGCTATGCCACGGATGGAAAGGAATTATGTCAGGGAGGCTGAAGCAGCTCCTCAAAACGCTAATAAAAATACAAAAATGCAGATTATTTTGAGGTTTTACAGGAAGCAAACTGGAAATTCACTGTTCAAAAGTATAGCTAAGTGATGGAAATTAATTCAAAGAAGCTTTACTATGAAAAAAAGCTCTGTGTGGTTTCAGGCTTACTTCACAAAATATATACAGTTTTGATATCTTTGCACTAGAAATGTTGCTCTTTAACTTTAGCTAGCATGAATCAACACAGTCTTCAGCGGAGCTACACTGATTTACATGTGCTGCAGACATGACCCATTGTATTTAATTTTAGGCATCTTATTAGAAGGATATTCACATATTGGAGGAAGATCTGAAGAAAGCTGAAAAAAATGATTAGACTTCTGGAGTGATTGATGTATGAGGATTGATTGCAAGTGCTAAATATGCATAGTTTGTCTAAGAAATGACTAAAGGGGGACATGGTAACAATCTATAAATACTTGAAGAGTCTAAATGTCAAGGAGGGAAAGGCATTTTCAGGATACAGAAGAGATGCAGCAGGACAAAATTAGCAAAAGAAGAAAGAAAATGAATTTTAAAAGAACCCCCAAAGGAAGAAGTTAGAGAGTGGAAAGGTGTTGTCATTCCAAAAGGAAAAAAAACAGATAGAGATAGATACATTTACAAATGCATCTGGGATTCCAGATCATTCCAAATGGCCTTGAAATAGAAATTTTGAGGCCCGTTTTCTGCAAGCGGTCAGACCACATCTCTATTCACATTGAAATGTGGACTATTTTTTTTAAGGTTTAGACAACTGTGACTCTACAAGGAACACCAAAATTTGGGAAAAATGTGACTAAGTCCATTGTTACTGCAACTGATTTAAATTTAAAATACCACTTTTAGCCAAGCAGTACCACATCCACTTTGATGAAAATAAGGAGAGACAAAAGATTTTTGTTTTCCCTGGTTTTATTGTCTCTGGAGCTAATGGTATGATTTAGGAAACAACAAAGGAAAAGATTGCTTCTGGATATGCCTTCCACATTTTTCTATTCAACACAGAATATTTTCAGAAATGACTGATGAGTTCTGAAGCTGTCTCTATATAGCACTGACATGATCATTACAGATATAGATTTATGTCTTACTATGAATTTCATTAAGACCTAATTTCAGGATTCCAAAGTGACAAAAATCAAATACCTGCCATATGCTGACAACAAGAAAGAAGATTCAGGGAAGTGGGCCTGAAACTAGTAGAATAAATTGATGCTCACCAAGAAAGAGTTGTATGTCCCCAATTCCAAATGTGAGCGTGAAGATGAGAAAACATGTTTTGGGATTAGAAAGAGATGACAAAAGAACCGGATATAGGGAACAACAGCTCCAAATTCAAAACAGGAATTCCTGAGACATTGTGGCGGTGGTCAACCACCTCGATGGACTCCCAGAAAAAACACAGAAGTAGGTCCATTGGGCAGATCTGGATACTGGCCCAGACTCTCTCGCCTAGAGAGAGAAAACAGTCTCGCATGGGGTTTTCTCCCCATGTTTTGTTTATTCGTTCAGACACCATTGTGAATTGTTCTGCTCTTTACTTAAGAGTTGTGTTAAGTATCGTATTGTTAAACAATCTCAAGCTTCATTGCATTGCTATGTAAATCCGTATCCCTCATATGGGTTTCTCCTCCCCGCCCCATTCATACATCTGTAATCCCTTTCTGGAAAGTTCCCACTGCCTCGGCTGCTGGTTGGTTCCCAGTTACCTGTCCCGCCCATGCACTCCCCCATTGGTTGTACCCCGGTATCAGTTACGGTTACTCCACCCCTTTGCTTGGTGCCCATTGGTCCACTCGTGTGTAACCCCTCCTACCCACCAGAGTTTAAAACCCCTTGTCACCGCTGTTGTACGCTCTTCATTCCCCGGTTTTCCCTGTGTCTACTTTCCCTCACACCTCCTGGAATAAACCCTTTCCTGCTGTACCTACAAAGAGTCCCTCTTTTCTTCCCGCCTTCGCTGCGCCCTCGACATCGGATCCCTGTAGTGCCCTGAGTGCGACCGCTGCAGCGTTCCCGCTGGAGGGTCTTGTTTGCCCGACTGCAGCCCAGTGGGGAGCCTGTTACGGAGCCCCTACAGCGAGGCACCCTGCGGGGTTGGGGTGAACCATAACAAGACATTATTTGTCTAAAGTTGTAAATTGTGTCCAAAAGTAAAAAAAATATATATAGAATTCAGAAGTAAAATAGATGTGGTTATCTGATTGTATTTAATTATATCATAGATTTTACAGATATTAAAACCAGAAGAAATCCCAACGTTGCTTTTTTTTACCTCTAGCATAACACAGGTTAGAAAATATCATTTGTCAATTTTTGTCAAGTTGAACTAAAGAGTATCTTTTAGAAACATTTTCAGCCTAGATTTGAAGGCTCTAAACAATGGAGAATTCATATCCTCCTTTTGTAATTCATTGTAGTGTATGACACTCCTCTACTAAAATAAATGTGTCTTATTTCAGCCTTACCTGGTACTGATTTCATTTTCCAGCCACTGGCACTCTCTCTGAATAATTCCTACCATATTTATTTGTCAGAAATCCATTTATGACACCAACGAATACTAATTTCATCTTTGCTTGGAGTTTACCCAGAATTTTTCCTGGACACCACAGTTCAGAGATTTGGTAAATATATGTTTAAATAAATAGTTTTATTAAATGCATAATTTAATATTTTGATATAGATTCACAATTATTCAATGAGATAATATGTATGTCTGTAATGACCTGAGAGACCACAATGGCATGCAAAATATTTTGCAGAAGCTTGACATAGACTGAATTGTTCCAGCAGGAAAAAAACCTCAGCTCACCACCACTCATCATTGCAAATTACATCTAGGTAAACATCAACATCTGCTTCCTGTGCAAACAGAGTCTGTCATCACAGGAGCCATTATATTATTATGAGTAGATGAGATGGTTTAATATTCATTACAGATATACAAGGTGCAAGAAACTGCTTCATGTACATGCTAATGAGCAGTAAATGTATGAAATGAATTGTACCAGTCTCCACAGGTAACTACAGCTTTGAAACCTTAACTCATCTAATGTGAAGAATTCCAGTAACATCAAAGACGGATTCAGCAGTAATAGGTGTGCTTAGTGAAAATATGTTGTAAAAACTCAAAAGGACTAGGCCATAATGAAAAACTAGCAGGTGCGCTTTAGAGAATCAACAGTACCCAGGCTACCATTGTGGTTTTTTTGATTTTGTTATAATTTGTGTAACACTTTTTTCAAAAAACTTACAATTCATCTATAAATACTAACATAGTGAGATGGTTAAAACCAAAAATCCTATCTTGTGAAATTCCTGTGCGCTTTTGTTGGATTTTTAGTCTTGGGACATGGGAAAGAATAGGGGCATTACTGTATCTGCCAACTCTACACTTTTCTTGCATGCATAAATTCATCAAGAAAGAGGTAGAACAGAGAATAAATAGGGCCTTTTGTCACTTCTTACCCATAGTACTCACTCACAGAGCTAAATCACCATGCAATTTAAGAAAAAAATCATAAAAATATAACAGTTCTTTTAATTGTCACCTTTAGAATTCACTGAATTTTGCTTTTCTCCTTTATATTGGGCTTAGTTTCTTCCTATCTTGAGGAGTCTGGTTCTGAGCTGTAGCCTTAGCTTGCATCAAGTGCTGCTTTTCCAATGGTAGTAATCCGTGGCTGTCAAAATGTTTTCTGTTACCTATTCAAATGATATTATAAGGGTACTAATGTGGTGTTACAGCATAAGTCTGTATTTCATTTGCTTTCTTTATACAGAAGGACTTTCGCTGGGTAATCCATATAATAGACCGATAAAGAAGATACAATTTTATAGAGTTCTGGTTTATATTCTTGGGAACTTCTTAAATCCAGGCCTGCAGGATTAACAGGGGGGTCTGTAAAAATCATATTGCAGTATTAGAGCAATATCTAGTCAAGAACAAACCTAAACAGAAATTTGGTCCTATTGTGCCCTAAGTTAACACAAAGACTTTTAGAATATATAAGAAAATATGAGTGGTTATGCCTAGTCAAATCAGAGCTTCACCTAGTCCAGGAGCCTGTGTGATATGGGCTAAGAAAAGCCTAGATAAATAAAATAAGCATGGGGCAACCATAAGAAATAGTTCTCAGATAAACTCCCAGTCTGTGAATTAGGTCATTCCAGACTCAGAGGTACTTTTTTAATAGGTTTTAATGAGATTTTATTTTCTGAATTTCTTTTATTACTTTTTGAACACATCAATGCCTCTGGCATTGCTAGCACCATGTGGCAGTAGGTTGGACGACTTAATCATGAATACTGCACAAAATTAACTTATTTGTTTGCTTGAAGCTTGCTACCCCATAATTTAGTTTCATGTATGTTAGTTCCTGTGCTGTGAGAAGAAGTGAATAGTTGTTTCCTATTCTCCTTTACAGTGTCAATCATGACACTGCTCCTGTGGATTTTCCAAAGCTATAGGAAAGTACCTGAAGAGTCTGTTCCAAGACAGGATAACTACTGGTTGACTTTCTCTGAAAGAGAAGCACTTACAAATCATGAATAAGTGCTTGTATTTAAACAGCAATTAACTATGCCCATCATTTCTACCACTACCCTTTACTCCAACCATAGACGCATAGAACTGCTGTGGGCTGTAATACATTGTAAAGGAGTTGTTTTCTTTATCTTGCCCTTCACTTTTTTGAGCAAGCTCTTATAAGCATCTTATCTTTAGTTCATCTCCAATAATTGTGAGTCTATAAACAGCAGCTGCATTTTCTTTAATATGCAATTTCTTATTTCTTTCTTTTTCTGCTCAGAATGGCATAAAATACGTTCTACATATCATGCTAGTGCTTAGCAACCAACTTCAAGATACTAAAATAGTATAGATTTCCTACCCCCTCACTCTTAGCCACTGCTCTCCACTATTATAACAATGCCATTGATTCATTATCAATACCATCAACAGAGGCCAATTAAGTGACACTTCTAGGAGCTTGTATCAACCCATATGAAACAAAATACTTTCATTTCAGTTCTGACCTTCACTATTAGCAGCAATCTATTCTTCAAGTCTGAAGGCAAGTATGATAGCTTTATTTCATCAGGAGTATTTCTCATTCATAGCATATTAGAAAATGGTCTCCTGTATTTCAACCTAGCACAAAGGAAATATATAATGTGAGGGTTTAGGAGATTCAGAAACCTCTGCAATTTCAATTTCTATAGTAAATATAGCATACACCATTTATAGGGTTGTTTTTAAAACATTAATTCTGTGAGCTATATTACAATGTTAACTTTGCAGAAAGGGATTGTAGTTATATAGGGTAGCAATGAGAATATGTGGTGATCTAAATTAAACAAAGCTTTAGCATTTATTTGTTTTCTGTCTTTTTAGTAGTTTAAAATGCTAGAAAGGCCCCCAGTCACCTCAATATAATTTAATAATTCCATAAAAACTTTATTCAGACCTAAGAAACAGTAGCATGATTCAAAGTTGTGCATTCCCAAACTCAAAGAATCCAAACCACCCATTCATTCTGCAGCAACCGAGCATGCGCTCACACATGCACACATGAACAAATACATACACACCAACTGTTTGGACTGAAAACACACCCTAAAGATATTCACATGTTTCAGTCAAGTGTTGGTATAAAGAATTCCAAAGCCAGAAACACTTCTTTGAGGAGACTAAGTGCTCCTTTTCACAACAGACCAACTTTCACCCAAGTCGGTGGTTTCCCCACTGGTCTAAAGCAAGGTGGTGCCTTGGAATGAAAATTATTCAAGTCTTCATCACTGAGAAAGCTCAAAGCTCGAAAGATCAGGCGCTGGTCTGATTCCTGGTCTGATCAGATCAGGAATCTGCATGGGCAGATTCCAATGCTCAGTGGGGCAAAACCTTCAATGTGCATGGATTTCACTCTGAAGTCAACACAAATTCAACACAGAATATGCAATGGTGTCCCAGCTTGTATAGTAATCTTAGGGGGAAAAAGCTGTGAATTTTCTACAGGTACAGAATTTACTAACTTTGAAATCTTGTAAAATCTTGATTTTTTAGCAATTTTGATTGGAGAGTAAGGGGGCTGCAGCACTACTCCCTCTGTTTTTTGTGACTGAGAATTTCTGTAAGCATAAGTAGTACTTAGAAGGAGTAAAATATCCATATGCTATGAAGAGCCTTTATTCTCAAAATGGGTCAAAATGGAAGCTCATTTTCTGTGGAAGCAACTACCCAGAAACTTTATCCATATCATGAAAAATAGTGTTTTGATACTCCAAAAACAGGTTCTGGTCAGTCATTCTTGTTTAAAATTAGAAATAACTAGTTTGTTACCACTAAGATGTAAGCAGAGGATAAAGTCTGCTGATTCTTTCCAAGCCATTTAGCAGATCTAATTAATATTTAATAAAAAACCCAAACCTTTCCAACTTTTATAATGCACAACTTGTTAAGTACATGTGCAAATTTCAGAATAAACTGTTTACAAACAATAATAAACTATCAACCAATTCAAGTGTCTTGTTTTCAGCTGAATGTAAAAATCTCTTTTTTTAATTGAAACTGACTTGGCAGCAGTCTGATCGCATATTTCTGTAACATACTTCGGTATGCTATTTTTAAATGGATGATTAAAGAACATGAGGAAGATAGAAGAACACTATGCATTAAAACAGAAATTGATATATAGTTGCCTCTATCCTGTGTGCTTATAGGCAAAACAATTGCACACATGTCCTCTTAAGCACACTCATTACCATATGCTTGTTCCACTTGGCTACCATGAGACTACTTGATGGGATTGAGACCAGGCAATGTTTAAGTGCTTTGCTGAATCAAAGCCTAGAAAAGTGAGCAGAAAAAGGCTCAGAACAAATTTTAATTAAAAGATATATCCAATATTTTAAAAATCATTTGGCATGTCCTCCAAATCTGAGTAGCTTACAGAAGACAAACTTCAAAAACAAACCAACTCTTTTATAATTTGGTCGTAATTCTGCTAACCTCATACAGACCAAGCTTTCAAAACAGAAATGGAATAGCTCTGTGAATATGAACAAGCTCAAGTTTCTTTCTGTGTTTTCCTCTTCCAAGAAACGAACTGATTTGTGTTTATAGTATATTGCACAACTGACTCACTCAGGGAGCATCTGTGCTAAGTACTGAGTGGGACAACATTTTATATCAAGTAAGATGACACATTTTGCTCTTTTTTGTTTGCAAATTTTGAACAGATTTCTTGTCTCCCTGCAAGTCAAATATTTTTCTCGGACTTTGGATCAGCTTTGACCTAGCTCTTACTGAGGCAGAAGCTAATGATTGTCTCCCAAGATAAAAGGAATAAAGTGACTAAAGGTGAGGATTCTTATCAAGTCTAGCGTATGTTTGCGTCAGTGAAAAAACTTCAGCTGTATAATTCTTCTCTGAAGTAGCTGCTTGTCAAAGCATGGCCAATGATAGAGACCACAGAAAGGTTTTGTGATCTGCATTCTCATGCATACACATGGAAACAATCATTAACTTTTTCATTCCTTAGATCTGTCAGGGTTTTGTTGCACATCAGACAGTGGGCACCATCACACTGAAAAAACTACTCTGTCTAAGTGATATTCTTGTACAAAATCATCATAGTAGGAATAGTAAGCTCAGTTGGCTTTCACCGGTGATCAGCAATCTATGCAAAAAAAAAAATCTGTTTTTTCCAATAATTCTTAATTAAATAATTCAATTAAGTATTTCCAACAGTCCAGTTCTGTAATGACAAAGAGCAGGTTCCATTTTAAAAGTCAATTTTTCACATGGAAAATATTGCTGGAACAGCTGGACTAACTATAACTTCCTGCAAATATAAATGCTTAAAATGCGTTTGTTCAGAAATACTTTTTCAAAGTATTTTCCAGTAGTAATATGCAAAATTGAAATATGGACTTAGGTAGAATTCGGTGCAAAATTGAGCAACAAAGTCTGTTGCAAATGTTGGACACCGAAGGCATACAGAAATATTCACTCTACACCATCTCAAGCTGAGTTTAGTTTAGAATGGATCTGGGTATTTGTTGTGCCTGGCTCCTATCTGCTTATTCCAGTGTACTTTTAAGGAATGCTGAAGTCCAACTCTTGTCTCTTGAGCAAGAAAAAATTGAAAACTTTTATTTCAAAATATTGTTCTAAGTGCCATGCTAGGCGTTATACTACCAAATCTAAGAGGGAAATGGGACAAAATTACTTCATAATGTCCATTGTAACCAATTTTCCTGTTAATTCAGTTTGGTAAGTCAAAAAAGAACTTGAAGTTTTTCTATATTGTCAGGTATAAACTCAGAATACCAAAGTAAACAAATGTTTGGGGGCACTGTAGAGAGTTCTCTGACAGATTTTCATCACACAGGCTGAAATGAGATAAATTAAGCTGTTACCATGACAAAACCCAGGAGGTTTGGAAAGTCTGTGGGAGACAACTAGAAATGCAGAAGATGTATGAACAAATAAGTCTTCTAAATACTGGTATAACACATTGGAGACGGACTATATGACCAGGATTTTAATCATATATACATTTCTTGCTTGGGCCCTTCCAGTAATATAGCAGCAGTATTTTCCTGTCTAATCATAACTCATATAAAAATCAATTTGACAAATCCAAAGTGGTTTTCTTTCTTCATGTTCATAAAGAATAATTTATAATATTAACCACTAACTGGTGGTTTATAAGCACAGAAACTGTGAAAGATATTCAAATACATGTCGAGTGTAGTATAAAAGCTCTTAGCAGTTGTCAGTACTTGTCTTCTTTCTCCTTTTTGCTTTCTTAATATGTCTAAAATATTAACTAAGGCCATTTACATTGTTTGATTTTCTAGCATTTAAATATGAACCAACATCTCACTTCATATCTTAAATTTGTAGACTACATTTTAAAATGGCACAGTACCTTGTGCAAACTAGTCAACAAGCAGCTACATGTGATTTTAAAAGATTCATTTCAGGGTAACATAGAGTTTCAATGATAAATTGACACATCATATACTGGACTCAGAAGAGCAAATCCTGGCTTTGGATTCCGTATAATTTAGTGAATAGGACAGGGCTTTGTCTGCTTCGTGGTCTTCACAATATATGTGGCATAACTAGTATACAATTCAGTAGTGTATAATACTAGCATGAAAAAGCACGGAAATTGGATAACTAATTTTCAAGTGAGAAACATCTTGTGAATTGCTTTAAATGCGAATCATAGAATCATGGAATCAATTCGTTTGGAAAATACCTTTTAGATCACTGAGACCAACCATTAACCCATCACTGTCAAGCCCACTACTAAACCATGTCCCTGAGTACGACATCTACATGTATTTTAAGTACCTCCAGGAAGGGAGACTCTGCCATTTCCCTGGGCAGCCTGTTTCAATGTGTGACAACCCTTTTGGGGAAGAAATATTTCCCAACATTCGATCTATTTTTCTAATGTTCAATTCAATTTCCTAGCATCAAAAGAAGTATGGCCAGCAGTTCAAGGAAGGTGATTCTGCCTCTCTATTCTGCTCTCGTGAGACTCCACCTTGAGTACTGGATCCAGTTCTAAGGTCCCCAATT